>NW_024121621.1:3768590-4039791 GCF_016745375.1 Pimephales promelas
TTGTGATTATGCGGTATTCTCACATACTGTAAAAAGAAAGAGGAAATTCTGATGCTTTTAATGTAAATCAATGAGATCTTTATAACAGTATAGCAGATACTTGATAAATATGACAATAATGTCTTAGTAATATGATATTTAAGTGCGTAGTTTTATGATCAAATCTCTGTAGTTTTAAATCATATTATGCAATACAATGAGGATTGTAATATAACAACATAAACAAACAGATCAGTTTTATTTATTTTTTTATTCAGAGGCCCAAACTGAGCATAAATATGCAGTTTGCTGCAGATGCTGATATTATTATGAACAAAAAGATGAAATTCTGATGCTTGTGATCAATAAGATCTTTATAACAGTACAGCAGATAATGCATATAAATACCAAAAATGTCTTTAAATATGTTTAGTTTAATGATCAAAGCTCTAGTTTTAAATCATATAATGCAATGCAATACAGGTACAATGATGATTGAGAGATGAACTAATAAACCTGATGATCATATTTGATACAAATGATTTTTCTATAAATGAAAAAGCGAAATATTACTAACAATATCAACGTTATTCCTGCGTTTCCTTGATAAATCAGGGCAGATTTGACACAGAAAGACATTTCATTGTTAACGTTAACTAACCTTATTGTAAAGTGTTACCAAAACATTATTATAATTATCAGTGATGGCATATTTTTGTAGGCCAACAAAAACCCAATAGAGTTGTTTCATTGGCTTTTGGATTGTTGCAATAAATAAGCCTTGTGACCAACAAACGTTTATGATTCATACGTGTTTTGATCATCATGATGATCTTCAGAAACGAACAGAACATTTATGGATTTTGAAGCCTAAATAAAATGCAAAGTCAAAAAGCTAATAATCACATGACTTCAACGTCACCACCTTTAAAATCACAATGAAATCAAAACTGACAATTCTTTTATTTTTATACATCAAAAATAAAGTATTTGACAATTTACTTTAATTTTCTTTGAAATATAGATTATTTATAAGTACACATCATTATTCTGTTAATAATCTTGAATCAGAATAAGTTCCTCGCAGCATCTCTTCTCTTCTCTGATGATGAGGTCACATGAGATCAGCCAATAGCAAACCACACCCATCCAATCTGACATCAAGCCCCGCCCACATGTGTTCTTGTTCCTGAAGCGTTTCACTCTAAATCCGACACAATAGAGAAGAAAAGACCAGCGCAACTTCTGTTTCATGTCGAATTTAAGCTTCAATAACTCTTTCAGCCGTCATTTAAAAACATCTTCCCCTGAAAGTTTTATTTTAGAGCGTTAGCGGGATTATAAACACAACGATGCTCTGAAAGCGACTAGTAGATGAGTTTATCTGTTCGCCGTGATGACGTGCCATCCCATTTAGACACTTGTTAGAAAGTATAAAACTTTAAAACCTTTCAAATATCTCAAGGTGGCGTTACTGATGTATTTATAGAATAAAACTATGAAAAATATCCCTGTGTTAGAGTTGCCCATATTTTGAGATTTGAGACATTCCTAAAGTATTTTACCCACCGCACCAGTGAAAAAGCCCACCACCAAAATATAATCATCTAGTGTCATCCAGGTATTGATCTTGTACTTTTATAAGTAGATGAATGGCTTATAGAGGATTTGTTTGAGGATCATGACCATGTTTGTCCTAACGCTGGTGGACGATGATGGTGATTTGCTAGTTTTAGCATAATGACTGCTTGCTTTGGTACTTTACCTGTTTATTCTTTTCAACAGGTCCGTTAAATGTCACAATCGCTATTAAGCTCATGTTTTCCTTCTCGGTTGTGTGTGTTGTAGGTTTGCCACGGTGAAGTATGACCACGCCACAGCAAACATCAAGAACCAGTTCATGCATCTGACCAACTACAGTGTCAACAAAAAGAGCAGCGACTACGTCAGGTGAGCAAGCGGCGAACCAGTGGCGTCTCGTGGACATAAATATTTCCAGACTCCGGCTATTAAGCGCAGCATTCGTGTGCCAGCAGTTCTGCTGGTGTTTTAAAGACACGGTTTGACCTGGAAAACAGAGGCTGTGCTGTGTTATGTACATGTATTGTAGAGGGTGCTGACTCCTATTTTACACACTCAAGTAGATTGTACACAATAAAAGTTGTGATAAAATGTTCAATAACTCTTTTGCATTATATCACTCTAAAAATGCTGGGTTGTTTTAACCTAAATGTTGGGTCAAATGTGGACAAACCCAAATGTTGGGTTAAAAATATATTAAAAAAAAAATTAATTACATTTTTAACCCAACATTTGGGTTTGTCCATATTTGACCCAAATTTGGGTTGAAACAACCCAGCATTTTTTAGAGATAGCTCGTTTAAATTTAACCAAAGCAGCAAAAATCTGTTTTGTTTTTCCCTCAATTTAATTAAATTAATATTTTTCAGGTTCTCTGGAAATATTCAATTTGATTCAACAGCCCAAAATAAATAATGATACACAAATTAATTAATAGACTGCTGGTCAAATGTTTAAATCGTTAGGACTTGCTCATGCAATTATTTGATCAGAAATACAGTAAAAAGTGAAATATCGTCATTACAATTTAAACTTTAGCTGTTCTCTATGTGAATATATAATAAAGTGTAAATTAGTCCTGTGATCAAAGCTGAATTTATCATCATTACTCCAGTCTTCAGTGTCACATGATCCTTCACAAATCACTCTAATATGCTGTTAAAAAATAAAACATTAAAAAATCTTAATTAATAATTCAATAACTCTTTTGCATTATATCACTCTAAAAATGCTGGGTTGTTCTAACCTAAATGTTGGGTCAAATATGGACAAACCCAAATGTTGGGTTAAAAATGTAATAAAAAATTTTAACCTTCACTTTCAACTGTACATTTTTTAAATACATTTTTAACCCAGCATTTGGGTTTGTCCATATTTGACCCAACATTTTGGGTTGAAACAACCCAGCTTTTTTTTTTTTTAGAGCACAGCTCTTTTAAATTTAACCAAATTAAACAAGCAGAAAAAAAAATCTGTTTTGTTTTTTCCTCAATTAAATAGATTAATATTTTCCGGGTTAATTTCATTCAACAGCTCAAAATAAATAATAATACACAAATTAATTAATACACTACTGGTCAAAAGTTTAAAATCGTTAGGACTTGCTCATGCAATTATTTCATCAAAAATACAGTAAAAAGTGAAATATCATCATTACAATTTAAACTTTAGCTGTTCTCTATGTGAATATATAATAAAGTGTAAATTATTCCTGTGATCAAAGTTGAATTTAGCATCATTACTCCAGTCTTCAGTGTCACATGATCCTTCAGAAATCACTCTAATATGCTGTTAAAAAATAAAACATTCAAAAATCTTAATTAGACCCAACTTTTGGGCGGTAATGTAAAGAGAGTTGAGATAAACTAGCCAAACTATCACTTACTGAATCTGAATTTAAATGCAAAATGAAATGCAAGTAGAATTCAAAGCTGGCTTGACAAAGCATAATTTGGAAGTTTTTAATTTAAGTTTAAAAAGCATTTTAAAGTTTAAGGATGAATAGAATTGAAATGTCACATATATGGATGGACAATATATTGAATTTCAAAATATCGTTAACAAAAAAAAATGGGTGTATTGAAATGTGCAACATGTTTTCTAGCCATGTGATCATAAATCATCAATATATATATATATATTTGCAGTATTAATGGAAGATGTAAATTATTTGTGAAGAGAGAGTTTCTAATTTTAGTTTCTTTTAGTGCAATCTTAGACACATTTGAACACCACAATCAGTGTGAGAAAAGTCTTTCTACATGTGTGTGAGGTTATGCTCCAATATTCCTTAATTCCTGACGGCAGCGACATGCCATAGAGCATCATGCATGTACAGTAACGAGAACCGATCTAAGCTGACAGAAATACTAGTTAAATAATCACTTAAACGGCTCAGGAATGCCATTTCAAATACTAGCTAATCCTCGTGTTTGCTAATCACGTCAACATTGTTGCGTTGTGCTCATTTCTCAGTAGTGTTTTTATAGTGCTGACAGTCAGGGTTTCTCTTCCTTTCAGCTGCGATGACCCTGAAGTGGAGGATTATGGGAACAAATGGAGCATGAGCGCAATGCTGAGGTATTTGAGGCAAGAAGGCAAAGACACCACATGTGAGTATATCTAAGATGCACGTTTAACACGGCCTAACATCTAAGAAGAGCTAATCTACAAGTCACGCTTGTTACTCCTCACAAACACATCGCTGGGTTTAGGACTTGCATTGTGACTCACAATTTTGTCACTGCACATTTTATTTTGTCAGATATTTTTGTCAAATAAGTTTAATTTCATTTAACAACTTAAATTATTATATCATAAGTAAATATATCCACCAATTTCAACCAAAAAAGCATAAAAATCCATATAACTTGAACACTTGGTCTATTTGAATTCTACTTGAAGAAAAAGTTTTTCTTTCTGAGAAACTTTGCATTTGCTTTTTAAAATGTTGCATCCTCTGCTCTGCTCTCACAAACCTCTGCAAGCAAATGCAAAACTGGTGATGGAAATAAATAATATGAGATGGGAGGAAAAATATTTTCATTCTTTCAAGAAGAAAGTTTTCCCTGAGAGACATTGTGTTTGCTTTCAGTACGTTTTGCTCTCTCTCGCTTTTCTGGAACAAAAGTGTTGTTTTCTCTTGAGAAACTGTACGTTTACTTGCAAAACTAGTGATGGAAAATAATATGAGATGGGAGGAAAACGGTTTTGATGCTTTTGTGAGTGGTCATGTTTGGCATGATAAAGGGAATATGTTTAAATAAGCTGATGCTTGCCTCTCTGTGTGTCAGTGCTCATGGGCCAGATCGAGGATCTGATCATTAAAGCTGTTCTGAGTGCTGAGATCCACATCGCCACAGCCTGCAAGATGTTCGTCCCTCATCGGTGCAACTGCTTCGGTAAGACGCTTCATATAATGGGACAGTTTGGCTAATCAAGATATCATCATCATCATCAAAGCTTTATTAAGGACACACATGGTTACACAACATAAACAGTAACAGACAAAAAAATAATAAATTCAAAACTAGGGCTGTGCAAAAGTTAATTGCGATTAATCGCATCCAAAATAAAAGTCTGTGTTTACATAATGTATTTGTGTGTGCTGTATATAATTATTTTGTATATATAAATACACACACATGCATGTATATATTTAAGAAAATGTGTTATTCATATATAAAATATTTATATTTATATAATATAGATTATGTAAAAATATATACAGAATTTAAGCGCAAATAATTCTTAAATATATACATGCATGCATAGGTATTTACTGTATATATACAAAATAATTATATACAGCGCACACAAATATATTATGTAAACACAGACTTTTATTTTGGTTGCGATTAATCGCAATTAACTTTTGCACAGCCCTATTCAAAACACAATATCACGTTTACATGAAGGCTAAAACGCCAGTGGTTCCACATACTAGAGGAGAACCTGACTTGATTTAGGGCCGGATTTGTCAATGTTGACAATATGCTGTTTGCAGAATCTAATAACCTACACATACATCTATATAGATAGCCAATATGATGGCTTATACATCAATGTTTTTTTTGTTTTTTTACAAAAAATCAGGCATAAAAACACAAAATTTTGTCACTCAAAAACACAAGGTTTCAAACCCCGTAGATCTGCATTATTATTTGACTGTGTGGTTTAAAGTCTGTGCTGTGTGTTTGAGCAGAAGAACGCAGGCTTTACTGTGGGACGGACTGTTCCTGGAGGTGAAAACCGAACGAGATTCCAGTCCAAATGTTTCTCATTCTGAACGATTATGGGGTGTTAAAACCTGCATGAGGTCAAACACATTACCCTCCAGACCAGAGTAATCGCTGACACAATCAATTCATCACTTCTCTGATTAACGTTAACTAAGATTAATACGTGTTTTAGAAGTATTTTTCCTTGGTAATTCCTGTTAACTCATTTAGATAACTAATGTTAATGTTTTTAATTTGCTTTAAGACAAACCATGTGTAAGTTCATAAGTGGACAGCATTGCTGAGTATTTTCTGTCTCAAAAACACGGTGTGAAATCATTGGTGTAGTACAAACGACCTTGTAACCAATCAGATCAACGTGTGATCGTCAACCAGTGGATCTCTGAGTGAGTGAGTGGAGGCGGGGCTCATTTGCATATTCATAGAACTATCTATACTAAATGAGGCAAGGGTGTCAACTTACATTCAAGTAAGATTTTTTTTTTTTTCATTTTGATCACCAAAGATGAGTTTTAAGGGATACAATTATTGATTACCAGGGGGGCGTGTACCTTATTGAGTTTAGAAAAAAGATGTGGCTCTATCCACCGTATTCTGCGCCCGTTCTATTTCCCATGATTCATTGCGTGTTCAACTGCCTAAACGGTTTTCTACTTCTGGTTGAATTATTTGTTTACATAGAATGCTAGCACTCGAGTCCAGACATTAGAAAAATATCAGTCTACACACGCGTTTCATATTTAATATGAGCGAAATACACATAACACAACAAATCTTTAACTTTTAGGTGCCAAAATATTTTTTAGTAATGATTTACACTGCGCAAAACAAAAGTAATAGCCTACTAACCGGATGAAGAAAGGTCGGCCGCCACAGAACATAAAATATTCTTTTTATTTTACTTTTCGTGTTCGCATTTATCAGAAAGAAAAAAAACTGTTACGGATGTGACAGTTCTTCGTTACGGACATGACTACTCTGAAAGAGACTTTAAAACTTTCACAGAGATCACAAAGCCTTTCTTTAAAGTGAATTTCATTTTTTTTAATTAATTGTATCTTAATTTCAATCAGTGTTTCATCAACCAATTGCCTGGTTTTAATAAATAAGAAGTAAATATAGTAGAACATAGATCATCAAGACGGAGGCGCCGGCACGCAAACTGGACTCTGGTCTCATAAATGAACCGAAACTCTGCGTATAATGTAGCCTACACTGTAAAAAATAAACTGTAAATGTTACGGAAAAAAAAAAACGGCAGCTGTGGCTGCCAGAACTTTACCGTTAAAAATACGGTAGGAACGTTAATGGTTTTACAGACTTAACTTGAAATTTACAGTAATAAACCGTATTTTATTTTCTGATAAAATGTTGATTTACCAACTTATTGATATCTGTTTTAGACCATTGTAATACACTGACAACCATCAATCATCACAACAGTGATGAGAGTTACTTGAGCAATCACAGCTCATCATAAGTGTTCACTTATTTAAGTAATACTTATATACAGAAGCTGCACAGTGTCAAACATTAAACACCATCATGGTAACACAAGAAATAAAAAAATGCAATTAACATTAAATGTAACATAATACCCTAATGTACATAACTGATTAGAGAAAAAAAAACAATAAAAACTATGAGGAACTATAGTTATTTCAACAAAAATACATCAAATGTGAAGTGTCACACAGGGAATTGTGGGAATGTCAATTTACGTTTTTTCACTGTGAATGATTTGTTCTTTTTCACTTTCAAAAACTGTAAATTTAACGGTATTTTACTGTAAAATTATATCACAGTTATTTACCTCATAAAGTACGGAAACTTTCTGTGAACCAATTAACAGTTTTGCACTGTAGCATTTTTACAGTCTTTTACTGTTAAAATCACGGATATTTTGTCTCCTCACAGGCCTGAGAAGAAATATATAGACTATGCATCTTTGAAAGCAGAGGTAGACAGGAGTTAAAGGGCTAACAGCCTAAGCTTATTGCTTGGGTTATTCTGCAGCAGTCAGGATGATAGAGACTGTCGGATGTTTGCGGGATGAGGGAGATCGTGCAGTCATGCATCAGCTGTCCTTTGGAAGTTATGAAGAAAAAAATAAAAGTTCATTTTGTTTTTATCTGTGATGTAATAAAAAAATAACATGATCAGATCACATTTGATGAATGTTTTTTTCGATTTAGTTTAGCGATGTGGGGATGATGACACAATCTGAAACGCATGGCAAAACAACATAGACCAGACTCGAACTGGAAGTTGGCAACCGGAGTCGTCGCCATTGTTTAGAGCTGCTGAATAAGGTGGATAGTTCCCATGTGCCAGATCACGATCATGTGCTTCTCACGGTTCTGTTCCTGGTTGTAGGTCAGATTCTCTTATTTAAAAGATTGAAGCAGCGGTGTCTTTTTCTCTTTATTCGTTCCAGTATTTCCAGAGAAGGCAGTTGTTGGATCTGTGTAGAGTTAACTTGAATGGACACTTTTATATCTCTCTGTTTACCGCAGTGTTGTCATTCCTCTGAAACGTGTCTCTAGACGTAATATTTCCTGGTTTAATCTCTGATAACAGTGCAGGTGCATTGCTCCGCTATCGAACGATCACCTGCATGAAAAGGATATCTTTACCCAGTGTATGCCCTCATCTTTGGTGCATGATGGGATACTGGAGGAGGCCAGGGGTGTCGCATATGAGCCGCTCATGCAGGTGCATCAGTGGAATGTGAAATGATTAAAGTGGCCTGTTTAACATGGTAAAATCACTCTTTAGATCAGGGTCGTCCAGTGTGAATTAAACGCGCCCGCACCAGCTAAAGATCAAACCTCCGGCCAGGTGTCTTGGAGCTCAACTCTATTGTTGGAGAAGAGCGACTTACACAAACGTCGTATTGCTCTAGGACAGTCGTGTCTCCCACTGATCCGTTTTAGCCAGAATGTGTGAACTTGTGAGTCTCCATTACGATTTTTGCATCATCTGAAGATTTTTTTTTAGACAAAAAATACATAAATCTCTCGTCTCAGGGGGATATGAGGGTGGCAAGCATGGTAATGCGAAAATACTACAGGTTTCCTACTAATACAAAGCTTAAAGGGTTAGTTCATCCAAAAATTAAAATTCTGTCAGTATTTACTCACCCTCATGCTGTTCCAACCCTGTAAGACCTTCGTTCATCTTCGCAACACAAATTAAGATATTTAAGATATTAATATCGCTCCTGCATACTAGTCCATAGGCTTCTTGAGGGAATAACACTTGATGGCATCTAAAAGTCATTAAAGACATTGTTAAAATAGTCCAAGTGGCTCAATCTTAAGTTTATCAAACGACGAGAACACTTTTTGTGCGCCAAAACAAACAAAAATAACGACTTTTATTTCAAATATTTACTTCCTTCTCCATGGGCCTGTAGTCAGTTAGCGTAGTGTGATTGCGTAGAGCTACGTCACACGTAGGCTCACTATTGGCCGACGCTGGTCATGTGTGCGATGCGTGTGACGTACAATAACAGAAGCTTACGCTATTAAACTAGTAACCTGACTCGCGCAGAGGGAGAAATAAACGAATAGTTGAAATAAAGTCGTTATTTTTGTTGTTTTTTGCGCACAAAAGTGTTCTCGTCGTTTGATAAAGTTAAGATTGAGCCCCTGTAGTCACTCGGACTATTTTAACGATGTCTTTAATGACTTTTCGAGGCCAGCAATTGTCAGTCCCTCAAGAAGCCTATGGACTAGTATGCAGGAGCGATCTTAATATCTTAAATATCTTCATTTGTGTTGTGAAGATGAACGAAGGTCTTACGGGGTTGGAACAACATGAAGGTGAGTAAATACTGACAGAGTTTTCATTTTTGGGTGAACTAACCCTTTAAAGCTAAATCCTGAATTATCCCTTTAAAGCCTAGGTCTTGAACTGAGGCGCTACAGCGATCTGTCACAACACATTAAAGAGACACAAAAACATTTGTTTTCATCCGAAAAATGATAAATAATTTCAAATCAAAAGTAATAAAACAGCTTTTTGCGATTATTGGATGGTAGGCGCCGTGCAAATAATGTTTGCTGAAGTTTTGTTCACTATCAACTGAAAACAGAAACAGTGTCTTGACAGTGTCAACCTAGCCCTAGCGTCCTCTCACCTGACATGTTTATCGTTTTAGTTTATTCGTGTTGTGTGCATGAAACTGACATAGACAAAACACACCATCAGAGAAACTTATCAAACGTCACCAATGATTTCATGCTTTCAGCTGAAAATGAATTTGGAAATTTCGCTGCATCACTAAATATCTTTTTATATTTGTTTTAAATATGTCCTTTCCTCTTGTGTACGTGTGTGAATGCATTTGGCCGACGTCATCACGCTCACAATGAGAAATCTCCATGTCACACAAAATAATAAAGTAATAAAATAAGGTAGCAGAGGCAGGAAGTGATGCGGGGGATAATAAACGAGGTCTTTAGCATTGGCTCCAGTTGAAAAGCCCCTTTGTTTTCCCAGTTTACATCTCATCTCCAGTCGATCTGGATCAGAGCCACACGGTCCATTCCCTCTTTTATGTGGTCCGTATTGTTTGGATGTGAATTAGCGGCGGGTTCGTCTTTGTTCAGCTGCTGTCCAAATGAAGTCGTGTAACATTATGCTTCACCGGTCGCTCTTCACCTCTGACGTGGAGAGCAGAAACAGTCCTTTACCAGTGAATAAATGACCCTCTGTGTGTTGGACCGTATTTGTGTAATGGCCACTCATGTCTTTAAGTGCATTTCAATGCTTCTTTATATGATTTTTGTGGTCTGAGACAAATTTCATTTGTAAAACATTTATTTTGTCTTTATTTGATCGTTTATTGTGGCATGCTCTGCTCAATGATGATGGCTGAATAATTGGCCTCAGTTCAATTACTTAAAATCAACATAATGGTTAATTGAAATAATTAAGTTATGCGAACTTAATTTCCACATTACTTAATTTGGGAACACTTTACTTGAAGGGGTGTGCATAGGACTGACATACACCTTCATAATCGTGACAGGACACGTGGACTTATCAGTGTCATTCGCTCAATTATGACATTTTAAATGCAAATATGACATTTTGTTTGAGATGCCTTTGCCATGACAACTTAACATTACCAAAACAACATAAACATGTCATGAACATGACATGGTAGATTAGTTATCAAACTTAAGAAACCACTTAGCTTTGGTTAACATTACATTAAACTGTCAGGTGGTTGGTTTTGACATTGGCTGTCATGAGGATAGTGTAACTTTTTAATGACAAATTCGATGTGTACCGCTGTAGTTGAGGACAAGAAATATATTCATGACACAGTTATAATGGCCTCATGACAGCCAATGTCAAAGCCAACCATATGTTAACCCATAAAGCTAAGTGGTTTCTGAAGTTTGATCATTAATCTGCTATGTCATGTTTATGACAGGTTGTGTTGTCTTAGTAATGTCAAGTTGTCATGACAAAGATATCTCAAACAATTGTGACAATTGTATTGTGACAAGTTGTGTGTCCTGATAAAGAATTGGAGGACAAGATGCATTGAGGATCGTTTTGTAATTGATTTGAGACCAAAACATTGGCAACTCTGGCTCAAAGACTTACAGCAAATTTACAGCTGATGAAGAGATGTTCATTTTTATTCTTGATTAGCCGAGCTGTTTTATTACAGTTTTGCTTCTCATCCCTCAAAACTGTGTCCTTATTGCTCTTCAGATCATGCATATTGCAATTGCTTTACTTTTTAACTTCCTGTTGTTAGAATAGCGGGCCTAACCTCTGGGAAATACTCATTTGAACTAATTTACGAAATAGCAGTTGTGAAAATGACAATATTTGTTGTTTTTTTCTTGCCTGTATGTTGTATTTATTGATTTTTTAAACTCCATACTCTACAGAAAATGGTTTGTTCCAATGAACTGTCTCCAATAGTTAGTGAGAGAAGTTGGTGACTGTTTTTGTAACCTTTTTATTATCATTCACTGTTTTTTTTTGGACCTTTTGCACTTCCTTGCCTTTAAAGTTGTAAACTTCTTTTGGCACAGCTTTTAAATGGATTCCTGGTGTTATTCTCCAGTTTTGTCACATCATTTTAGAGTTTAGACAAACATAACTTTAAAATAGAGCTGTGGTTTCAGGGCCAAGCACACCAGTTTTACATGCTTTATAGGGCAGTATCTGTGTGGTCATGATTGAGCCACAGTGCCGTGTTTTTAATAAAGACATTTTAGAAGAACACAGGTCAGTCTACTCGACGTCATAATTGACTCCAGTAGCAGACCTGTCTCTGCTTACCCTGCTGGTCTCAGCTGGTTTAAGCTGGTTTCCCATCATGACCAAACTGGTGTTTAGCAGGGCGGCCAACCATTTTTTTTTTTACTGGGTAGTTTCTTGTTTTCATGTACACTTATTTTGAGTATTTTGAGTCTCTTTTGCACTGATAAGAAAAAAAGCGAGGTGGTATCGCCGCCACGACCTCCGACCCCAGGGGGTTAAACCTACACATTATTTATTTAACCTTTATTTTACCAGGGAATAAAATCACATTTAGATTATTACAATCTCTTTTACAAGTGAGCCCTGGCCAAGAAGGCAGCACATAGAGGATAACTTACACAGACAACAAGTAACAAATAACAGACATACTGGGATGCACAAGAATATAAAAAAAGAAATAAAAACAGAAAATAATTTTTTAAAACAATCACATACATTTTGACAAATTTGACCCAGGTAAAAACCTGCAGTTTTAGCTGATGAAGTTTGAGCACTGTAACTAAAAGCAGTTTTGCCAAACTCTATTTTAGTTTGTGAAACATCATACAGTACGGTATGTATCTACTTGATCTTAGATTGTATTTCAATTTACTAGGTGCTAAAAGTGTAGTTAAATATGAAAGAGTGTGTCCAGTTATAGGTCAACCAATGTTTGAGCCTTCTTGTGTGAAGTGAAGGCCAACCAACCATTTCATATAATACACAATGATGGACAGAGTACTTTGCATGCAATATAAATCTCAGTGCTGAATGATACACAGAATCCAATGATTTCAACAGGGTCTTTGTGGAGTGTCTGTAAAACACATCTCCATAATCTAAAACTGGCAAAAAGGTTGATTCAACCAGCCTTTTCTTGGCTTTCTTTGTAAAGCAAGAGCTGTTTCTAAAGAAAAAAATCCAGCTTTAAAGGACAACTCCGGCGCAAAATGAACCTTTGGTCTAATTACACATTGTTACCTAGTCAACCGTTATCTGAGATTTGTTTTCATGATTGCCGAATGTAAATAGTTTTATCTCTAAAAACAGTTTAGCCTATAACGCTAGTATAATGCTAGTATATAGGGCATAGAGTAATGACAAATAAAAATCGCTTGTTATTACCACTAACAAGGCTCAAAATAGCCCCACAGTAACACGACAGCATAATAAGGGTCCCTACATTCAAACCGAAGCATTGAGAACTTTGTCAGTGTCCAAACAGTTTAATAAAAAGATATTTTATACACACAGTCAACTTCGCGAATACAGGAAGAAGCCATCGTCTCTACCAGTCGATCTACGAACGCCGATCCAAGTGCGCTGAACTGTGCAGAATCTCATATGGTCCGTTGTTTCCGGAAGAAACACAAACACAAACCATTTACTTCTCTTCAATATGTACACGTAGCCTACTGTTCGCGCTCACCTTATCACCTTATTCACATCTCACCAGCGCACTTGGATCGGCGTTCGTAGATCGACTGGTAGAGACTATTTTTCCAAGATGGCTTCTTCCTGTATTCACGAAATTTACTGTGTGTATAAATATCTGCTTATTAAACTGTTTTTGACAAAGTTCTCAATGCTTCGGTTTGAATGTAGGGACCCTTATTATGCTGTCGTGTTAGTGTGGGGCTATTTTGAGCCTTGTTAGTGGTAATAACAAGCGATTTTTATTCGTCATTACTCTATGCCCTATATACTAGCATTATACTAGCGTTATAGGCTAAACTGTTTTTAGAGATAAAACTATTTACATTCGGCAATCATGAAAACAAATCTCAGATAACGGTTGACTAGGTAACAATGTGTAATTAGACCAAAGGTTCATTTTGCGCCAGAGTTGTCCTTTAACTTCAATTTAGTGAGTAACTGTTTAATATGCAAATCAAAAGACACGTTTTTCTCCAATACAAATCCCAAATATTTGTACGAGGAAACTAATTCTCTTTGCCTGCCTTGTAATGTGTGGAGCTGCGGCAAGAAATGTCCAGGCTTACGAGTTCTAGTAAAAAACATGTATCTACATACATTAAATACTATTTTTTTTATTTTATTATTTCAATAGAAATTTCTGATGAAGCATTTTTTTTTTTTTTGCGTCTGCAATTGTCTCACCATTTTTCTTCCAAATTATTTTTCAGTTTTCAACAGTTTGAAAATCAAAACTCCAATTACTTACTGTACATTTGCAAGGCTTGCTCTGAAGATGATCTGAACCAATTTTGGTGAAGATTGGACAAACATTGGGCATCAAAAAACACCACTGAAGCATTACCCCTGGACTCCAGATTATTTGACAAACTAGGTATTAAAAGGCTTTGTTCCAAAACCTAATGAGTTTTAAAGTGTGCTCACAACAGAAAGGTGGTTTTCTTTATGGATAAGGCGATCCTAATGCATTGCAACAAGCTTGGTGAAAAATCCACAAGGTCCACAAGTCACATGCACTGCTTTTATACTTTTATGGCATTTTTTTTTTAATGTGATCTCATGGGAAAAGAGCCTCACGAAGATCCTTCACATTTCTCTTTTTGCACCAGCAACAACAGTTTGGGTAAACTATTTGGAGTACTTATACTTAAAGTGTGAAAGTCTCCAGTTTCCATGGCTGTCGTGATATCCAGTTCTCTGTAATCGTGTGTAAATGGTCTCTTACTCCAGCTATATTTCATCAGTGAGTCAACGCAAGCCACTCCACCCTCTATTATACTGTTTATGAAAAGACACCCAAAAGCAGCAGGAATACGATTCATTTCTGCAGTGATGCAACATTGTCGAGTGCCACAGCAGACGCAGGAGACACCCAGCGAGATGACACGTTACGCTCCTGTTATTGTTGTTGTGTGGTTAGTTTGGTTTGGGCTTGTTTTCTCGATTCCAGAGCCCGACGGCTCACAATAACGCTCTGCTTTGATCTTCCCTAGTTGGTGCTTATTTATTCTCCTCACTGCGAATATTTTGCGGTGATGTTAATGGGCCCTCCCAGCACACATTAAAGAGCCGAGAGAAGTGAGACGTAGAGAGCGAGTCGGCCTGTGAGGGCTGAGGTGCGGGCAGGACCGGTGTCTGCTCCTAATTGAGGGAAAATGCGTTGCACATGGGCTGTTGGCTGCTCGCTGTTTGAAGCGGAGTGTAAGTGTCTGTGGTGCGTGCTGTTTGTGTTTGTACGCGTGTTCACAATGCGAAATGGGGCTTTTGCACATCTTGAGTAATTAGTGTGGGTCTTTCAGCGCGCGTTTAGAGCTGATAAATGAAAGATGTACTCGTCTGTTGCTCTGTTCAAGAACCCAGCGATCCGCTGTTATATATATATGAAGAGTTCAGATGCAAAAGCCTCTAAATGCCATTTGAAATTTTCTTCTTTAATGATGATTTTTATCAAACTTGTATATTTAAGTTCAGTAATTTCACTTAAATAACAATTGCCATTTAAGTGAAATTACTGAACTTAAATATACAAGTTTGATAAAAATCATCATTAAAGAAGAAAATTTCAAATGGCATTTAGAGGCTTTTGCATCTGAACTCTTCATATATATTAGGGCTGGGTATTGACACAAATTTCACAGTTTGATTTGATTTCGATTCACAAGCTTGCAATTCGATTCGATTTCGATTACGATTCGATTCAATATTGATTATTTGGGATATCAGTTTTGGATATCAAGGAAATCAAATCTCTTAACTAATGCTGTAAACTATGGGAGTCTAGTTGTAGCCTATAGACTTCATTAGCCTAATATGAAGGTAATAATGAACTGTTTTGTAGCTATACAAACACTTAAATTACACTTTTATTTATTTTTATAATATAAGATTATATGAAATATAAACATTTAAATGGTGGCTGTCATAAAAACTTGCCAGATTTATTCAAATATGCATTAAATATTGAAGAACATTAAGATTATAATGCATATGTAATATGGTGTATATATTTAGCAAAATGCTCCTCTCTGGAGTTATTTTTTCTAGCTGACTAACGAGTTGATGTGGGTTTTCTGAGGTAAATATGACGATGACATTGATTACAAGCTGTTTAACTGACGTCTTTCCACGGTTGAAATGCAGATTGAGTGAATCAATGTGATGATACGGATTTGGATAAGTTGTACTCTATCTTTAACACACTTTCAGATGCTCATTCATGTTTATTTGGCGCTGTAACTGGTATTATTAAGCCGGAAGAGAGATCAGCGCTGCTGCTTCTCCAGAGCGATTTCACGCCACAGCGACAAAACATTATTTATGTTTTTGAATTTCTAAAGAAAATGGACGTAATTTGAAAATTGAGACTTTGTTTCATATCAATAGTAACAAAGGACTAAGATTATTAAGATTTTTTTTTTTTTTGGAATCGCAGCCGCGATATAATGTTCCATTCATTCAAATGAAACAGGATGACTAATCGATTCTTGATATTTCAGAATCGATATCGGTTCTATAAATACTGTATATATATTAGTAATCATCACACACACACACACTTAAGCCTAGTTCACACACTATATGATTTTAAGCCAGATTTAATCCCGATTTGCAAATCGTTGAGCTCGCCGACAGGTCAGGGTGTTATCGTGTGCAAATCGCGGGGGAATAGCGGGCGATGAACGCTCGTCAATCTGTTAGTATGAAAGAGCCAACAACACATCAAAGACGCTCGAAGACGCGTCGCCGAGCCCAGAAAAATATCTAGCATGCTAGATATCCAGAGCTGTCGCGCGACTCAACCTCAGTGATGTCATGAGCTACAGCCAATCAGAGCAAGGCATGGGTTGATGTCACCAGGTAAATCTTATGTTTTTCTGTTTTTGCATTCAGATCAAATCATCGCGCTAACAGTGTGCAGCACTAGTTTCTGTCTGACGTCCATATTCGCGTGTTGTGTTCTTCGTCTTCTTCGCGCGTGCTGTTTCGCATCATTTCCGGTTCATTTCATCGTGTGAACTAGGCCTTACCGCTTGCTCCATTTCTGTAAATCCGTTTTTATGAATGAATGAACGAGTCTCTCACCCGTTGCTCTTTAGTTTTCTTCATCAACAGCCGCTTGCGCCCCCTGCTGGTGAGCTCGACTAACAGCTATGGAGATTATCAATCGGCAATCTACTGATATTCCTGCCGTTCCCGGATGTCAAATGTTGCATTTTCTGTCGAATTTGAACCACTGAATTTTAGAAGCAAATTTGCAAAGCCAAATAAAATGGACCGATAAATGCCTGTCGAATATTATAGATTGTATTTTTAAACGGAATTAATATTTGGGAGCTGAAATCTAAAAAGGTGAATATTAAATATATAACCATGTTGAATTTCATATGCCCATAAAAATACAATGCATTGAAATGCAAGCAGGGTTGATGCAATGCATATGTTTTCAATTAGTGCAATTCAACAAGCTTTTTTGTTTCATTATTTTACTTCCACACTTTCACGACTACCTTTTGTTTGTTTTAGTTCATTATTTAACCAGAAAAGTAGTTGACTAGTTAACAAATGAGTGTTTTGGCTTTGTTATAAAACCCAATGAGCGGCCTACATCTCTTTCGGCAACACTTTATCCAATAATACTATTTAAAAAAATGTCCCCCTCAAAAGGTTGCTAATATTTCAGCACCTTTAGTCTGTGTTGCATATTTTGGTTGTTAGAAGATGGGGAACCAACAGTAAATGTGTGTTCCTCAGGTCACTGCAGACTCGAAAGCCTTTCAAACAGAGGCTCTGTCTGCGATCAGGTCATTGTCACTGTGTTTTGTGGAGCAGCAGGTAAAATCTTATCCAAGAGCATCTGGTTGTAGTTATGGATTCATCCTCGTTTTGAATCCCGTCAGCTGATGAAGACCCTCTGATGAGTCACGAGAGGGATTGGGTAACCAAGTCCAGATGCTCTTACATGCACATCCTACCAGTTTACAAATACATAGATTACAGTATACCATGTGTACGTGTCACAATCTGGTTTGGGATCTTTCTTGAAAAATCAACGATGAACTAGGTAGATGTGCTTTTCTTTTAATTCATTGAGTGACTGCTTATGAATCAGTGGAGAAAAAGTGTGTCAGAGTAAGAGGTACGTCACAGTCAAGCTGGTTTTTGGGTCTGAAACAACAGTTTTCATTAGAGGACAACTTGACCTTTAAAACTTTAAAGACTCGTGAGCTTTTAAAGGGATAGTTCACCCAAAAACAGTCCAATAGTCTTCAGTTATTCTGGCAAAAACACAACTGAAAAACATCACACTGATAGATACAGTTTTCACACAAGAAATATTAAAAGCATGTATTCATGTAATCTTTCTTATTTCAGTCCAGTGGTGGAGGAAGTACTGAATCTCAGTACTTAACCCTTGTGCTGCATTAGATTTTTAACACCGTTGAGTGCATTAAGGACCAAAAATGGCCACATATTAAACATTGCCTAAAATATTATATATTATTATTATTTTCCACTTTTACCAAGTTAAATCTTTTAACCAGCATCAGTCCTCATCATAACTACCAAAAATGTATTCAATTTCAGGATTTTAACTCTTTAATTACCAGTTTTGTTTGCGAAACCATCGATTTGTATAAGAGGAAAAAACACAAAAATTCAATTATTTTCAATAAACTAAATGCAAAGAGAAAACTTTAGATTTGGATTATCACAGTCCCACTTTGCAAAAAATCTCACTTAGCGCGTTAGAGACCAAAAATGGCCACCTATTAAACATTGCCTATTGCCTAAAATAAGGTGCATTTCCACCCATAGGGAATAAATATGTAGTGACGTCATCTGGTGGAATACACTATATAATGCAAATATAATGCTTTTGCTTCAAAATGAAAGGATGTTTGTGCAAAAATCATGTTTCATGTATTACTGACAGCCTCAGATTTAAACAACGTTTTAATGGGTTTCAATGGGCCATTTTTGGTCTTTATGGTGCTGAGTGTTACTATTTGATCTACACAGTGTGTGTTATACATATTTTGCAAAATGGGATCACATTTTTTACATGTATCCAAAAAGTCACAATTTTGCCAAATTTCATACCATTTGCATTAAAACAGCCAAAATGGTCAAAGAAATTAAACTGCAAAAGACCAAAAATGTCCCTAATGCAGCATAAGGGTTAAGTAAAAGTACAAATAACCAGATAAATATTTACTTTAGTAAAAGTAGAAGTAACGCAATGACAACTATACTTAAGTAAAAAGTAAAAAGTACCTGATTTTAAATGTACTTGCATAACAATTTATTCTCTTAATGACTATTTTCTAATGATTAATAAAACATTTAATTCTAACTCATTCAACCTAATACTCCAATAATGATGTTCAATAATGATGGGAAAAAATTGTTGTCACCATTTCTGAAACAAGCTTGCAATTTATATCAATATAAACCATGCTTATCCTTTCTATATGTTAATAACTATGTTTGGCAGTAAACGCGATTAATTTATGGTGTAATTCTGAACCTCTTGGCTTGCCTTAATCCTAACCAAACGTATATTACACACGGTGTGTTTCCTATGCACGTAAAAACAAATTTTCGCGTATAAATTGCACGATAAACGCACTTTGTGCGAGACGCATTTAGTTGATATATCTATGGCAACCAAACGTCACTGGTGAGACAAACGTGCAACGAACGGACGGTCAGATTACGTTTTGGCAGGGAAAACTGATCAGAAAATGTAATGAAAAAGTAACAGTAGAAAGTAGAAAGTAGAATAATTGCTGCAAAATGTAACGAAGTAAAAGTAAAAAGTATGCACTATTTATTCTACTTAAGTAAAGTAAAGATACGTGAAAAATATACTTAAGTAAAGTAACAAAGTATTTGTACTTCGTTACATTCCACCACTGTTTCAGTCTCTTGTTTAGATTTAACCATGTAAATAACCGTTTTTTTTGACGGATTTTCAGATTTAAAGATTGAGTTTCTAAATCTGCGACAGGAGGAGAACAAAAAGTATTCATATTTTTTTAAAAGAGGCACATGAGAGCTGAACCCAACTGAGCCATCATCAGTCTAATGATATAGACAGACACAGGTGAAGTGGGAATAGTGGGATCAGCTGTTGATCTCTTTGATGCCATGAAATTTAGTATAAATTAAGCAGGCCGACACAGGCTTATTTATAGCTGATGTGTCGCCCCACTCTATGAGCTCTTTAAAACAGCTCTGTTTACACATGAGCACACACACACACATTCAAACACTCTGTCTCTTAGTGTCAGTGAATGTAGAAAAGACACAGAAACCCCTTTCTGTTTGATAAAGACCTGCTTTATAGGGCATTTAGAGCCACATATAGGCTCTGTTCCAAAACCTAGTGAATCGCCTACATAGGCAACATTTAATATTTGTCGTTTCAGCCCAAAGTAACCCGTACTTGCCTGCGTTTCTCTCCATTTCGGATCACGCGGACCGAAAGCGTCTCTTTCGCAGCTTGTGACGTTACAGGATTCGACTGATTTGGATGTTATGGATGGTCACAGCTCATCATGTTTTCGTTTCATCATGTTCACTAAAACATCAATGTTAATCAAACACCAAAAGACAGAAAATCCCTCACTGCTCTTGACTTTAGTAGCTTTAATAAGGATTAATCTGTTTAACTTATACAGTGCAGACTATCCAGTGTTAGTTTACATTTGATTACTTTATATTATTCAATTTCTGTACTTGAATACTACTGTTATTGTCACGGTTATGTTCGCTTAGTTTCTGTGCTTTCATGGACTTTTAGTTTGTTTTTGTCAGTCACATGTGCTTCTTTAGCCCTATTCGGACGGGATTAACTCTACAGGGGTAGATGGAGTAATGCAATTTTACCACAGGACGTCTGTAATATTAATGGCCAATTCGCACGGCGTAAGATATCTCAGTGAAACTAGCAGAAGTGGGAGAGTAATTCACACTCCGCCATCACTCCTGTCGTCATGTGTATTACGTTGCTTCCTGATATCATGTGAGGAAACGCATATAACCTATATTTATATATACAAAACGGTTATTTCTGTTTTGTATTTCTAAAAATCACAGCTTCATCGGAATGTTATGAAACTTGGTGACTTTTATGGCATTATTTATGTGAACACACACAAAAAAATTGAGGTCATGATCTGAGCATGCTAAGTGGTCTTAAAAAAAATAGTCACACTTGTGCTCTTTGGTCAAAAATGACCCCCATAGGAAATGAATGGGAAATTGACTAAAACACAAAAATGCACAAATTTTTATTTATTTATTTATTTATTTATTTTTTACATTTTTTTTAATAAAAAATCGTTTTTGATATTGTTTCATATATTCAAATCCACCAAAAAAAAAAAAAAAAAATGTGTTCATAAACAGCTGAGGATTCACGTGCTAATTTTCTTCAAAAAATATTTTTTTTCTGAAGGCCTAGACTCTATATTAAACTAAAATACTGCATTAATATTTTTTTTTAAATAAATAATATATATAGAAAAATAGTATATATATTTTTCCATGGCAAAAATAAACCATAAATATTGCAATGCATAAATATTAAATTCAATTAAATTGTCTCTGAATACTAAATTACAAAGAATTAAATATTATAGAACAAAAATAAATTGCATTGGTTTTAGTGGGATGGAGGAAATTTAATTTTTAGGTGTCCGGTCACTTTTGACTGGGAGGATAACAAGTGTGACTCCGAAACGAAGAGCACCTGATTGGATACAGAGCCTAAGCCCCTCCCCTTGTATTTTGTTTATTTGTTCATATTTTATTACTTTATTACTTAGTTTTTAATGTGTATGATTGAATCGAGAATTGTGAAATTTTGCTGATGTCATAACAACCATATTGGGGTCAAAAACACCATTTTTCACATTAAATTCCAACAAAAATTCAGATAGTAACAACCACATCTGCATCCTTTCTTAAAACTAAACTAGCTGCTAATTCAGTGTCACACAGCTTTTCTGACATGCTAGATAATATTTATGTCATAATTTATCAAAATCTATCAAATCTAACACTATCAGGAGAGACATCATTTAGAGGATTTACTTCTGTATGTTAAAGAGGTTTTTAATGTGTATGTGGCCTGTGTTTCTTCTTCCATTACTGCTGTAATCTGTTCATTTACATTCACAGACGGCTCTCGGTAGCACTGTCCGCCTCTGTGTGGTGTGTGTCCTCCCATTCACCCGTGTGTGTGTCTCAATTCGCAGAACTGTATGGTTTCGACGTTCTCATTGATTCCAACCTCAAACCGTGGCTCTTGGAAGTGAACCTCTCTCCCTCATTGGCATGGTGAGCAACACACACACACACACACACACACACTAATCCTTTGATTTTTCCATTTTCTTATGTGTATATGCTGATGTGTACAATAACTGCTTCTTCCTAGGTTTTGGGTGTTTGTGTTCTGCCTGTGTTAGATCACTCCGTTTTGCACTTTAAATTTCCATCACATTCAAACAATGAATTTTAGGCAAATATAGAAATGCAATCAAATGTTCATTTTTGGCCCTGTGGTGCTATATTTGAACTGGGGGAAATTTTGACAGTGAATCTAGTTAATCAATTGACTTTTGCCTCATTAAACTCCTAATTACTGCTTATTAATATTTAGTAAGGTAGTTGTTAAGTTTAGATATCGTGTGATTAAGGTATGTAGAATATGGTAATAAAGAATAAGGCATTAATATATGCTTTATAAGAATCGTCAATATCCTAGTAATATGCAACGGGTTAATAGTGAGAATTGGACCCTAAAGTACTTTGAAGTACAGTGGGTTCAATGGTCTGTACAGTAGTTTCACAAAATGCAAATTATTGAGCTGATGATAGACTTTCCAAAACACTTTCAGAAGAAAGTCTAAGTCTAATTTAAAAGTCTTATCTTTATCCGTGTAAAACCCAATAAGGTGTAAAGAGCATCTCAAGCATTCCTTATGAAGTCGCTGATCTATGCCACAGCATCTTTCATAAGTGGTGGGATCAAATCGAAGCCTCCAAGAAAAGCCTATTTCAAAGCGTGCCACCAGATGAGAGGAAGGATTTCCCGTTCCAGGTGATTTGGTGGGCCATCAAAGATCTACTCAATTGGATGTTTTCAGGTCTAGACGTGTCCAAAACTGGATCAGAAGCTTTGATGCTCTGCAATGAGATATAGCAACCAAGCCATCATTTGACAGTATTCCTCATCATCAACTGTATGAACATGTCGAACAGTCATCGTCTGCTTCCTGGGAGTTGAAATGAAGGGTTAGGCCGTGTGTCCACCAAAGCGTTTTTCCACGCGTCTGGCGTATGTTTTCAATTGTTTTCAATGGGAGCGCCACGTTTTTTAAACGCCATGAGCGCAATGAGGCGCTGAACGTTTTTTCACGTTGAAGTGTCGAGCGCCCGGCGTTTTTACTGGTCGCCGAGAGTTGAAAAATGTTCAACTTTGGATAAAACGCAGCGCTCATTACTGTCACTTCTTACCCAGCCGTCCAATCACAGTGGAGGAGGGGCGGGGCTAAACCACACCGACCAACTGTCACAACATTCTTTCTGAACAACGACATCAACCAGCAGAGATAACCCAACAACATGGAGGAAAAATACATTTTTGGTATGAAACAAATTATCTGCGAAATCAGTCGCAAGTAAACTGGATATTGTGTATCATAGCAACGAAACGTCTCAACGGAAAAAAAAAACGCGACCCTGCCAAAACGCTCTCAAGCGCCCAAAGCTCGGCGTTTTCAGCTTTAGACGGCTTTAGAAAGCCAACCTGTGTTTCCATGCAAGTGGTTGCGTAAAGACTGGTAAAAGCCATAGAGTGAAGAGCATTCCCTGGCAACTCTCTTTCACCACTGACATTACATTTTCCAATACTACTAATGAACATCGTCAAGATGTTCAACAATGACCTTCAGATTGTCATAGTGCGGTATTGTTCGTGTATCACAAGCTGTTACGTTGCATTTGCTCTCTTGGATTTTTAGGGCTTCAATCGCGTAGCGTAGCGCATGTCTCGGATTTGACCTGCAAAATTTTAGTGTATTTTTGATTTTTTTTTTTTTTTTTTTAAAAACGTACTTTTGCAAACTAGTTTTTCGCTTGATCTGAACCAAACCATTGCATAAAGATTCTCTTTAGTCTGGCTCGGCAATACTTACCCAAAAAATCCAACATTTTGATTCACTTCTGCGACGGGATGCCAAAACTTTCAAAGTGGCCGTGGACACTTTTAGTAAAACGGCTAGAACTCTTGAACGAAATGAGATAATTTCAGCAAACTTGGTACACCTACACTCTTAGAAGAAAAGGTTCTACAGTTTATAGAACCTTAAACGCTACGTATTTGGAACCCCTAAAATTTTCTATATCAAAATTCAAGATATGGGGGTTAGAAAATGTTTATATCATTTTAAGTAGTTAATCAATATACAAAGAAGAGTGACACTTAAGATTTTCTCCTCCAAAAATCAGCATGATTAAAATGTGATATTAAGTTTAATAAACAATAATTTTATTACAACAACAAAATATTGCAGAATAATGTAATATATGAATGAATAATAGCCTATAAAGAACCTTTGTGCCAAACGGGTTCTTTCTTGTCATTATAGAACCTTTTTTAGCATAAAATGTCATTTGGAGTTGAGTAAAGAACCCTATGCTACATACTGTATATAGAACCCTTTTTTCTAAGAGTGTATTTATGGGCTCGGTCTGTGGTCGCGACTGGCCGTTTAGTGCTATCCACTTTATTCCTGACGAGCTTACTGCGTTTTGAATTATGGGGGGCACTTCCGGCTTGGGGAACTTCCATTCAAAACGGCTGAAACGAATCATTTCAAATCATAAGGTTGCCCTACAAATAAAGCTGATCCGTCAATTTTCCTTCATGATTTATTTTCAGACATCATGATAATAATGTTATACTTGGTATTTTAACATGACGTTATAACAAGAATATCTATCGCTGCTTCCTTTTCCTCATGATGATTTTCTTTTTTCCTTTGCAAGAGAACGACATATACGGCACATTTGTGGTCTGTTCTCATGAATTTAATTTACGATATTCCATTAATAATTCACTGGAATGCACGAATAATCTCTTGTTATTCTCCTCAAATCCTCACGTCTCTTTCCATTTTTGTTTTCACGGGTAAATGCAATTTATAATCAGTCAAAATGCCGGAAATCACTTTGATATAGTGTCACGTAATGCTGAAGTTAATGAACATTTTTGATTAAGGCTTGTAATACAATACAGATATATATATTTGCCTACTACAGTGATATTTAACCAAAGACTCGCGCTTTTGGGGCTATTTTTGGTCTGTTGAATGTACCTGTTGATTCTTTTAAATTAACTTTTAATGTTGGATGGTTAATACTCCCCCCTTTATATTTCTAGTGATGCTCCTCTGGATTTGAAGATAAAGGCCAGCATGATCTCCGACATGTTTTCTCTTGTGGGTGAGTTTCTTTTCCCAGGCTCACAGTTCACAGTCCTCTACCACTTCACCTCAGTCTCATGTTGTAAATGGTCTTGTATGGTCTCATTTTCAAACCACAGAACACCCATAACTGCAGGTTACTGCCTGTGGCCGTGGCTTTTGTCATGTGGGCCACATTTGTTTGGTGTAAAGTAATGACCGGTTAAGAGGATGGAGGGTTGTGCTTTACTCCCTGACATGAGGTTTTATAGGACTCTATGATTTTTACGATGCGGAGAACGCATATGAAATCGCTGAATCCAGTCTAACACAGAATGTGACATAATTTTGACAAATTTTGGATAAATAATCAAAAGTAGGGATAGACAGTTAATCAAATGGGGATATGGAGTAGTGTCTTTTAATATTAAAACGCAAAAACACAGCTATTAAAGTCTCAGTTTGCTCTACTACACAAACCCAGTCATGTGTGACGCTCATCTGCACATAAACACTCAAACCTAATCATGAACATAATCTTCAGCAGCACTTCATCTGAGAAAACTATCGGCAGACACACACACACACAAGCTCACAGCTCTTCACTACAATCCGCCAAATTAAAAGTTCAGTTTATCTTGAAGAAAATATGACTGGATTTTATTTCTATTTTACAGTAGAGTATAGTTATTAAACATTAAGGAATATCACACAATGGGGCTCGTTCATGAAACACAAGATGAACACAATTTTGTGTAAATCGTTCGTAAAGTAAAGCCGCTCTAAAGTAATTTTTCGGATCAATGTAAATGTTCACATTTTCAAAATGTTAGTTGGTGGGAAATAAATGTACACCTGCTCCCTACCACACTAAAACATTCACACGTTCTGTTCTTTTACGCAAACTAATGACACTGCATTTGATGCACTATGTAGCATAATAGTATGTCATATTTCCCATGGTTCGTTTGCCAATTTTCTTCCATTTTCGTTTTAATTTTAACAGTTTTAACTTCTTTTGTGCAGCACTTTGCCATCAAAAATAAAGGAACTGCTTTTAATGTAATTTGAACACATTTGTAAAATACTGTCAAATATTCTAAGTCATGTACAAGTATATATAGGATATATGAATATAAGTTTGATGTATATAAGTATATAGGTACAGTGTATATAAGTATATATAGGATATAGGAATATAAGTTTGAATATAAGTTTATATAGTTACAGTGTATAAATAAGTATATATAGGATATAGGAATATAAGTTTGATGTTTATAAGTATATAGGTACAGCGTATATATATATAAGTATATATAGGATATAGGAATATAAGTTTGATATATACAAGTATATATAGGTACAGTGTATATAAGTATATATAGGTACAGTGTATATATAAGTATATATATAGGATATATGAATATAAATTTGATGAATATAAGTATATATAGGTACAGTGTATATAAGTATATATAGGATATAGGAATATAAGTTTGATGTATATAAGTATATATAGGTACAGTGTATATAAGTATATATAGGATATAGGAATATAAGTTTGATGTATATAAGTATATATAGGTACAGTGTATATAAGTATATATAGGATATAGGAATATAAGTTTGATGTATATAAGTATATATAGGTACAGTGTATATTATGTATATGAAGAGTTCAGATGCAAAAGCCTCTAAGTGCCATTTGAAATTTTCTTCTAAAATTATCATTTTTATCAAGCTTGTATATTTAAGTTCAGTAATTTCACTTAACTGGCAATGATAATTACCTATTAATTGTCATTTAAGTGAAATTACTGAACTTAAATATACAAGCTTGATAAAAATTGTCATTTTAGAAGAAAATTTCAAATGGCATTTAGAGGCTTTTGCATCTGAACTCTTCATATATAGGATATAAGAATATATGTTTTTTTTTTTTACTTATGTATATACGTTTTTTATGCATAAGACATTTTTGTATCATAAAACACACAACCTACAGTAAATGAAATAGAAAACACAGAATTTGTAAAAATAATTAAAATGTGATTTGGAAGGGCCTCTCTGTCTCTGGCTCACAAAGGATCACAGATCACTAATGAGGCATTGCTGACTGCTGGTGGTTTTGTCACATTTTTCCGAGCATGAAATTTGACGTGTGACGTGCCTGAAGAGAAATCAATAGCGCTCACCACAGCTTTAAAGAGTTCCCCGCAGGCAGGCTTCGTTACGTTAGCATTAGATGCAGGCGTACATGGAGGGATTGTTTGCATGAGTCATTGAACTGTCACGATTTGGCTGAAGAAAACACCTCTGCAGAGCTCATGAAAATAATCATTGCTCAAGGCAAAGTTGTGTTGTGCTTGTGCAATGGCTTGACACCACTCCAACAACTCTCAAATCTGACGCCAGAGAAAGAAACGCTCACTGTAACGATTGATCTCGGCTCAGTGGTGGTTGTAGATCACATGCTGTATTTCATCTTGCTCGTGTTTATGGCAGCGTCTGTGATCCGCATTTCTGATCATCACTTTACATCCATTTCAAACATGACTCGCCGTGGGAGAACTCATGAACTCGTCTTCAGTTTGTGAAAGTCCCATTAGTGAACATGAGTTAATGTATTAACTAACAATGAGCATTACATTTAGTTATTCATTGTTCCAAATGTCAGCTCGGGTCCATTAAATAATATTTACAGATACAACTTTTAATATAATAATGTATTAAAACTAAGCTTAATAAATGTTTTAGAACTATTTTTCATCGTAAGTTCAAGTTAATTAATGTAGTTAACTAACAAAAAAGAACAGTTTTCTATATGAATATATTGAAAATAAACAAATGACCTGTCTAACCCAAGTATTTTAAAGAAACTGTTAAAAACGCATCTTTTTGTCCACACTAGACATATTAATAGTCACACTAATATCAACAAAAACAAAAACACAGCCCTTACAGTGTGTCCAACTGCTTCTATTGTCTGCTAAATTATTACATGTAAAGTGTCATTTATTCCTGTGATCAAAGCTGACTTTATCATCATTACTCCAGTCTCCAGTAGGGTTGGGTATCGTTCGAATTTGAACGATTCTGATTCCGATTCCGATTCCTTGTTTCGATTCCGGTTCCTAACGATTCTCGATTCCGATTCTTTTAAGAGGCAGGGTCAAAAAAGTTTAGCTTACCTTGCTAACCAACGGCCTTTCTGAAGGAAATAATCCTTCTGTAAAAATACTCCTTTTGTCACAATTTTTGCATTTTGCCGAGATTTCGTTATTTTTAGAAAAGTGAAGCCACACTTTGGACCGCCGACGTAAGCTACTCATGTTCGACTCGCGCGGTTATGCCAACACTTCCGGTAGACGCTTCTTCGTTGGTGTTGTTCAGCGGTTTCTTCTTCCGCTCGGCGGACTGTGAATATCGAAACTAGGAATCGAAATTTTAACTTTTGAACGATTCCGGGAAAAACGAAAAGTTAGTCTCGGTTCCAATCGATACTCGATTCTCGATACCCAACCCTAGTCTTCAGTGTCACATGACCCTTCAGAAATCACTGATGATCAAGACACATTTATGATTATCATCAGGGAAACCATAATGCAGTTTTTTTGATGAACAAAAAAGTTTGAAGAACTGTATTTGAAATAGAAAAGATTGATTAATTTAAATGTATTAAAAAATGCTGGGTTGTTTCAACCGAAAATTTGGGTCAAATGTGGACAAACCCAAATGTTGGGTTAAAAAATGTACAGTTGAAAGTGAAAGTTGAAGTTAAAATTTTAAATGACATTTTTAACCCAACATTTGAGCCAAATTTGGGTTGAAACAACTCAGCATTTTTTTAGAGTGTAAAAGTATTAATTTCATTAAAAACACTTTTGAACGGCAGTGAACCACTGTAGAACTTCTAACGAGGCACCAAACTAAATATTTGATATGATTGGATATGATATCAACTTTTTCTGGCTGTCTGCTCCAGTATTTGCTACACACAGAAAAGATAAAGATGAATAATTATCGTGTTTAGATCATCATTAAAGTCCACTTTTGCCTGAACACAGCCGTTTGTTGCACTCAGGTCTGGTGTGTCAAGACCCTTTATCACGACAGCAGTCAAGAGTGAAGAATCCTACCCAGAAGCCTCAGGTAAACACACACTTTACCTCATTCATACAGTTGTCCTTGTTTAGGATATACACCCGAGCAACACATGAGTATTAGGCCAGTCATGATGATTATCATAAAACGGTTAGTTCCAGTCTTTGATTCGGATTGGTCAATAGCGATGTTTTATAATGAATAAAGCTAGTCAGTTGCGTCTTGCTTCTCTGTGTTTACAACAAGTTTCAGTCCTTAAAATATAAATATAAAATATTTCTACTGACTGACTCACTTTGTTGCCATCTAACGGCGAAATAATGTAACTTCTGTTGGTGTTCACGGTCAGGGACTATTTTTTCCAGCGGAAGGAAGGCTTTTAGTGATTTTACGTATTTTTGACTTTAATATTTGTATTGTGTGTATTCGAGGTACTCGAGGCAAGTGCTGTATGGTGAATAACAATGCCCTTCAGCCGTGGCTCATTCCCGATACAGCACAGACTCTCAAATCTTATTACTTACTTAAACAACCTGGTTTTGTTTTAATAATAATAATAATAATAATAATAAGAAAAACCCTCATGTTTCATAATTTAGGTGTGTCTGCGCAGTCAGTAGGAATAGATTGCACTAATCTAACTAGAATGATCTCTCTCATTGTACACTTTCTAGTCTATGATTATTATTTTCTAAAGATGTTAGAAACCTGATGATGCCACTGTGACCCCCAGGGGTCAACAGACTTCATCGATTATGAGATTGATTTGTACTGTGGCTGGACTCAATTACGCTATACATACTTGAAATCTGACCCACAATTCCCTTCACTTAGACCCAGACAAATTTGTTTTCAGGTTTTTGATCAAAAGGTTTATAAGATTACTAGGGCTGTGCAAAAATTAATTGCGATTAATCGCATCCAAAATAAAAGTCTGTGTTTACATAATATATTTGTGTGTGCTGTATATAATTATTTTGTATATAAATACACACACATGCATGTATATATTTAAGAAAATGTGTTATTCATATATAAAATATTTATATTTATATAATATAGATTATGTATTTTTTATATATATACAGAATTCTTAAATATATACATGCATGCATAGGTATTTATATATACAAAATAATTATATACAGCACACACAAATATATTATGTAAACACAGACTTTTATTTTGGATGCGATTAATCGCAATTAATTTTTGCACAGCCCTAAAGATTACTCAACAATCTTTATTTGTATACATTCTCTATGCATGTAAAATTGGATGGAGTTTATCGGATTACTACATTTCCCATGAATCTCTGCTTTTTTCAGCTGTGTCTAAGCTAGACCTAAATTAAGGTATGGCTCACTTATCAATAATCAGTATTTTTGAAAGGATTAGTAAAAGCCTGTTCACACAAAATACGATAACTCATAATGATAACAATAAATATAACATTTTATCAATCATTGTAATTCTATGAGAATAGGGAAGTCCTGTTGGCTTCACTGTCATAGTCATTTATATGGTATAAACTGACATGCCCCAATTTTACAAAGGCAGACAATTTATTTGTTCATTTTTCAAATAGCTTGAATGAATTTGTTGGTCCAGGATCATAAGCTTGAGATGAGCAGAGGCTCGTGAGCTTCACCCTGGCCACTGGATTGTGTTGTTATTGGTTCCAAATGCTTATAATGGACTGGTAATTGTTGGCGCACAGGCCGTTTGGGTGGGACTCCTCAGCAACCCATCAAACTGGCTGGCAAAATTTGAAGCAGCTGTTTCATATCAATATGATGTCTTTGTCATGACACCTTGACATAAACCAATACACAGATCAACGTGTGATCGTCAACCAGTGGATCTCTGAGTGAGTGAGTGGAGGCGGGGCTCATTTGCATATTCATAGAACCACGCATACTAAATGTGGCAAAGGGTGTCGAGTTACATTCAAGGTATTTTAAGACATGAAGACTTTTCTTTCAAGGATAAAAACTTTCAAATGTGTTATTTAATATGAAATATTTAACTTCAGGGGGACTTTTGTATATAGTATAAGCAATATCACACTCGTATCCATGCGATATTGCTCTATATAATGACTATCTACGGCTGAATCACAGCCATAACACCAAATCCATCAAAAGTGAGGCAATTTTATCTTTATAATGAAGTGTTTAATTTTAAAAGCTACATATTTCCAGTGAAATGCACACATTAAGCTCACGATACAGACATGAGCTTTGGAGGGTTTATGAGGTGTGTTGTTGATCGTGTCTGTAGCACAAATGGTGCACGACTGGTTGTGTGTGTAAGTTTAACCCTCAGGTGCTCTTCGTTTCGGAGTCACACTTGTTATCTTCCCGGTCAGAAGTGACCGGACACCTAAAAATTAAATTTCCTCCATCCCAGTAAAACCAATGCAATTTACTTTTGTTCTATAATATTTATTCTTTTTAATTTAGTATTTTGAGACAATTTGATTGAATTCATTAATATTTATGCAATATTTATGGTCTATTTTTGCCATAGAATATATATATATATATTTTTTTCTATATATATATATATATATATTATCTTTTTCAAAAAATTATTAATGCAGTATTTTAGTTTAATATAGAGTCTAGGCCTTCAGAAAAAAATTGAAGAAAATTAGCACCATCTAGTTACAGTATAGAGAAAAAGTGTAGAATCATAGTGTAACTAGATGGCATGTACAGCTCTCTATGGAGAGGCATGTGAATTCCCCAGATGTTTATGAACACATTTTTTTTTTTTTTTTGGATTTGAATATATAGTTGAAACAATCTCAAAAACGATTTCTTATTAAAAAAAATTGTAAAAAAATTAATTAAAAATTGTGAATTTTTGTGTTTTTGTCAATTTCCCATTCATTTCCTATGGGGGTCATTTTTGACCAAAGACCACAAGTGTGACTGTTTTTTTTTAAGACCACTTAGCATCCTCAGATCATGACCTCAATTTTTTTGTGTGTTCACATACCCAATGCCATAAAAATCACCAAGTGCCGTAACATTCGGATGAAGCTGTGATTTTTAAAAATTCAAAACAGAAAATTTTTCGGTCAGAAATGACCGAAGAGCACCTGAGGGTTAATAATTACATCTCTTTCAAACAGCATGTGAAAGCAAAGTTAATCTTATTAATCTTTGTCACGGCGAAATTCAAGCCCTATGACACCATCAATGTTCATCCGGAGCAAATGAAACGAGTGAGTAAAGGGATGTGTGTTTGCAGTGTGTATCTCGCTGTCAGAGATGAGAGAGAGAACGCGCATCTGGTAGTGAGTTTCAGATAATCCAGTATCGATATGTGTCAAAGTCTAAACACTAGATTGAACTTAGTTTGTTATTTCAGATGCCCTTTTAAAAGACTACAATTGAAAAGTGTACATTGTAAAATTCAACCTGCGCTAGTAGTTAGACCCGCTTTAGTAGTAGTAATAGTGATGATGTGTAATATTTCTGTTATGATTCCCTCTGATGCCCAGCGCCAGAGACCACCGTCCTCCAACAGTGCCGAGCCAGAAGCTCAGAGAGAGAAACACGGCGCGAAGCAAGCGGAGAGCACACTGGGCCTGACAGCAGAAGAGGTCAGCATCTCCCTCAGCCCAAATCGTGCAGATATCTGCTCTCTTCTTGGCTGCTCCTTACATATTTGATATTGAACAGCATGATCTGATGTCTCCCCTGGACAGATGAAAGTCCTGCGGAGGGTACAGGAGGAATATGACAGGAGAGGCGGATTTGTTCGGATCTTTCCTACTCCGGACACCTGGGAACATTACAGGTTAGAGACAGAAAGAGGGACGGTTGGCATGTCAGTCGCGAACTGAAGCGACTTACAAAAGCAATTTGTTAAAAAGCAACTTTACAATTCGTTTACATTTGTAAACATCAGTTCTATAGGGTTAGGGTTTGCTTTAGGATTATTTGCATGTAATTATGTAAAGTCTTACCACGTTTATTAGTCAACTTTTACAAAGACATTATTAAAATCAGTATCTAATATTATTTAACAATGAACAGTTGTGTTTGTATTAACTAATGTTAACAAAGATTAATAAATACTAGTGCTGTCAAACGATTAAAATATTTAATCGTGATTAATCGCATTAATGTCATAGTTAACTCGTGATTAATCGCGATTAAATATTTTAATCGTTTGACAGCACTAGTATTTTTTAATCTTTGTTAACATATATATATATATATATATATATTAGTGCTGTCAAACCATTAAATATTTAATCGCGATTAATCGCATTAATGTCATAGTTAACTCGTGATTAATCGCGATTAAATATTTTAATCGTTTGACAGCACTAGTATTTTTTAATCTTTGTTAACATATATATATATATATATATTAGTGCTGTCAAACCATTAAATATTTAATCGCGATTAATCGCATTAATGTCATAGTTAACTCGTGATTAATCGCGATTAAATATTTTAATCGTTTGACAGCACTAGTATTTTTTAATCTTTGTTAACATATATATATATATATATTAGTGCTGTCAAACCATTAAATATTTAATCGTGATTAATCGCATTAATGTCATAGTTAACTCGTGATTAATCGCGATTAAATATTTTAATCGTTTGACAGCACTAGTATTTTTTAATCTTTGTTAACATATATATATATATATATTAGTGCTGTCAAACCATTAAATATTTAATCGCGATTAATCGCATTAATGTCATAGTTAACTCGTGATTAATCGCACATTTTTATCTATTCTAAATGTCTTGATTTCTTTTTGTTACATTATTTTCTCTCTTTTTAATGCTCTTATCAACATGGAAAAGTGGATCGGCTTGCTTTGTGCAAATGCTTTTTATTGAAAACAACATTAGCATATATACTGTGTTCAATTTCACACTAACATGTAGCCTATAAATAATCTCTTACACAATGTAACACTGTCTATCAATAAAAGGGTGAAAGAAATACTGACGAGGCCCTAATATTGGCGAGGAGTATGAGAATTCGCATCATCTGTGTGTGTGTGTGTGTGTGTAATTGGCCATCATCAAGCAGTATTTCAGACTGGACGTGCTGCGATGATGATCGCTCAGTTCACAACGACAAAACACACAGATCACTTTGGTCTTGTCAGTGAATTTGGCAACTTTTAAAAGTAAACTTTCCATTCAGAATCTTATTGGCATCCATTTCGGCGTCTCGTGCTCGTCGTCCACTCAAAACGTAACGTTAACCTACTATTCAAACGAGTGTGTGCGGCGCACCTGTTGGTTTGTTTACGGTCTAGCTAGATCCGCTTGCGCTTTGGTCGACGAAGCAACAAACGAATGTGAAATGAATGGGTTTCATGTCGCATGTCGCGTCATGTTGCAAAAGCATGTGAAAAAAACGACAAAGTTTCCTTGGCCAAAAAGACACATTTAACTGACAGCCCTAATAAATACTGCAACTTATAAAACGGTTAGTTCCAATACTTGAATCTGATTGGTCAATAGCTGTGCTTTATTCATGATAACACACGGCTATGACCACTTCACCCAACGGCTCTGTCTATCACTGCGCAACACTGCGGTTCCTATGTTGTGTTTATGCATATTTTGAGCTTTCATGCATATTACACATTGGTCAGGGACTATTTTTTCCAGCGGAAGGAAGGCTTTTAGTGATTTTACTTCATGAAAGTTGCACTAATACATTTTTTTTACTTTAATATTTGTATTGTGTGGTAACCGTTTTATAAAAGCAATAAGGTACTCGAGGCAAGTGCTGTATGGTGAATAACTCGCTTTGCATCGAGCCTAACAACGCCCTTCAGCCGTGGCTCATTCACGACACAGCACAGCCGTGAGGACCTTATTGCTTACAAATGTAATGCTCATTGTTTAGCTAATGCTAATGGCAACTTATTGTAAAGTGTTACTGAAATTACATGACCCACACGGTTACATCATTATTCATTTACAGCCATGAAATGGTTGTCGTGGTTCAACAGCCATAAACAAAGTTTTGTTACTTAAAATATAATTTCTCATTTTCCTTAAAGGAGTAGTTCACTTTTAAGAAAACTTTTGCTGATAATTTACTCACCCCCATGTCATCCGAGATGTCCATGTCTTACTTTCTTCAGTCGAAAAGAAATGAAGGTTTTTGATGAAAACAGTCCAGGATTTTTCTCCATATAATGGACTTCAAACGGTTCAAGGTCCAAACGAGAGTTTCAGTGCAAACTGTTCAGAGGGCTTTAAACGATTCCAGACGATGAATAAGGGTCTTATCAAGCCAAACGATCATGTATTTAATAAATAAATAACAAAGTTTAAGTTTTATAAGCTCAAATGCTCGCCTTGCTCTGTTCGTGACTCTCCCGTTCGAACTCATTCATCAAAATGAATGAATCTTTTTCCGAGTCAATTGGTTCATTTAACGAATGAAATGAACAAATTGACTCGGAAAAAGAAATTGTTTTCATCAAAAACCTTAATTTCTTGACATGGACATCTCGGATGACATGGGGGTGAGTAAATTATCAGCAAAAGTTTTTTTTAAAAGTGAACTACTCCTTTAAGTTTAGCTTGATGCAATAAAATAACAATCATTGAAATATAAATGAATAAAAACTAGATTAAAAAATAAAAATTCAAAATTTGAGTAAAAGTTATAATAGTATCTCAAAGATACTAAAACAAAGACGGATCACACCTCACTAGTTCATCAAGTGTGTTTCGTCTGTGTAACGGCACGAGGCAGAGGGGATGGCCAACATCGTTCACTTATTAAAGAAATTGACTTGAACGAGTTGTAAATAAAGATTATTACAGTATGTTTTACATGAAAATACTACTTAAAGATTTTGCATAGTAATTATTTGTGAAATTTACTCAATTTTTGAGTAACAATGTTTCAAAGTAATTCCTACACCAATTGTTTTTCAGTGTAGAAAGGATGTTATCATAAATGCCATTGAACACTAGAATGAAATGATGTATAGGTGCACTATTACGCCTCTTGCGTGGGATAGGAAACATCTGCGTTAGATCAGTCCAGATGTGCTTATACCCGGCCAATCAGTGCCAGCGTCAGTCTGTCTTCTCTGAGCGGGGAGGGTTTGCATGAATATGCTCAATATCATGCGTATATCATTCCCTTCACTCATGCATGTGCTCTGCACTCCTGATTGGATCTGCCTGTCGAGTTCATCCTGATCTGCCTCTGACATCATGAAATTAGCTGGACTATTACTGGGGCTTCTACAGGAAATAACTGTATTTTAGTCACGTTTGAAGCTTTTCTCCACTTATAGTGTAATAAATCATTCAAAAAAGCATGACTACAATTCAGAATAACAGTTATGATGTGATCACTCACAAATATCGAGTATTTTCTTTACTATTTTACTATCATACAACTGAAGTAAGTTAATCAAAAGTGTTGTTGAAAATGGAAGCAAACATGAAGACTTAGATTACAAGGGCGGGTGAACAAGCGCGCCGTTATTTGTTGCGTACGTAGTGACGTGTTTGTGTGTGTTCAAGTAGCCAGAAATGCACAGATTCTGCGATACACTGTATTTAATATATCATGGGGCCAGTTGTTCAAAGGTAAGCTGATCGGATTGGATCAAATCTCGAAAATGAGTTGTTCAAAAGGGAAAGATCAGGGAATCCAATCCTAGTTTTAATCTGGATCAAGCCTTCAGTTTGTATTGTTCAAAACTTGTCAGTGGGATTTGGATAACTTTGATCCAAAAAAACAGGATTATCCTGATCCCAACAGGGGGTCGGATTTCAAGGTGGATTTCAGGAAGAAAATGTAGTGAAACTTACAAATTGGTCAAATAATACATTTGTATCATTTAGTGTATATACTTTTATTTACATTTTGCACTTGACTTGTGTAACTGTTCTAACAGTGATAAAGTAGACATAGGCTAACAATTAAGCTATTCAGTAAAAAATAAAATAAAAATGATCTTGTCCTCATTTGTGTTTTGGCTCAAAATAAGAAACGCTTACAGTGACCCCATGTTGGCTCCTCTACCTGTTCCTTACATAGCTGGTAGCCCACATTGTGATATGTTGTCCCATTTAGAGCACTGGTAATCTTGAAAACTGTGTATCTGGATCAGGGTGATCCAGTCCAGTGTTGCTTTGAAAAACCAGCATAAAAGTAAGACGGATTACCTGATCCTGGATAGGAAAAAATGGTATTTCCAAATCCGGATCATTTTGATCCAGATTAAATGTTTTGAACTACTGGCCCCATGAGGATCACGAGTTGCGTATTTGCGCTAAAGCCGCGCAGATTTGGCTTACACGAACTTCCCAGCAAAGTGAGTGAACATAGAAACACGGCGGATTGGCTCGTGATTGGACAGCGTTTCCCGCCAAAGTTCATTTTTACCCACATTTGGCGAGTCGAGTGTTAATCTCAATCCCTGAATGTTGAAATATTTCAGAAATATTGCTGACTTGTGCGTCTCAAGCGCCTCTTTACGCTCGTCCTAACGCCTGTTAGGTGTCCGTGGATTTGCCTGTATTTGGTGTTGAAAATGGAAACGTCTTTAGATGGAAAATCGATTCACTTGTGTCTCAAAAGTACAACAGGATTTTTCACAAAAGCGTCAGCCCAAACACTTCTTTCTCATTGCCTAAAGATGCTTTTAACAGGCGCTCATGAACCATAACACGATAGTGTTGAAACAGCTTGACTCAAAGGGACATTTATGTCTTGAATAAACATTTACTTCACCCAAAATATATTGTTAAATGGCATTGGAAAATAGCTAAGGCTTTTGAAATGCTTGTTTGAGCGAGGTCTGGAAAAATGCTGCAGTCATTTAATGTTCAGCACCTCATAATTTTGTAATTCACACCATTAGCCAGTTAGTGATGAAGCAACTTACTCTGGCAGCGGGAAGGCAAGGCATAGTATTGTTCCTAAAGCATGACCGATGCGCTCTCGTGGAGAGCCAGTTGGCCAAACAGCCCAACGCATCTGACCAATCATTACACGCGCCGGCTCGTAAACACCCAGAGCTAACAGACTCCTTTCTGTTTTTACACAATTGAAAAGTGCAAGAAACATCTTGTTTGCATAAGACTCTGATTGTTTACCGCAGAATCGGTCAGGACTTGTTGTGTAATTAGTTTCTCTCTCTCTCTGTATCTCTCTTTCAGTGTTTATCTGGAATACAAGACATCTATGAACGCCATGTTGGCTAATAAACTTTTCCATGGAAGGTAAGTCTTTCTGCTGTGGTTGGAAAGATCATCATCTATTTAAGGAATTTTCAGCTTGAGGTTTCTTTTGTTGATATTTAAAGCGAGTATGTCATACAAAGGCTTATATGCCCTGATAAAATGTCTATATTTCTTAGAGGAGCCCTAACCTAATTCACTATGGCCTGCTTTTCTCTTGAATTTTTCATGTCTCTACTGTATAACCCTCTGTTGCTGTTCAGGCTTGTTTGACCAAAACATTTTACGTTTAAGTTTTTTTTTTTATTTAATGTTACTTCATCGGAATGGTACGTAATTTATTACAGGTTTTGGCACTTGTAAAAAGACAAAAAAAGGTTAAACGGCCTTGAAAAATCTCACATTTGTGTTGTTAACAGATAAAATGAGCATGTTGGAAATGAATGGGAGACGAATTTCCTCTAGTGGAAGCGTTCGGTACTGCGGCCGAACAACATCTCACTGAACGCTCATTTACTGAGATATCAACCTCACATTTGGAACAAAACGTGTTTAGATTCATGGCTTTGATTTTCTTTCGGTTTTTAGAGTAAAATGCATTTTGGAAAATATATATTTCACATGAAAAAATGTCCAAAAATGTCCATTAAAAGATTGATGACCGTTTAAGGTGGAAATTTCAGGTTTCAGGTTTACGCTCAAAAAGTGATTAAATTGAATGAATGAATGAATGAATGAATAAAGACATTTTTTTCAGACATATCAAAACATAAACCAAACAAAACAACAACAAAAAAATGCACTATTAAGTTGAACAAGCACATCTTTCAGTTAACAACATAGTAAGTAACATTTGTTAACATAAACATGTCTGATAACGAGTATGAATAAGTATTTAATCATACCCCATATCCGTAACTTAGTAAATTATTATTATATTATTTCATTTACCACATATTTATATTTATCTCATTTATCTTATACTCTCCCTCTCTATCACACACATACGTCAATCAACGCATATTGCAACTCTTTATAGGCCTCCTTCTTTTCTATATTTTTTTATATTTTTTTGGACTATACAGTAACTACTGCATAAATATAATTTAGTTCGTAAAATCCTCTAAAAATACAAAATATTAAATGAAGAATATAATCGAACTAAAATATAGTACAATCATGTCATTGACCGACACACATACAGCACAAGAGGGTTTAACACGATTAGTTAAAACTGATCAGTTTCTCTTTGTTTCTCAGATCTGTGACCTCCCGCTCAAGGTTAGTATCTGCTATTTCAACCTCTGAATGCAAACACACACACACACAAACTGCAAGAAAAACCAGGTTTGCCGTGTTTCGTTGCACAGGAGCAGGGCGAATGATAATGTCCATCTGGTGGCGGGGGCCGTTTACACACATCATGTAGTTCAGTACGAAAGGAAGCTCCTGACTCTGGAGGCGCGGAAGCAGAAGCGAAGAGGAAGAAGACGAGCAGGTGCGTTTGCAGGATAAAAGCTCTCCATGGGATTCGTTCTCTCAATGGCGCTTGAGTCTTTTCATGGACTGATTGAGATCTCCCATTGTGAACATTAATACATGCAATGCTCACACTTTATATTAGGTGTCTTTAACTACTATAATAATAAAAAAACTGTGTGTACAATGTGCTTATTGTGTTGATGTTATATAGCGAACAGGGTTGTGTGTAACGCGTTACAAAGTAATGCGTTACAGTAACGTAACTACTACTTTTTCGGTTAAAAAGTAGTGCAACACGTTACTACTGAAAATTTAGTAACGAAACGAAGTACCTTTTTCAATTCGATAGGAAGATATCTTAAGAAATTCAACCTTTAAGGACACCAATTTTCTTTCTGAATGAATAATGACCCAATGGTGTCCTAAAACTCCATCAGGTGTCCCAATGGTGTCCTAAAACTCCATCAGGTGTCCCAATGGTGTCCTAAAACTCCATCAGGTGTCCCAATGGTGTCCTAAAACTCCATCAGGTGTCCCAATGGTGTCCTAAAACTCCATCAGGTGTCCCAATGGTGTCCTAAAACTCCATCAGGTGACCCAATGGTGTCCTAAAACTCCATCAGGTGACCCAATGGTGTCCTAAAACTCCATCAGGTGACCCAATGGTGTCCTAAAACTCCATCAGGTGACCCAATGGTGTCCTAAAACTCCATCAGGTGACCCAATGGTGTCCTAAAACTCCCTCAGGTGACCTAATGGTGTCCTAAAACTCCCTCAGGTGTCCCAATGGTGTCCTAAAACTCCATCAGGTGTCCCAATGGTGTCCTAAAACTCCATCAGGTGTCCCAATGGTGTCCTAAAACTCCCTCAGGTGACCCAATGGTGTCCTAAAACTCCATCAGGTGTCCCAATGGTGTCCTAAAACTCCTCAGGTGACCCAATGGTGTCCTAAAACTCCATCAGGTGACCCAATGGTGTCCTAAAACTCCATCAGGTGACCCAATGGTGTCCTAAAACTCCATCGGGTGACCCAATGGTGTCCTAAAACTCCATCAGGTGTCCCAATGGTGTCCTAAAACTCCATCAGGTGTCCCAATGGTGTCCTAAAACTCCCTCAGGTGACCCAATGGTGTCCTAAAACTCCATCAGGTGACCCAATGGTGTCCTAAAACTCCATCAGGTGACCCAATGGTGTCCTAAAACTCCATCAGGTGACCCAATGGTGTCCTAAAACTCCATCAGGTGTCCCAATGGTGTCCTAAAACTCCATCAGGTGACCCAATGGTGTCCTAAAACTCCCTCAGGTGTCCCAATGGTGCCCTAAAACTCCATCAGGTGTCCCAATGGTGTCCTAAAACTCCATCAGGTGACCCAATGGTGTCCTAAAACTCCATCAGGTGTCCCAATGGTGTCCTAAAACTCCCTCAGGTGACCTAATGGTGTCCTAAAACTCCCTCAGGTGTCCCAATGGTGTCCTAAAACTCCATCAGGTGACCCAATGGTGTCCTAAAACTCCATCAGGTGACCCAATGGTGTCCTAAAACTCCATCAGGTGACCCAATGGTGTCCTAAAACTCCATCAGGTGTCCCAATGGTGTCCTAAAACTCCATCAGGTGTCCCAATGGTGTCCTAAAACTCCATCAGGTGACCCAATGGTGTCCTAAAACTCCATCAGGTGACCCAATGGTGTCCTAAAACTCCATCAGGTGATCCAATGGTGTCCTAAAACTCCATCAGGTGACCCAATGGTGTCCTAAAACTCCATCAGGTGACCCAATGGTGTCCTAAAACTCCATCAGGTGACCCAATGGTGTCCTAAAACTCCATCAGGTGTCCCAATGGTGTCCTAAAACTCCATCAGGTGTCCCAATGGTGTCCTAAAACTCCCTCAGGTGACCCAATGGTGCCCTAAAACTCCATCATTCATTACCTTCACTACAAGTCTGCCAAATTTCATCATTTTCTTATGTATTGTTGCCATTGATTCCCATTAACGAGGAAAAGTTGTGTCCTTAAAGTGACCAGGCCTTAAATCTTAAAATCCATCACCCGTCACCACCTTAGTGAAAACTAGTCCTGTCCGAATTGTGCTATTGATGATACTGGTGATATTGATGATACATATTTTAAATATCTGATGTGTGTTTTCAGGCCTCAAACCCTCTCAATCCCCTCACATCAGTGAGGATGAGAACGGGCTGGAGGAAGAGACGGAGCTGAAATCATCTCACACACACTCAGACCCTGCGCTGGAACAACGCTCACAACCCAGAGTCAATCTGCTCCACATTCTCCAGCAGGGATGGGACCTCAGGTCAGTGTGGACACACAGAATTATGGGTAATCAGTCGGCCCCGTACAGAATCTAAACGTTTTGCTCATTTTCTCTGCACTGTAAATAAATATATACCCATAAAGTTGTAAATAAAGCAAAGATTATAGGAGATGATACTGTTGTAGTCTTTCTACTTTATAATGTTCTACTAATTCTGAAGTAAATCCAAGAACTGTTTTTCCAGTGTAGAGAGAGATATGGTGTGTATTTCTGTAGAAAGCTTTAGAGTTTGATTAAATCAGCAGCTGTAATGTACCATCTTGACTGCATTTATCCACTGTACATTTATCAGTTTTTCTTAAGTACTTCAAACTCTGTTCATCTGCTGGAGTAGATAGCCATCTTGGAGATAACCATATTTGTGTAAAAATGAAATAGAAAAATGACAAGCATTCAAATATCAGACATTTTAGAGGAGTATCTGTGCAGACTCTATGTAAACTCATGGCTGTCCCACACTGCAATGAAATTAATACAATTACCATTATTTAAAATACATGTATTTAGTAATTTAATGAAAAAGAGACAATGTATCCATCATAAAAGTGCATCTATCCATCATAAAAGTGCATCTATCCATCATAAAAGTGCATCTGTCCATAATAAAAGTGTGTCTATCCATCATAAAAGTGCATCTATCCATCATAAAAGTGCATCTATCCATCATAAAAGTGTCTATCCACCATAAAAGTGCATCTATCCATGATAAAAGTGCATCTGTCCATCATAAAAGTGCATCTATCCATCATAAAAGTGTCTATCCACCATAAAAGTGCATCTATCCATCATAAAAGTGTCTATCCACCATAAAGTGCATCTATCCATGATAAAAGTGAATCTATCCATCATAAAAGTGCATCTATCCATCATAAAAGTGTCTATCCACCATAAAAGTGAATCTATCCATCATAAAAGTGCATCTATCCATCATAAAAGTGTCTATCCATCATAAAAGTGCATCTATCCATGATAAAAGTACATCTTTCCATCATAAAAGTGCATCTATCCATGATAAAAGTGCATCTATCCATCATAAAAGTGCATCTATCCATCATAAAAGTGTCTATCCATCATAAAAGTACATCTTTCCATCATAAAAGTGCATCTATCCATCATAAAAGTGAATCTGTTCTTAATTAAAGTGCTCCACACGGCTCCAGTGGGTTAATAAAGGCCTTTTGAAGTGAAGCTATGCGCTTGTGTAAGACATATATCCATATTTATAACTTTATCAATGACAGCCGTACAGAAGTCGACTGACGCCGGTTCCAACAAACAGGGCTGGGCAACAAACTCAAGCTCCTCCCACATTTTTCTTGAAAAATTCTGGTTTTAAACTTCTAATTCATGACCAGTGTTTTGTTTTGCTCTATCCTCTGCACTTCAGTGTTCATCAATATGCCATGCGTCGGGTCAGAGGTCTCTCTTCCACTGTAAATCGATGCGTACGGCTGTTTGTCAGAAGATAGTTATTTTAGTCGATAAAGTTTAGTACAAAACACAATCAGTACTTGAACTACGGAAGCCCTGAACCGCAAGGTGAGAAAAAAAAGAAAGAAAACGTATCTCGTTATTTCGACTTAATAAGTTGTTATTTCGACATATTTCGTTATTACGACATATCTCATTATTACGACATAATATCTCGTTATTTCGAACTTAAGTCGTTATTTCAACATAATGTCTCGTTATTTCTACAGAATATTTAGTTATTTCGACATATCTCGTTATTATGACATAATCTCATTATTACAACATAATCGTGTTATTTTGTCATAATATCTCGTTATTACGACATAATATCTTGTTATTACGACATAATATCTAATTATTTCGACATAATATCTCGTTATTTTGACATCTCGTTATTTCAACATAAATATCTCGCTATTTCATCATAAATATCTTGTTATTTCGACATATCTCGTTATTTTGACATAATCTCATTATTACGGCATAATCGCGTTATTTCGTCATAATATCTCGTTATTACGACATAATAGCTCCTTATTTTAACATAAGTCGCTATTTCCACATATCTCGTTATTTCGACATAATATCTTGTTATTACGTCATAATATCTCATTATTTCAACATAATATCTCGTTATTTCGACATAATCTCGTTATTACGACATAATCACGTTATTTCGTCATAATATCTCGTTATTACGACATAACATCTCTTTATTTTGACATATCTCGTTATTTCAACATAAAATCTCGTTATTACGACACAATATCGTGTTATTTCGACATAATACTTTGTTATTTTGACATAAATATCTCATTATTTCGACATATCTCATTATTTCGACATAAATATTTAGTTATTTCGACATAAATATCTCGTTATTTCGACATAATAAGTGGACATTTTAATATGCATTAAGCTACATTTGGCGTTTCTATGGGAGGAAAATGCTAAACATCAAAAACACTTTGTGTTCATATTCTGGACTGATCTGGTTTTTGTATCATGATTAAGAAATGCTCGCTCAATTATCCGTGAGCTTGATAAATGTTGCAGATTAGGCTACTATCCACAAATAACGAGATATTATGTCGAAATAACGTTTTCTTTCTTTTTTTTCTCATCTTGCGGTTCAGGGCCTCCGTACTGAACTGTCAGCTGTGACGTAGAAACCAGTCCAAAAACACAAGCACTTGTTTCTCATCATGTAAAACTCTGATTAAAGGGACAGTTGACTCAAAAATGATCATTCTGTCATCATTTTCTCTCCCTCATGTCCTTCCAAACCTGACTTTTTTTATCCTTCTGTGGAACATAAAAGAAGAGATAGGTTTTCAAATGTGTTTGGTTACCCCTGCATGGAGAAAAACGAGACAAAAAAATCAAAATGTTCTCAAAATATCTTTTATTTTCCTGAGAAGAAAAACATGAAGGTGAGAAATTTCCATTTGTGGGTGAACTATTCCTTTAAAAAAAAAACCAAAAAAAAAAAAAACCCAACATTTTAACTTTCATTGCGTCTAGTTGGGATACGCTCTGAAGGTTTCCGATTCATCCAATTACACGTCTTTCAATTTCAATGAAGAGAACTACCTCATGAGAGTCATTTTAAATCACACTCTGGTTGTGCTTTGTTTGTTGTTGCATGGCCCACGCAATATACACACGCGTTGTCAATTTATCATCATTGTATACTTTTTTTCATCGCGTTCAGTTGTAACTAAGATAACACATCATTTCTCTTGCTCAGATTCTGTGCTCCTGCAGGAGTGTTTTGTTCGAGATCGAATCAGTTCTCGACCCCAGACACACACTCATTTACATCTGCACGCCATGGTGTCCTTTTCATCCAGCGCTACTTTCACTGACTCCTCAACAGTGTAATTCACACAGGAACTGGATTCCTGCAACCCTGACCTCGCTCTTATTGGCCGCCTAATTGCTGGAGTCAGACTGTCTTTCCTTTGTTTAACATTTTGCAGGAGTCCTGGACGGAGTTGAAACATATTCCCTCCCCCTTCACGTTATGCAATAGCCCTACAAAAATATTTAGACCTGCTCTTTTCATACGCTGACATTAATGAGTATTACATACTCCTGTCCAAAGTGCAATAAAGATTCCAGTTTCCTCTCGACTCGCAGGCCAAGAGCCTGAATTGTAATTTGAGCAAGGAATTATAATGACATGTCTGAGTTTGTAGAAATTCCTCTGCGCCTGCCAGGGCCGAGAAGGGACCGGGGCCGTTACAGTACAGTGTATCATTGTTTACGTGCGGCGGATTTTTCCGAAACATTTCTTTTCCCTTTCGTCGCACTTTCCTCGCTTATCTTCTCGTCACTCGGAGCATGTAAATAGTTCACGGTTGTTGGAGCAGCGTTTCTTGTTGTTATGTGTGCAGGAACATGTACAGCACATCCATCCGTACGCCACAACTATTGGCTCAAATTATGGATGAAAGTAACCTCAATATTTTAGAGTACACCAACTTACTGTAACATACAATATATATATATATATATATTTTAAATTGTTGTTTAACCCGAAGTCTGATTGATAGTCTAGTCTATTAGTTTAGACTATTTTATCTAGTAAAAGTCTTTCAGTGTAATTGTGCAAACGTCCTCCTTCAGCTCGAGTCTTTCTGTGTCAAATCTGCCCCGATTTATCAAGGAAACGCAGGAAGAACTTTGATATTGTTCGTAATATTTTGCTTTACTTGATTATCGTACATCATTTATAGAAAAATCATGTGTCATCAAATATGATCATCAGGTTTATTAGTTCATCTCCCAATCATCATTGTATTGCATTATATGATTTAAAACTACAGAGATTTGATCATAAAACTAAGCATTTAAATATCATCTTACTAAGACATTATTAGCAGATATTGATATTTATATGCATTTTCTGCAACTATCTGCTATACTGTTATAAATATCTCATTGATCTCACAAGCATTCGAATTTTTTACCCATATTAATATCAGCATCTTGCATATTTTTGTTCACTTTGGAATAAAACTGAGCTGGTTTTTCCTCCATATTGTCACTATATGAGCCTTAAAAGCCTGATGCATCAAAAATCCTGCCTAATGATTTACACAGAGACCTGGCTGCAAGAGGATTTTCCAGACTCATTGGTGCAGGTACGAGGCTTCTCATGTGTGCGTATGGACAGAAACAATGACTCCGGGAAGCTGAGGGGGGGTGGGATTTGTGTTTATATCAATGACTCATGGTGCAATAATTATACGATAAAATATAGGGTATGCAGTCCTGATCTCGAACTTATTTGCATTAGTTTGAGACCTTTTTATCTACCTAGAGACTATGGGAACATTTTTGTATGCTCAGTATATATTCCGCCTAGTGGCAACGCATCTAAAGCAGCTTCACGTGTGGCAGATTGTGTCCACCAGCAGCTTAATGATAAACCAGATTCCCCTATATTTGTTCTTGGAGACTTCAACCATTGTAAATTAGAGTTGTCTCTTCCTGGATTTCAGCAATATGTTAAAGACAACACACGTAAGAATAGGACACTAGACAAATGCTATGGCAACATTAAAGATGCATATGCTGCCAGAATCAAACCCCCCCTCTCAAACTCAGATCATAACATCATCCATCTGATCCCCACATTTAAGTGTGCCATTAAAAAGAGCAGACCCATCTCAAAAACCGTCAGCGTGTGGCAGGATGAGACCAAGGAGACGTTGAGTGGATGCTTTCTGGCCACAGACTGGGATGTCTTTTACCAGGACAACGATATTGACAGAATTGCGGAAACAATAACGGGGTATATCCAATTTTGTGTTGATACTGTTGTGCCGAAAAAAACGATCACTATATATCCTAACAACAAAGACTATATAACACCGGAAATTAAACAACTGATCAGGAGGAAAAAGCAAGCATTCCGGAATAATGATTTGATGGAACTGAGATCAATACAAAAAGACCTGAGGGGGAAACTGAAGAAGGCACGAGAGGAACACAGTAAACAAGTTAGGGAAGCCTTTTTAAGGAATAACCCCAAAAAAATGTGGGACACGGTGAAAGAAATGACTAATATGAACTCTGGTCAGAAGGAATTAGGTGTGGAGAATGAATTTGATAAGGCAAATGATCTTAACATCTTTTATAAACGTTTTGATTTGAATGGTGAAACAAATGTGACTTGCTGTAAAGAGCTGTCTATGTCAATACCATGTGATCCAATACTAGATAGAATAATAATTAAACCTAAAGATGTCACTGCAGTCTTTAAAAAGTTGAATAGCAAGAAGGCCAGCGGACCTGATGGTATCTCATCTTTTATTTTAAAAACATTCTCGGATGAGCTAACCCCAGCTTGGTGCACCTTATTTCAACTTTCTGTGGATACATGTACTATTCCCACTATTTGGAAGACATCAGTTGTCATCCCGTTGGCCAAAAAATCATGCCCCAAGCAAAATGATGACTATAGACCAGTAGCGCTGACTTCTATAGTGATGAAGTCACTGGAACGTATAATGGTTGGTAAATTAAGAAGTGAGGTACAGCATCTCTTGGACCCATACCAATTTGCCTATAATAATGGCAGGGGTACTGAGGATGCTTTAATTACAACTGTACACTCCATCTTAAAGCACTTGGAAAATCCATTAGGTTATGTTCGCTTATTATTTATGGATTTCAGTTCTGCTTTTAATTGTATTCTTCCGCAGAAAATGTTAAGTAAACTACATCAGATGAAAGTGAATCCCTTCATTATTAAATGGTATGGTTCTTTCCTGACAGAAAGGAAGCAGCAGGTGAGAGTTAACTCCACCCTTTCTGATATGATTAACATTAGTACAGGTGCCCCGCAAGGTTGTGTAAGTTCGCCCTTACTTTTTATATTATATACAAATGAGTGCAGAAATAATGATGAGAGGAATAATTTTATTATTAAATTTTCAGATGATACGGCCATCCTTAGTTTACTTTACAAAAACTCAGATATTGGTATGTATACACAGGAGATAGAGGAGATGGTGAAGTGGTGCAATAAGCATAACTTGCTCCTTAATGTTAATAAAACTAAGGAAATGATTTTTGATCCTAAGTCTATAGGTGACCTAAGCCCTATTCTAGTTGAAGGAGTTCCGATTGAACAAGTAACATCGTATAAATATTTAGGAATTCAATTAGATAAACAGTTACAATGGTCACATCAAGTGGAATATGTTTCCTCAAAAATATGTCAGCGTCTTCACTTTCTAAGAAGATTAAGAGTGCATGGAGTTGACAAGGATATTATGATACTGTTTTATAAGGCAGCTATTGAGTCAATTGTTCGATATGGTATGGTAGTTTGGTTTGGTAACCTGTCAGTTAAATTAAAATCATCACTCCAAACATTGATTAAAAGGGCAGGGAAAATAATCGGGCAAGTGCAATCGACTACTCTTAATGAGCTTTTTGTGGAGGCGGTAAAGAAACATAGTTTTAAAATAATCAACGATCCGAATCATGTCCTATGCAGTGAGTATGAGATGATGCCCTCAGGCAGAAGGTACAGGTTACCAAACTGCAGATTAAATAGGTTTAAATTTTCTTTTGTACCGCTCTCTATTAAAATACTGAACGATCAACTAGGGTGTGTGGGTTAGAATTTAAGTGTGAAACTAATTATGTTTAATCATGTCGGGTGTGACATTAATTTTTAACATTAATATAATCTGTAATTCATGTTTGTGTGTTATGTGTTATGTATAATGTATACTGTGTTGCATCTGTTTCCTGAAGGCCAAAGATGAATTTCTCCATTAGGAGACAATAAAGGCTAATCCAATCCAATCCAATCCAAATATGATACTCAACAAAAACACATATGTAAACTTTGATGTACTGTACATGTCATGCAGGCTTTACAGGGTTAATTATAGATAGGAGATTCAGCATGTGCTTATGTATATATAATATTTAAAACTGTTTCAAACAGACTGTCACGGGTGGGTGTTGTAAATACAAAGAAAGAGGAATAGTTCATTTAAAAAATGAAAACTCTGTCATCATTTACTCACCCCCAGGTTGTTTCTTAGGGTTTCTTTTTCTGTTGAACATAAAATAAAATATAGAAATATTTTCTAGCCATTGATTGACTTCCATAGTATGTTTTTTTGCATCCTGAGTTTGTTCTGCTGTTTAACGCTGTGGTGTTGTGTGCAGTAAAGTTCAAGCCCGCATGGCGTTCTCCTCGTACCTGCAGCGTGTGCATCTGCGCCTGCTGTCCGAGAGCAGAGCCCACAGAAGCCCCGCCTGGACTCAGAAGGAGCACGATCAGATGGTACACCAGTCTTCATTTACTCAAATATACTCAAATAATTTCACACACCATACCGAAATCTTTCACAGTTGTAGGATTAGCTCCCTCCCAAAATGAGTATTCTGTCATCATTTAATGTTGTGGGTCAGTTTGACCCGCATGATGCTGGTTAACCTATGATGCTTTCTGTAATATTGAGTGACTTTTTCTCATTTTGAGTGATAAACATGCATGCACATTTTCAACACTCTGATTGGTTTTGGAAACTGCATTCATTTATTTGTAGTTTATTGTAGTTTTCGTAGTATTAATGTTAAAGGTTGACAGTTATTACCTTATAGAGTGATTTTTGGGTGAATTGTATTGAATCCAATTTGACCCGCACCATAAAAATGACTTTCTTCTGTGAAAAATAGAATAAGATTTATGTTGCCCTTTTCCATACAGTTAACTCCCCTAAAAATCACTACAAACACATTCTTATGATATATGATAGTGTCAACACTAAATTATTCAAAACTATTATTTTTTAATGATTTTGAAAAGAGTCTCTTCTGCTCACAATCGAAATCGAAAAATACAGTAAAAACAGTAACATTTTGAAATATTCATTTATATTAACTGTTTGCTACTTTAATCTATTTACAAATGTAATTAATTCGAAGCTGATTTTTCAGCAGCCATTACTCCAGTCTTCAGTGTCACATGATCTTTTACTGATGAAACATTAAACAATCCTAATTATCCCAAACATTTGATCTGTAATGTATATGAGTCATATTATAGTTTTGTGTTGGGGACAGACAAACATCTAAGTCGTTATTCCCTTATAATCTTCAGTGCAGCTTCTAAATTGAAGCAGATTTGCTTTATAACAGCAGCACACAATTGTATATCAAAGCAATCTGACAAATACCCAAATTATAACTTTTTCATCTGCATAAAACATGATTAATTTGACATCAAATTGAGATTAAGTCCGAGTTTAATCTCGAACGAGGTCACCTCACACTTCATGAGACATCTGGTCCTGCTCACTGACATGTTTATCAGTATAATGAGTTCAATATCATATGTTTGTTAGTGTATTAGTTCATGTGTTAATGTGAGTGCCTAAAGCGTTTGTGCTGTTTGGACTGTGTGCTTGTGCAGGAGCTGGTTGTTCGCTTCCTCCAGAGAGCCAGTAGTAATCTTCATCAGGACATGTGTGTGAACGTGCCCAGCCGTCAGCTCGACCTACAGGACCGTCAGCGCATCCTCTCACATCAGCTGGCCAACTTCATTCGTCTCTATAATGAGGTGTGTGCATCAGCCGGCCCATTATACAGAGAGGAAATTAATCAAATAAAGTTACACTTGAAAAGAGGAAAACAGGAGTGTAGAAACACAAACTTTGAAAGATCACTAAGAGTTACGTCAGTGACTAATGAAATGGGGGTTTCGCTAGAGTGCCCTATCACCTTCGAGTTCTAGAAAACGAGCCAATGGTATGAAAATACTAGGGGTGCACGATTCAGAAAATGTCACGATTCGATTCGATACCGATTTTTTGTCTCGAGATTCGATTCAAAATCGATTTTCGATTCAAAAACGATTCTCGATTCAAAAAACGATTCGCAGGTCTACATAAATGTAGTTTACTTTTTCCTATGTGATTGATTGCAGTAGACATAATTTAAAAGAAAAGTTTGATATTACTTTATATGTCTTCATACAAAAATAAAAACTTTTGCAACTAAAAAGTGCGAAGTGCCAAGCTTTGGCCAGCTTTTAAATACATTTAAATTCAAGTTTAAAATAAAACTTAAATAAAAAGCTTTTACATTTAGCTTTAAAGTGCTGTAGTCAGATCAAACAAACAATTATGCTAAATGTGGTTTAAGGAGTAGGCCTACTTCAGCTACCAGGTTGACTGTTGAAATGAACTCGACTGGGCACATTGAACTCCCTAAAAATATATAGGCTACTAATTTCATAGAACCCTTGCGAAAATATTTTAAATAGATTTAAAAAAGCCACCGCTACTGGTAACATCTATGGTTAGATTGATTTGTTTAGATCCAGTGAAGTCGTTCCTAGGCGCGTAATTTGCGGGTATCTCCAGTTAACTAGCAGAGCAATCATTTAGTTCGCTATTAAATAAGAGACCTGTTGTTTTTGAAATCAAGCTGAGCGCTCGTGTCCGCTGCGATCAGTGTCATGGATACAGTGTTCTCTGTGGCTCGCGCTGTCTTCTCTCGGACGCGCGCTTCAATCTATCGCCGTTGTGGAGACTCCGGTGAAATCACAAAATAAAATGCACACAAACGTGATGAACATATTCGGTTTTGATGAGAGAGAGAAAAAACTATACGAGTGCGGTTTAGAACCCGTAACCTCTGACACGCTTGGCAAAAGATCTACAGAACTCAAACATAAGATCTGCGGATCGATGCATTTATTTACGGGTTGAGCAGAGTGGCTGCACAGTTTGACCAGCGGGCGGCAAGAACTTGCAATAACTATTTATCAGACCGAGCCCTCGCAGCCTCGAAACCATAGAAACACTACCGGACCACCGGTAAAAGTCCCGACTTACCCGATTGCCACTCCGCCCCTGCACGCCATTAAAAAATATAGCCTATGAATCGATTTTTGGAATTCTATGAATCGATTCTGAATCGGTAAAGATTGAATCGCGATTCAAATGTGAGTCGATTTTTTTGCACACCCCTAGAAAATACCATGGTCTGCGGAATTTGCATTGCAAACTTGCATTATGTTTCTGCTTGGAGCCAAAGTGTTTATGTGCTTCTCTTCGCCTTCATCAAGAGCAACGAGCGTCTCTCTTCAGTCGGTGTTGGTGTGACGGCGCGTTTCAGCGGGTTCACGGTCCTGCAGTGACTTTGCGCACGGCTCGTGTTCTCTTCTGGGCTCTTCGGCACTGCTGAGAGAGCTTTTCTTTTTCTAAAAAAGCTGCACGGGCACGTCTTTTTCAAGATGTCTCGCCTCGTGTGTTTGGGCTTTAAAAGGATTGTTCACTTTGAAATTAATTTTTGATATGTTTTATCTTACCTCAAGGGCATCCAAGATGTAGGTGTCTTTGTTTCCACCGTATTTTCAATTTTGACATTTTTCAGTCAAACCGTTGTTGTCTATCAGTCATACACTGGAGGCTAAGGGGGTCCACCAAAGAGCAGCACAGAGAAGTCCAAATTAAACATGATTTAATGACTCGTAAATGTAAGTACACATTGATGGCCTAAGACACGAAACCAACAGTATTTATATCGTTTTGCCTCTTGTAATCGTAGCCATGACAAAATGATCTGGCGGCACGGGCGCTTCGGTCTGCGCATGCGCTGGAGATGATCGCTACGTCACTCTTTGTTTATAGTTTTGCCTTTCACTAAACATATTTAGATATACGGGAAACCGCAATGGAAAACGATTTCGGCATATCTAAATATGTTTAGTAAACGGTAAAACTTCCGAAATCTCCGTGTAAATATTGAGTGACGTCACACGCAAGCGATCACTTCCGGCGTAACATTGAACTGATTCAGTTCGGTTCACTTGGACATTTCACAACTGATTCAGATCACTGTGATTACACGAGGTAAAAACGATATAAATACTGTTCGTTTTCTCACACAAACCGCTCGTTTCATGTCTTAGGCCATCAATGTGTACTTACATGTATGAGTCATTAAATCATGTTTAATTTGGACTTCTCTGTGCATGCTCTTTGGTGGACCCCCTTAAGCCTCCAGTGTATGACTGACAGACAACAACGGTTTGACTGAAAAATGTCAAAATTGAAAATACTGTGGAAACAAAGACACCTACATCTTGGATGCCCTTGAGGTAAGATAAAACATATCAAAAATTAATTTCAAAGTGAACTATCCCTTTAATTACGCTCGGGCACGGCTCATGGATGAGTCATGTTCTCACCTGTGTGTGAACATGGCCATCGCGATTCTTAGACTCAATGACCTGCGTTGGTGTAGAGTGCCCTTTGCCACACCCCAATCTATTTCCTCCTCGCAAGGGGATATTTTGGCTGGTGGCCAGGGTGATCTGAGTGTTACGGTGTGGAACAACCCGACAAGTCTTCCTCGGGGTACGCCCCCCTCCATATCGCAAGCCGTGGGGCTTCAGGGTGATCATGTTTCCTTCCGGGGACCCAGTGTTTCATTCGGGGCTCCGGTGGATGACGCCATGTCATAGTATTACAAGGCGGGCTCGATTCCTCTGGAGATGAGGATTTGGCATTGTTGCCTCCCTTGGGAGTGCCAACATTGCCCAAATCTGATCCAGAGATGCTTGCAGCTAAGAGCATCAGGCTTGAGTGGCATTTGCTGCCCTACCCGAGCGCTCAAAGGTGGACGATTGGTTCTTGGGGGCGGTGCGTGCTGGCGGTCCCCAGTGCCTTTCTTCCTGGAGGTGCATCACCATGTTGTGGAAGTCCCCGTTGACTTCTCCCGGCCCGGCGGCTTCCTCCACCTTCTCTACCCTTGATAGCGCGGCGGCTAAAGGGTACACTTGGGGTCCCCCTGGTGGAGTGCTGTTGCGATGCAGCGTTGCCCGCAGAGTACCTCCACCAGGTGTGGCCACCCTTAGCACCCCTCCAAGGCCTGTAGATTTTCCACCTCCCTCGTGGCGAAAGCCTACAGAGCAGCGGCAGGCCGCCTCCGCCTTGCATGCCATGGCCATCCTCAAGTCCATCAGGCAAAGGTGCTCGGGGACATGCATGAGGGCAGGGCTGACCCAGGGCTCATGCAAGAGCTGCACACTACAACCGACCTCGCACTATGGGTCACTGCACGTTCCCTGGGTCAGGTGATGTCCACATGTTGTCCAGGAATGCCATCTGTGGCTCAACCTGGCTGATATGCAGGAGCACCCATTTCCTCAACTCATATCCCAGGCTGGGCTCTTCGGCGATGCGGCTGAGGACTTTGCCCAACAGTTCTCGGCCGCCCAGAAGCAGACGAGGCCATTGAGCACATTCTGCCCCGACGGCCAGCTGCTGCCTCCACCCAGCCATCGGTTCAGCCTCCTTAGTCTGCTTCCTCCTGCAGCTCCTGCTCAGCCCAAGCAGCAGCCATCACCCGGGCCAAAGCAAGGAGGAGGTTGCAGGAAGGAGGCACAACCCGTCTCCAACTCTAAACCTGCCAAACGTGAGGCTAAGGCCGTGTGTCCACCAAAGCCTTTTTTCCACGCGCCTGGCGTATGTTTTCAATTGTTTTCAATGGGAGCGGCGCGTTTTTTAAACGCCATGAGCGTACCGAGGCGCTGAGCGTTTTTTTCACGCTGAAGCGCCCGGCGTTTTTACTGGTCGCCGAGAGTTGAAAAATGTTCAACTTTGGATAAAACGCAGCGCTCATCACTGTCACTTATTACCCAGCCGTCCAATCACAGTGGAGGAGGGGCGGGACTAATACCACACCGACCAACTGTCACAACATTCAACTGCTGCGGATATTCTGTATCATAGCAACGAAACGTCTAAACGGAAAAAACTCTGCACTGCCAAACGCTCTCAAGCGCCCAAAGCACGGCGTCTTCAGCAGAGCGTCTAGCGTTTTCAGCTGGTGGACACACGGCCTAAGTGGCACCCCTGAGACGGGCAGCTCGGAGTTAGGGCTCAGTTCTTCCCAGGAGCTGGTGGCAGGACCACTCCTTCCCCTGGTGGAGGGCTAGGGGAGAATCTTTTGTTCTTCCTTCCCCGTCACTGGCCTCACGGTCGGCGGTACCCTAAAACTGTTAAGGAAAGAACTGACACCCCTTCCTCCAAGCCCCAAGAGGCCCTGGATGACAGTGTGCAATGCTATGCCTTGCCGCTTTCGCCCCCCTATCGCCAGACCCCTGTCAGAGCGGGCTGCCGTGGAACGCCCGTCCTTCCCTGGCCTCTTCTGTCAGGACGTGGGAGTTGACCACGCCTCCACACCGGAACACATGCCTCCCATATGTGGGCCGGTCGCTCCGCATCGCTGCCCCATCTTGGGTACGCCTGAAGTTCCAATGACCCCGCTGGTTTAATTAGGAGATGTAAACTAGATAAAAAGTCACAATTATCTTTTAAAATGTGTTATTGTGTGGCAGAAACAATCTTCTATAGTTTTAACAGCGGTGTGTAGACTTTTTTATATCCACTGTCCACAAGTGCAAAATAGGCTAAAAATCAAAAAAAAAAAAAAATTGTGTTAAAATCAGAGGGTCAAAAACAGAATAGAAAATAACCAGTTATTTCCAAATTATTATTTTTTATTGTATTTTTCTGGTTAAAAAAAATGTACTAACATTATAAGCGGACCACGGGGATCTGTATAAAATAAAACAAATGCAATGCATGACCTCTTTAAGTCAACTTTGTTTTATAACCCTCAGGAAACCAAGCACATGGTGGAGAGTTTGGACAAGATTCCCGATGAAGATCGCTGCATCAACTCCGATGTTTTCCAGGAGTTTATTCTGGAGGCGAGGTTGGTGAACACATCCTTTACTACGACACATGAGGAGACTGTAGCTTCTGCCAGTGGCTTTTCAGTGGCCGTTTCTGCCTTCTCTTCCAGTGAAAGTGACTTGGAGGAAGTCCTTACGTTCTACACCCTGAAGAATAAGTCTGCCAGTGTGTTTCTGGGCACAAAGTGTCACGCTAGCCGAGTCAAGAGGAGCAGTGATGAGAACGGAGAGAGTGAGCGACATTTCCTCATGTTTTACACCACACATGCCATCTCATCAGCCACGCGTGAAGTATGACAAACCACATGCTTCAATAACAGATCTTAAAGGGATAGATCAACCATAAGTGCTCATTCTGACATCATATGAAGAGTTCAGATGTAAAAGCCTCTAAGTGCCATTTGAAATTTTCTTCTAGAATGATCATTTTTATCAAGCTTGTATATTTAAGTTCAGTGATTTCACTTAAATGGCAATGATAATTACCTATTAATTGTTATTTAAGTGAAATTACTGAACTTAAATATACAAGCTTGATAAATATCATCATTAAAGAAGAAAATTTCAAATGGCATTTAGAGGCTTTTGCATCTGAACTCTTCATATATTCACCCTGATGTTGAAGATATTTTGGTAACACTTTACAATATGGTTTCATTAGTTAACTACTTTAGTTAACATTAACTAATAATGAACTGCACTTCATCTTAGATAATGTTCATTTCAACATTTATTAATGCATTAATAAAATCAAAGGTTGTATTTGTTAACGTTAGTTAATGAACTGCGACCTAACACGAACAAATAATGAACAGCTGGATTTTTATGAACTAATATTAACAAAGATTAATAAATACTGCAACAAATTAATTGCTCATTGTTAGTTTATACATTAATTCATGTTAACTAATGAACCGTATTGTAAAGTGCAATGGCATTTTGGTGTGATAGCAAACACTGCACGGCGTTTTTGAACGTTAACATGATCGCAAGTGAGATTTTAGAGATTTTTTAGTTTTACGTCAAATTATACGTCAAAAATAACACAAATTGAATTCATTAATTTCATCTACTCACACTCATAGTTTCACTGCTTCATATCTCTGTGGAAACAGTGATACACTACTAGTCTGGGGTGAGATTGAGATTATAAAAATAATATAGGAAATGAATACTTCTATTAAGCAAGGACGCATTAAATTGAGCAAAAGTGAAAGTAAAGACTTTGGACCGGTACTTCTGAGAAAAATATATGTACATGTATGAGATATGCAAGGTTTTTCACACTTTTAGCATGAAATAATAACCGCTAATATTATTCTCTTTTCTATGAAGCAACTGCATGTATCAACATGGCCGCCTCTGGTGGTTTAGAGAATGCAGATGCAATCAGCAAGACCAAAATAACCTACGGTATCGCAACTCCAACAGAAGACCGGAGTCAAAGTGATGCAACCCAAAGCACAGAAAACTGCAGCACAGCGAAACACGCTAACACAAGCAAACGCAACTCCCTGCAAAACGGACACATCAGAAGCAAAAGGCCGAGTGGAGACGAAGTGCGAGCCGCCGCTTCGACTGAGTCGGGAGATAACCCAGGCAAGACTCTGGCTTCTGCGGTCAGGAACAGGAAGGCTCTGCTGAGAGCGGCGTACGCTCCAGCTGTGGACTGTGAACAGATCGTCTTACAGCACTGTCCCCCGCCGTACGTCGAGCCTCCTCCACATCCACTGGCCAACAGCTCCTGCTCCATCACACCTCCACCGCCTGCCAGTGTCAAATGGGCCTCGGCTCGCCACCAGTCCACACACGTGTGCAGCCTGAGATCCGCTCGGCCGTCCTCTGCGGGACACGGTAATCTCCAACACTCAAGAGACTGAGAACAGAATATTTAGGAGGATATGTTGACAGAAATGCAAGATCATATACATAACTATGTTTTCAGTGGTGTGTAAAGACCTTACTGAACCCTCTAGGCGCCACAGTCGAGTTTACTCGACGAGATGCGGCACCCGATTTTGTCCAATTGGGTGTCAAATTTCCTTCGACCTCCACTCCACTGGATGGCAGACATGTGATACTTCATTCCCAACTCCCAAAAAAAAAAACGTCAGAATGTTCGAGTTGAATCAGTGCGATCAAAAGCGGAGCTAGTGTGAGAGTGAGCCATTTTATCAGAGCCTCTCCGCGATCGCGGCGACACTATTGTGGCGGAGACTTTGTCTAATACCACTGGGTATGTTAGACAAGGTCGAAGTATTCATAGGACAGTTAGGGGGCGACGTGGAGTCGCAATGACAGTAGTCCGAGCTGTGCACACTCGAGGCAGATTTGGCTGCGCCCGCACTGCTCGTATCATCTCGCTCATGATCTGTGCCTTCCCATCGCGAGTGAGCTTTATGAATTAAACAGGTTTTGTCTACTTGTGTTTGTGTGTCATATGAATAATATATATGTGCCCCATACATGGAATCAGAGTGCCCACTGTATGTAGTAAATGGAAAATCTCTATAGCAAAAGGCCAAGCACTACATGCACCATATGACATCATAATATGCAAATTAGATGGGAAAATGTAATCCGTATTAATATTTCTCTAATTTACAGAAAGTCTCTATCTTTTATCACTTTTAAGATGTATCCTTTTGAGATTAAGATGTCAAAATTGAACGTTTTAGGAAAAAACCTCTGGCGCCTAAAGGGTTAATGAACCGTTATGTTTTTATTACCTTAGAATGAGGCATTTCTCTCTACACACATCATGGGTCACCTTATTGACATATTACTACGGCGTTTCGTCACTATGTTGTTGTTCGTGCAAAGAAGCTATAGCTAAAGCTAGCGAACAAAACACTGACACAGTCATGAAAAAGTAACAATAATATTCGCAATAACAGAGTAATTGAGTAAACCTAATTTCTTAATTTATCTTTGTAAAGAAACCTCATCACTTCCACCGTATCGGCCACCGTAACTTCTGTTGGGTGCAATTCACAACCTCACCACTAGATGCTCTAGAAATCACACACTGCACCTTTAAAACCAATACTTGCTGCTTGGTAGTTTTGGGGTGGCTGTTTTGTTTCAGCACGTCATGGTAACACTTTACAACAAGTTCAATACTTAACATGCATGTATATATTTAAGAAAAACGTGTTTTATATACGTATATAGAATATTTATATTTATATATAATATAATAAATATGTATACAGTACATTCACATTTTTCTTGAATATATATATACATGCATTTGAGTATTTTTATATATACAAAATAATTATACACAGCACACACATATATTATGTAAACATAAACTTTTATTTTGGATGTGATTAACCCTCAGGTGCTCTTCGTTTCGGAGTCACACTTGTTATATTCCCGGTCAAAAGTGACCGGACACCTAAAAATGAAACTTTCTCCATCCCAGCAAAACCAATGCAATTTATTTTTGTTCTATAATATTTATTCTTTTTAATTTAGTATTTTGAGACAATTTTAATTAATTTATTAATATTTATGCAATATTTATGGTTTATTTTTGCCATAGAAAAATATATATATTATTTTTTATATATATATTATTTTCTTCAAAAAAATATTAATGCAGTATTTTAGTTTAATATAGAGTCTAGGCCTTCAGAAAAAAAAATTTTTTTTTAAAGAAAATTAGCACCATCTGGTTACAGTATAGAGAAAAAGCGTAGAATAATGGTGTAACCACTAGATGGCATGTACAGCTCTCTATGGAGAGGCATGTGAATTCCCCAGCTGTTTATGAACACTTTTTTGTTGTTGTTGGTGGTGGATTTGTATATATAGTTGAAACAATCTCAAAAACTATTTCTTATTAAAAAAATGACAAAAAACAAATATTCACAATTTTTTTTTCTTTTTCTTTTTTTTTTACAATTTCCCATTCATTTCCTATGGGGGTCATTTTTGACCAAAGACCACAAGTGTGACTATTTTTTTTAAGACCACTTAGCATGCTCAGATCATGACCTCAATTTTTTTGTGTGTTCACATACCCAATGCCATAAAAGTCACCAAGTTTCGTAACATTCGGATGAAGCTGTGATTTTTAAAAATTCAAAACAGAACATTTTTCGGTCAGAAATGACCGAAGAGCACCTGAGGGTTAATCGTTGCCCCGCACTTTTTTTTTCTTTTTTTTTACTTAGCATAATCAAATATTAGGCATTTTCAGCAGGGCTGTGTATTTCTTTCCCGCCACCAAATTTGAAATGTCATTTGTGTTTGTGTATACCTGTGGACGGTTAAAAAAGATGGACTAATTAGCACTCATCTTGATGTTTGTGTGATTGTCAGTGATTCAGAAGCCCAGTGTGAGTACGTGCAGGCCTGTTTCTGCTGGAGTGCTGAAAGAGAAGGACGCGCTGTCGACCCAGGCTCAGTGCAACCAGCAGGCCATCGTATCAGCGCTGCGGAAACTAGTGGAGAAGCAGGCGGCCCGCCAATACAGCTCGTCCAGCCACATCAGCCTGCTCACACAACACGTGAGTTATCAACTACACGACACGCGAGTTATCATCTACACAACACATAAGCAATTTATTGATCATCAGCTAATTTCAAAATCAAAGACCGCAATAGGAGAGAACGGCCATGGCACATGGTAAGATAATTTCATTTCTTTACTTCTAATGAAGATGATTGTGTGTTAAAGGGTTAGTTCACCCAAAAATGAAAATTAAGTCATTAATTACTCACCCCCATGCTGTACCAACCCCGTAAGACCTTCGTTCGTCTTCGGAACACAAATGAAGATATTTTTGATTAAATTTGAGAGCTGTATAACTACCACATTGGCTCCTAAGGGACTGCCTCTTGATGGCCCAGAAAGTCAATGAAGAAAATGTTTAAATATCCCAAGTGACTACCGTGGCTCAACTATATGTTTATCAAGCGACGAGACTACTTTTTGTGCGAAAAAACAAACAAAAAAAATAACGAGTTTATTCGACTATTTCTTTTCTTCCTTGTAGGCCAGAACGAGACTTCCTTAGATTTCCACGACGCATGCGCGAGAATTGCGATCTACTCACACCAGCTTACACTACTTCAGATCGCAATTCTCGCGCATGCGTCGTGGAAATCTAAGGAAGTCTCGTTCTGGCCTACAAGGAATAAAAGAAATAGTCGAATAAACTCGTTATTTTTGTTTGTTTTTTCGCACAAAAAGTATTCGCGTCGCTTGATAAACATATAGTTGAGCCACGGTAGTCACTTGGGATATTTAAACATTTTCTTCATTGACTTTCTGGGCCGTCAAGAGGCAGTCCCTTAGGAGCCAATGTGGTAGTTATACAGCTCTCAAATTTAATCAAAAATATCTTCATTTGTGCTCCGAAGACGAACGAAGGTCTTACGGGGTTGGTACAGCATGGGGGTGAGTAATTAATGACTTAATTTTCATTTTTGGGTGAACTAACCCTTTAAGCGTCTGCGACTTACCTTCACTTTGATTTGCGATAGCTGCGCGTTGGCTTGATGAATTAACGCTCAGATTCGTAGCGCCGTCATATCTGACTATAAGGCCGTGTCTCCACCAAAGCGTTTTTAACCAGCTGAAAACGCCAGACGCCGAGCTTTGGGCGCTTGAGAGCATTTTGGCAGCGCAGCGTTTTATCCGTTGAGGCGTTTCGTTGCTATGATACAGAATATCCGCAGCACAGTTTGAATGTTGTGACAGTTGGTCAGTGTGGTTTAGTCCCGCCCCTCCTCCACTGTGATTGGACGGCTGGGTAAAAAGTGACAGTGATGAGCGCTGCGTTATATCCAAAGTTGAACATTTTTCAGCTTCTAGCGGCCAGTAAAATCGCCGGGCGCTCGGCGCTTCAGCGTGAAAAAAATGTTCAGCGCCTCGGTACGCTCATGGCGTTTAAAAAACGCGGCGCTCCCATTGAAAACAATTGAAAACATACGCCAGACGCGTGGAAAAACGCTTTGGTGGACACACGGCCTAACATGACGAATAAGCCTAGCCTCATTCACAGCATCATCTTTTGTTATTGTTTTGAATAGGCGACCTCTAGTGGTGAAACTTACTTACTGTGCCTTTATGAAATGACATGAAATTTCTCAAATGACAAAAATCATGCTCAGTAATCAAGGTGTCAATTTTGAGTAAAATAATTGAGTGATTATTAGTTTAACCATTATATATTATAACTAAAATGTGCTTTTAAGTTTTCATTGACTATAATAAAAATTCCCAGACGTATCCCCTTGGGTGTCACACACAAGGCTTGAGTCTAATCCCACACTATAATGTATGTTTGAACTGTTTTAACTGAAAGCATATCTTAAAATATGTCAGTGTCCTTGTTTTGTCTCTAGATTCACACCAGTAATGTTTCTAAGGCACATTTAGAAAATCTACCTAAATGTCCTAATTGACCGTTCGCTAAGATCCGCCCCCTTTAGTTACTGTTGCTATGTCCGACAAGCCACGCCCACTCTCTGACAGACAGCACAGAGCAGCTTACTTTGATATGGAACAAGTCTCGACTTTCAAATTTGGTCATTTTTTTAAAGAAATGTAAACAATAAATACCATTTTGTGGCTCTTTAAAGGGTTAGTTCACCCAAAAATGAAAATTCTGTCAGTATTTACTCACCCTCATGTTGTTCCAACCCCGTAAGACCTTCGTTCATCTTCGAAACACAAATGAAGAAATTTAAGATATTAAGATCGCTCCTGTATACTAGTCCATAGGCTTCTTGAGGGAATGACTCTTGCTGGCCTCGAAAAGTCATTAAAGACATCGTTAAAATAGTCCAAGTGACTACAGGGGCTCAATCTTAACTTTATCAAATGACGAGAACACTTTATGAGCGCAAAAACAACAAAAATAACGACTGACAGTTCGCTTGTGAACCGATCATCTCTTCCTTCTAGTTTACTTATAGCATTAAATAAAAATGAATGAACATCAGAAGGAATGTTGTTTTAACCATTGAAAGACGTCAATACACACCGCTTTTCAAGGTCAAATCCATCTGCTAACTCTCCTGGCTTCTTTGATTCGGCAGATGGCGTATAATGATTGGTCAGATCGCCTGTCAATCAAACTCCCTGCGAAGGGTTAATTGAACTAATCTAATCTAAACCCTTTCCGTGAAACCAACTAAAACTTGACTAAACTTAAAAAACTAAATATGAACAAAGTATCCATGATCAGGTTTCAGTCACTGAAGCGTTGGCTCATCTAAATGCCTCCGATTGGCCGTTGCATCGATAAGCCCAGCAGAAGTGTGTGTGATTGTTTATAAAGCTCGGACTGGAGGATCTGGAGTGTGTCTGAGTAAAGCTTGCGGATCCGCAGACACACAGTGTGTTTATCAGGAGCATTATAGAGGAAGCAGCTCTGTGTGTGTGTGTGGTCTCATTATCAGATGCTCCACAGAGGCGCCCTCTCTTGATATTTAACTAGCAGGCAGTTTTCCCTCCAACTAATTGATTCTTATAAATAAAAGAATGTTACAAACGGCACCGAGTCCAAGAGTGAGATCAGTTCAGACCTCCCTCTCTCTCTCTCTCTGTGCCGAACACCTGAAGCGTTTCTGCCGGCCCTGAGACCACACACACTCCCGACGCTGGTGTTACTCTAGAAGCTGTGTACTTCAGTCCATGTCAAACGCTCAATAGCTTGAACAGATTCATCAGAAACAAGTTCTCGAATCGAGAATCGAAAGTCTGATGTAGGGATGGGACGGTATGAAAATTTCATATCACGATTATAGTGTCCAAAATAATCGTGATTATCAATATTATCACGGTTTTGTTAAAAATTTATGAAAGTGCTCAAAAAGAACTGAAGCTCACACTGAAAATATTTCAACAAGTTTTATAATTGAAAATCAACAAAAAAACAAATAAAACAAGCCTCTCTATGTAGTTTTTTAAGGCAAGATTCTATTCTATGGCATTTGCTTCTTTATAATGCCCGTCGTCAATAGCAACGCATTATTACACAGCGCACATCTATATCACAACGGACGCGCGCTCTTGTTTCATTCAAATACAACTTGCCGTCTTGCGTCTCCGGTTTTTGATTGTATTGCAAAAATGAAATCAGAGTTGATTTACAGAGTTTGATAATATTGGTGTGATGTATCTCGTCTGGACGATTGTTTTACAAAATGAATTCATAAACAGGTAAGATTTAAAACATTAGCTAATCTCATTATCAATTCAATATGTCCCCGTAATTATGTGGTAAAAATAAAATCGGTTTAATACGTGATGTATCTATACTCTACTATCCCTTAAAATATCACTCTTAATAATAGTCTTGTTTGAAGTTGTTCGTTCGTCTTTGGCTCAAAGCCACTTGCTACGAACTTTTCTTCGCGGAAGCTTGACGTCTATTTCAAGTGAGTGACATAAAATGTTTCAACTCAAAACAACATTTCGTGCCCAATTGTTTCCCAGACGTAGTTTTGGTATTGAGGTCAAAGTTAACTTGCCTTGCGTTCGGGTGATGATCACACAAGACGACTCGGCAGATTTGAAGTGTTTCTATTGCAGTGACTTTTTGTTCGGCAGACAGGGTGACCATCCTCGATCAAGTTTCCCTCAGGACTTTTGTAAAACCCAAAATATGACCACACCTCAGATTTGGTCCTCTTAAAAGGCTGAAAAATCTCCTGAGCACGGTCACTGCCTTCCGCCATTCCTTCTCGAATAGTAATTTAAAAAAATATTGCGTGCTGCGCGCCACAGGATTCAGTGAGTTATTAAAATCGCGATAATCAAACACGGTTTTAATGATAATTAAATTTTAAACGATAATACTAACCGTCAGTACATTTTATCACGGTTTATAGTGAAACCGGTTATCGTCCCATCCCTATGTGTAATCGCTGACTATGGCGATATTGTTGTGCATTTGAAGTCTTAAAGGCAGTGGGACATTCTGTTAATTGGCAAAAACATTTCCTGGTTTAGATGTAACTTTATGGGAATGATTTTAATGAAGCGTCAAAGGTGGTTTGCATTTTCAACCTTGCATTCTTTGCCTTGGAAATCTGGCTTTACCGGCCGGCGATTTAAACACCTCGTTGAAATAACGACTGCTCTAATGAGTGAAAATATAGCAATTGAAGCCTTATGAGTGTTTGGTCTGTGTTTTTTTATCTTTAATCGCATTATACTAAACCTTCAATTGGAGTATATGAACGTTTTAGGTTGTTTCTGCCCGTCGTCCACATGTGGCCTTTCATAAAGAGCCATTCAGCCTCAGCGCGGGTCATTTGCACAAACCATCATCATAACCCAGCATAACATTTTTGTTCACCTCGCTTCATTTACAGTAGCTCCAAATATAGATGGAGTTCAACACTGTGATATTCAAAGCTCTTTCAGCCCTTTCTTCTGTGCAGAAGAGCGAGAGAATGAAGTAATTCATTCAGCATCAAAACTCATCATTATTAATGGATAAACATCACAGTTCACTTGAACCTCATTTAAATTAGAGTTAATTTTAGCCATATACAGACCTCTTGCTAGGGGTGAAGAGGCCGAGAGAAACACATGGTGCTTTCCAAATATGACTTAAAGGGTACATATCATGCTTTTAAATCATTCATTTTTACATATAAATCATACCGTTGTGGTCTATATAAAACATAACTGCAATGCTCGGGTTTGAATTCCTCATTATTATAGCTCCACAAGCCCCTTTTCTGATGTGCGTCTGTGAGCGACCCGTTTCAAAGCGGCCCCTTTAAATAAAAAGGAGATGCGTCACACCCCGCCCGCTCTCCAGGTCCATGAGTTCACGGTCAGTTCAACTCCCCACGTTCGGCCATTATTGTAGTTTGATTAGAGATATACGATTATATACGATACCTTCAAAGAACATTTTTATTCACACGTTAACAGAAGACTTGTCCATCAAGCCTTACATATTCGAGCCAGAGCGAGCGAGTCGATAAAGACGACGATGAACCTGCAGAACAACCTCTTCATATGGATATATTTAACACAGTCTCATCCCAAATCGTCATATAACTGACATTTTGGGACGTATTTTGACCATACGTCAATATCCGCCTTTTTAGGGCCCCCTTAAACGTCGGTAGATGGCGATCCCGGGCCGTCATACAACTGACGCTTTACCTTTAACGTCAGTTAGGTGACGGGTTAGGTTTAGGGTTAAGTTTAGGTATGGGGTAGAGTTAGGATCCCATAACCTCATCTACCGACGTTTAAGGGGGCCCTAAAAAGGCGAATATTGACGTATGGTCAAAAGACGTCCCAAAACGTCAGTTATATGACGATTTGGGATGAGACCGGGTTGATATATTGGTATGTGAGTTAACTGTTTTGTGTTATTAGTGAAAGTCGACTATTTCTCTTGTTAAAACAAGAACACTGACAAGATAAATGACTACGGTCTAATCTTACCACAAACAATCTGTATTGATAATATGATACGTTTAGAAAAGCAGCTAAATGAGCATTGATGAAACTCAAGAACAATAATACTGCAGACGTGTAACGTTACTTCAAAACAAAAACAAAAAAAGACAAAGGTACTGCTAAACCATGACCACCATGTGTTTTAAGAAAGTAAAGTGCTTTATTTTTATTAACGATATTTACAGCTTATCGAAATGCTCTGTTCGTCGTCTCCAAAGATGGAAGGAATTTACCCCTCATTCAGACGAAGTCGATCGGCAAACCCTTCTTTATACTGGCGGAGGTTGTTGAAGGTCACTAACGTACATCCAAGAACCGAACATTTTGACTTGCCCTCTCGTAACTTCTGCATCATTGAGCTCGGACTACAAAATCGGAGCGAGAAATAATAATGGCGGATTGCTCGAAGTGTTGGACCGGTAGTCGATGTCCTTATTCGTCAGTTCCGCTGCAAATACGGTGACGTGATAATTCAAAAAAACATCATAGAAAACAGAAAAATCTGAACAAAATAGGACCAAAACAGTTTCATCTTTTCTGTACTTACTGTATAAACACTCCAAATATACAACAAAATGCATTTAAGGGCTAAAAAGGTGGATTTTGCATGATATGTCCCCTTTAAAGGTACAGTATGTAGGATTTTTGCAGTAAAATGTCCAAAAACCACTAGGCGAAAGTTATTTTTGTTTAGTTGATTACTTACAATGTCCCAAATGTTTCCAACTATTTGTAAATCGTGAGAAAATTGCAATTTTAACCAAGGAAACGGGCGCGTGAGCAGGGGGGAGGAGTCGCCAGTCAATGACGTCATATCCGCGTTACCCTCATTTCCGCACGTACTGCCATTGTAACCATGGCGACAGACGTGGACAACTGGGTTATGCTAATAGCGGGATGCTCACGCTGTTGTTGTTTTGTTCAAACGTTATGCAGAAATATGAATGAAATACTATGCATTCAGTCTCTATCCTCATCTTCACTACTGTAAACGTCAGCTTTTACAAATAATGTGCAGTTTAGCATTGAGGGTCTGATGTCTGTTGACAGGACTGCAGATCATAAGCTAAAATCTGGCTTTTTTCTAGATAAAGTCGTTCAGTGAGGTCTTAAACACCTGCCTCTGAAGAATGTCGGACATTTCCCGTTCGCCCGGCCTGACACTTACACAAACAGACGAGTGCAGAAGCTTTTCTAGGTCAGGCTTTTCACTCGGCCTGCATGTTGCTTGCGTTATGGCAACTAATGATTTCATAAAATCAGGTCCACTTTCCAGCTTATTCTGATGAAGAACATCTGACGTGCTCAAATGACATGAATAATAACTATATAATAATAATGATAGAACAAAACAAAGGTAAGAATGATCATTCAGTAAGATTGCAGTGATATTTGAACAGAAAATGAGTGATTTCTGTCGTCAAGTTACATTTACTTGAGGAGCAGAATGATTTAAGATATTAAGTCTTGTTTTCTGTTTGAGTTTTGATTGAGAAAAATAAACTTAAAAGGCAAAACAAGGTTATTTTTCTGACCCTGTTGATGTTTTTTTTTTTTTTTTTTTTGCTTTTTTAAAAAGCAAAACTCACTTTATTTTGATATATTAATATCTTAAGTAATTTTGCCTCTCAAGTAAATGTATTTTGTAAATCGAGTACTCGATTTAAAAAGATCCTCGAATGCACTTCAAACCGGCAAAACATCGGAAGTCCATCTAATTCCACGGACGAGAACTGCATTATTACACCAATTTCTAATGCTGCACTATATATTAAAACCATTTAAAACCCTACGTTTGCATATTGCTATTGTGAATTCACAAAAGCATAAATACCCTGTGTGTTATATAATATAATATATATGAGCTGTAATGGTTTCCATGCGTGACTCCATCAAACTCCAGTTTGGGTTGCTTATAACGTTCATCTGTGTGCCATTTCAGTTGTAAGATAAATCATTTATAAACCGATGCCAACACAACAACAGAATACATCAATATGTTTCTAATTTTGTCCACATTTTGTTCTAAAAGGTCCACATTTTCTTGTTCAGTTACAGTGGCTGTAGCATTTCAATTGTAAAGAATAGGCCAAATATTAAACATTTGATTTAAATGTCTTGAATGTAATTAAATGTAACACCAGGACATTGACGCCTCTGCAGGCTTGTGTTACAATACATAATGTATATTATATATTATTAGTTCATATTATGTATTTTAACAGTGTTGTTCTATGTAACCATATGATTACTTGCTTTTTTATGACGTTATTGGAACTCAATTTTGCCTTTTTATTTTTATTTTAAGGCTTTTGGAAGTAAAGGTTTAGGTTTTTTTTTATTACCACCCCCCAAAAATAAATCAGATTACTCAATTATAAGGTTCCAACTAACGATTATGTTGATGATCAATTAATATGTCAATTATTTATTCGATTCTTTGATTAATCGGATCAAAAATTGGGGAAAAAATTATTATACATTAAAAAAATATTTATGTATTTTTAAAAAAAAAATCTGTTATCCCACATCGTGCTCAAATCGGATCAAAAATTGGGGGAAAAAAAGATTATACATTTAAAAAAAAAAAATACAAATATTTTTTTTAATCTGTTATCCCACATCCTGCCCAATGCTGTCCTCTCCAAACAATGGATATGTAATATAAAGCCTATAAAAGCAAATGATTGTATCTATGTAAGCTATGCTGTACATTATAAGCAAAACTATTTTTTAAAAGATAATAAACAAAACTTGTACGAGGTATGAGGAACACACTCATCTGAACACAGTAATGAGCCTAAATTAATGGGCTTTTCGACGAGAGACAGCCGTAGTTTAGATATGTGTACAGAAGATGACTGTTGTTTCCCCCACAGCTGACTAATCTGAACCTGTCGAGCGGGATCTTCAGCAGAGGGGGTCTGACACTGGCTCCTGCGCTGCGACCCGGACCCGTGAGAGCCGTTCATACAGACAACGCCGCCGCCGGGAACTCTGGGTAAGTGTTCATGCACCTCTGTTGTGTTGCTCACATGATCACAGTGATTCAGATATGAATGCGCTACACTCGCCCAGCGTTCCCCTTGTCCTCTGTCCATCATCATCATGGCCTCCAATAAGCCTCCAGTGTTTATGAATAAGTGAATTTCAAACTTCCATCCACACCAATAGGTGTCAGTATGAACTCTACTCAACAAATCTTTACCTGTTCGTATAGCTCATACATTATCACCTGTGTGAGACAGAAACAGTCCTTCATCTTTCTCAGTCACATGATTCAGAATAACTGCAGTCTAAAGTGCTTTGTTAAAGGGATACTCCACTTTTTTTGGAAATAGGCTCATTTTACAACACCCCCAGAGTTAAACAGATGAGTTTTACCGCTTTCAAATCCATTCAGCCAATTTTTTTTTTATATTTAGAAGAATATCAGTAACCAGACAGTTTCTGGTCTCATTGACTTCCATAGTAGGTAAAATATATACTATGGAAGTCAATGAGACCAGAAAGTGTCTTCAAAATATCAGAAAATCGCCTGAATTGATTCGAAAACGGTAAAACCCAACTGTTTAACTCTGGGGGAGTTGTAAAATAAGCCTATTTCCCCCAAAAAGTGGGTGAATTAGCGTCCGGTGAACTTTTTCAGTGTGATCATCTTTAGGCAATTTAATAGGCGCTTTAGACGACGCTGGCCAAACCGTTTACATTCATTAAAACTCACCAGCCAGTTTAATGGCCTCTGAAGAATCTTTTAAGAGAGCTGAGAGTCTAAAAATGGGTGTAAACGTCATTTTTATTGAAGCATTTCCACTCTAGAAATCAGTCTGTTTTCCGGATACATGATTAACAGCGGTAGACCTGCAGGATGAACGTCACGAGCCGGAGCGTGATGAAGCAGTGGAAGGGTTAAACGCACGTATTTTTACAGTGATATGCGAGTGACAATGTCTCAGACGCTCTGGCCCTGATCTCCCTCCACTGTTTTTCCAGTCCAACCCTTCCTTATGTATGGAAGTGTCAGGGAATTCCTGGAATGTCTGGCTTTTTCCCTGTTTAAAGTGTTTTTATTTCCACCAAAGAAAGCCCAGCCGTTATATAGAATCTGTAAGGCTGATGGCCGTGCGGTTTTATGGTGATATCCAAAGCAGACGGGTCACTCTGCGTTTGGTTTATCACTGCTTTGCTTCAGTATGTCAGGGCTCATATTTAAGAGCGCAGCTCATCGCTAATATTAGGACTTTTTCCATTACATTGACTGTAAAGCGGTGGAGGGTGGAAAAGACGTTAAACAAGGATTCGACAGTCCTTTCCACTGAGATTAATTGCCAGTTAAATATAATAGTGTTGGGGATGAACGGTTCGAACGAAAATGCTGCTTCTTTTCCCAGAAGATTCTGCCCATCTGCTTTTGTTTGCAGCGGAAGATTTCATTCCTGGTCAAAACGTGGCATGGCCATTTGTTAGGCATCTGGCTGGAACTTTCCGCCGGCTACTGTGTGCTACACGCCAAACTACGAAATGCCTCTGCCGTTATCCTTCACCTTGTACTTCACTGCTGAAAAAATACTTACTTGCTTGGTATTTTTTATTTTTTTTTGTCTTCCTCTCCGGCACAAATATTCAAACATTCAAGATACGTTTACATCAAAATGGTAAATCTTGTTTTCTAAAAAATGTATCAAAGTTAGGTGACTTTAAGCATAAAACAAGATCAAATATATGTCAATGGGAGCAAAAAAATAAACTTATTTAAAAGGAAAACGTATTTTTCTGACCCCATTGGCAGTTGAGTTTAGTTAAAGAGAGTTAGAAATGTATCTTGATTTAAAGTCCCCCTGTAGTCAATAATTTTATTCGTTAAAACTCATGTTTGATCACCAAAATTACATATTTACACTTTTTTTCCCTTAAAATTAGAGCCAGACCGATATATCGGCAGACCGATATTATCGGCCGATATTAAGCATTTTCCAAACTATCGGTATCGGCAGTTATAATGGCCGATAATTTCAAAAATAAAATAAAAACGGACGAAACACGCTTGAACCATGTCGTGAGTGTTGGAGTTGAATAGTTTGTCCACCAGAGGGCGCTCTACACCGTTCCTGTTGGCAACACTCGTTGAGTTGGTCATTGCTTGAATAACAATTAAAAGAACATCCCCATCAGTTCTCTTAACTCAAATAAGGATGACAAAATTTGTGACTATCATGTCCAGTTTAAAAAAAAATAATAATAAATCAAATATCGGCCGATATATCGGATTTTAAAACCCCAAAATATTTGTATCGGTATCGGCCTTCAAAATCCTTTATCGGTCGGGCTCTACTTAAAATATCTTGAATGTTACTCGACACCCTTGCCTCATTTAGTATGCACGGTTCTATGAATATGCAAATGAGCCCCGCCTCCACTCACTCACTCAGAGACAGACACGTTGATCTGATTGGTTACAAGGTGGTCAGCAGCGATTTCACACCGTGTTTTTGAGACTGTCTTTGGTTCACTGCAGAGTCCACTTATGAACTCGGTGTGTGTTAAAGCAGATTAAAAACACCACATAAACTACAGGATTTTCACCACTCGGGGACTTTAATAATGGAAAACAAGCAAAAATACTGAGGAGAAACACTTACGTTTTTGGCAGCGTTGGCCTGCAAATTGTGGCGAATCTAAAACGGACATTCATTTAATAATGCATCATCATCATATCTGGTGGTATACTGCTCAGTGCTGTCTTTAATGTTCGGGGGCTTTTTTGAGCACCTCCTCCTCCACATCCAAGATTTTTTGGGGCCAGCGGTCTGTGCCAAACATGCTGAAGCCGTTAAGTGCAGCGTTGTCAAAGCCAAGGGGGTTCAAGCGTAATGGCTTTCAAAGAGAAGTAGGAGCTTTGAAGTTGTGTGTTATCCAGGAACTGCCAGGTATGCTGGATCAGCACTTCCAAACCGTTGTCCTTCCCACCGGCTCCTCCCTTCACTGCAGCGTTTAGTCTAACGTTAATGAAGAATGGCCGTTCGCTAACCCAATCCAGCAGCTGAGCGAGCGCTTGGGTTATTATTTTTCACAGTAGGTGTGTGGCAGCGTTGTCGTAAGCCTGAAATATTTGGGTAATTTTAGTTCCACTTGGACGGCTGTTTCAGCCGCCTCTTTTCTTGGCGTCGGTTGACATTCATTTCCAGTAAGTTATTGGTACCACTCGCACATGATGATGATAATAATCGACGTGGTTTAGCATGGTAATGGAATGTCATAATTATTGAATATTAAGGTTTTGGATTGTGTCATAGGCACAGAGCAGCTTTACCTTGGCTCCTCGTTTCAGGATTGCTCTCACTGACAGCCTTTCGACTTTTGCGCACGGTCGTGCGTGTCGGCAGACGCGGAGGTTCGTTAGCATCAGATCACTCCATTCATTAGTGTCTGATTCATGCAGTGCCTTTATCACATCTGTGTTGTGGAGGAGTGGTGCAACCGGTCACAAAACTCATGGTTTGGATCATTTTCAGTTTTTCAGCCACAGATCCCATCAGCAAAAAATAAATATATTAATTAAAAAAAATAAAAAAATAAAAAAATATATATGAAGAGTTCAGATGCAAAAGCCTCTAAATGCCATTTGAAATTTTCTTCTAGAATGATCATTTTTATCAAACTTGTATATTTAAGTTCAGTAATTTCACTTAAATGACAATTAATAGGTCATATTCATTGCCATTTAAGTGAAATTACTGAACTTAAATATACAAGCTTGATAAAAATGATCATTTTAGAAGAAAATTTCAAATGGCACTTAGAGGCTTTTGCATCTGAACTCTTCAAATATATATACACACACACTCATACAGGTGAAACTCGAACAATTAGAATATCGTGCAATTTTTTTTTCCCATTTTTTTTTTTCAGTAATTCAACTTAAAAGGTGAAACTAATATATCATATAGACTCATTACATGCAAAGTGAGATATTTCAAGCCTTTATTTGTTATAATTTTGATGATTATGACTTACAGATATGAAAACCCCAAATTCAAAATTAGAATATTGTGAAAATGTTTTACAAATAAAGGCTTGAAATATCTCACTTTGCATGTAATGTAAATGTAAACTCACCTACTCACTAGTCGCTTTACAGCCTCGTTGTGTTTAATCGCAAATTATTCTAACCCAAACTTTCATTGAAATTGTTTATAGATAAACTAAGACTAAAGAAAGAAGTCATGTGACCATGGTCTAGTTTTAGCGATTGTATTATTATATTAAAGTCCCCCTGTGGTGTAAATCCAGCGTTTAATGTTGTTTATGTGTGCATGTGATTATTTAAAGGGGACGTTGTTACACGTTACATGTACTTATATAGTCAACTAGGTCATTCAGTTATTACATCTGCCCAGTGACTACAGTTGAAAATTAGCCAAGATGGCTAAACTGGCACATTTACGTGAGCGTTTATTAATGTGCACGGTCCCTGTAACTTTAAACTGATTAAATGAATAAAAATAAATTCTGCTGCTGTAGTCGAAATTTAAAAATACTAGTCGTTTACATTTTGCTTTATACTTTTTCAAGGCTACATTCAAATTACTGTCATGTTAACGTTAACGTTAATGTTACATTTTGATATATAGCCGATAGCTGCTGCGCTTCAGGCGACCCGGACCTTTCTCGATCCCATTTCCCCTCTGTCCACTCTATACTATCCTATCACAAAAATCACAAGAATAAATCTTCAAAAATAATTATACATATATTTTTGTAAAAGTGTAGCGTAAAACAAAATAAGCCAAGAAAAATGTCCAATCAAAAGACAAGCAAAGTTTTTTCGACAGAACGGAAAAGATTTGTGTAGGCTACGTCAATGTTTTAATGAATAGAAAACCCTTACATGTACACATTTTTATATACTTTTATTGCACAGCTATTTCTTTTCATACAGGATAAGCGCATTCAAACCCAGACACTTAATCTAACATGATTTTGAGGAATTCTCTATTTTAACAAATGTCGATTAAGTGAAAGATTAAATTTAATGTGCAATGATCATACACTCTAACAAATGCTGGGTTGTTTTAACCCAATTTTGGGTCAAATATGGACAAACTCAAACATTAGGTTAAAAATGTTATTTAAAATGTAACACAATGGCTGTGTTTGTCCATATTTGACCCAAAATTGGGTTAAAACAACCCAGTATTTTTTCGAGTGTAATGCATGGCAAGCACTTTGGCTGTTTTATCAGTGGCATTCAGAATGGGCTCTAACTGTGCTGAGATCAGAGGATTCAGACTGACCTCAGTAGCAAAATAGCCATTTTACTGCTGAAACAAAGGTTTTTTTATGCACACATGTTGAATTTAAGAGGTGGAGAGACTAAAAATAGTTGTAAGGGATACGATGCGGCCCTCATTTTAATAAAAGCTTTTTATTCAGCTTAATTGGACCCAGATGGCTCGGGGTTCACAGGACTTTCCTCTGTTTGGCGAGTGAGAAATTCCAGCCCGGGATAACAGTGTTGTGTTAATGAGTGAACGCGGACGCCAGGGGCACACACACACACACTGCAGGCGTGCAACACACACATATCTCACTGTGTTTGCTAAACCGTTCCCTGAAATGATGCATTATTGTATGGCGCTGATAACATTCTGGGAGCCGACCTTTCTCTCGTATTCTCTTCATTAATGTGTGACCTCATGATTTTATATGCTGAAGAGAAGTCAAGCATTTCAGACTAATTATTTTAATGCACACCGCCAGTCAAAAGTTTTAGATCGGTATGATTTTTAATGTTTTTAAAAGAATGTTTTTAAAAGAATCTCTAGTAGTCGAAATTTCAGCATTATTACATTATTATTAGTAGTGCTGGGCAACAATTAATCACATCCAAAATAAAAGTTTGTGTTTACGTAATATATGTGTGTGTTCTGTGTATAATTATTTTGTCTATATAAATAATATGCATGTATATATTTAAGAAATATTTGTATGTATGTATGTATATACTGTATATATTTTAATAATTTAGATTGTATAAATAACACATTCTTCTTAAATATATACATGCATGTTGTATAAGAACATGTTTTTAAAAAGAAGTCTCTTTTGCTCACCAAGGCTGCATTTATTTGATTAGAAATACACACACAAAAAAAACATTATATTGTGAAATATCATTACAATGTAAATCATCGGTTTTCTATGTGAATATATAGTAAAGTGTAATTTATTCCTGTGATTACTCCAGTCTTCAGTGTCACATGATCCTTCAGAAATCACTCTAATATGAGGATCTGATGATCAAGACACATTTATGATTATTATCAGTGTTGAAAACAGTTATTTACATTTTTATTTTAGGATTAAAAGCAGAAATAGAAATACACAGAAATGGTATATTAACATAAACATACTAATAACATTAAACACTACCATTCAAAAGTTTGGGGTCAGTAAGAAGTTTTATTATATTTTTTTGGGGGGGGATGAATTAAAAGATGAACTAAATTGATCAAAAGTTACAGTAAAGATATTTAAAATGTTATAAAAGATTATATTTGTTATTTTGAACAGTTCAACATAATAAAAATTAATGTTTTCTTGATCATCAGATATCAGAGTGATTTCTGAAGGATCATGTGACACTGAAGACTGGAGTAACGATGATAAACTCAGGAATAAATTACACTTTACTATATATTCATAGAAAACAGTTATATTAAATTGTCATAATATAACAATATTACTGTTGTAATGCAGCCTTGATGATCAGGCGAGACTTCTTTTAAAAACATAAAAAAATCTCACAGATCCAAAACTTTTGAACGACAATTTGAAATAACAATTAGTATTATTCTAGTCCTGTGGGCGAAAATGCCTTGTTGATGCTAGAGGTCAGAGGAGAATGGGCCGACTGATTCAAGCTGATAGAAGAGACACTTTGACTGAAATAACCACTCGTTACAACCGAGGTATGCAGCAAAGCATTTGTGAAGAAGACACAACACACACAACCTTGAACAGCAGAAGACCCCACCGGGTACCACTCATCTCCACTACAAATAGGAAAAAGAGGCCACAGTTAGCAAGAGCTCACCAAAACTGGACAGTTGAAGACTGGAGAAATGTTGCCTGGTCTGATGAGTCTGGATTTCAGATGGTCGAGTCAGAGTTTGGCGTAAACAGAATGAGAACATGGACCCATCATGCCTTGTTCCCACTGTGCAGCTGGTGGTGGTGGTGTAATGGTTTTCTTGGCACACTTTAGGCCCCTCAGTGCCAATCGGGCATCGTTTAAATGCCACGGCCTACCTGAGCATTGTTTCTGACCATGTCCATCCCTTTATGGCCACCATGTCCCCATCCTCTGATGGCTACTTCCAGCAGGATAATGCACCATGAATCATTTCAAACTGGTTTCTTGAACATGTCAATGAGTTGACTGTACTAAAATGGCCGCCACAGTCACCAGATCTCAACCCAATAGAGCATCTTTGGGAAGTGGTGGAACGGGAGCTTCATCCCACAAATCTCCATCAACTGCAAGATGCGATCCTATCAATATGGGCCAACATTTCTAAAGAATGCTTTCAGCACCTTCTTGAATCAATGCCACGGAGAATTAAGGCGAAAGGCGAAACGTATGTGTTCCTAATAATCCTTTATGTGAGTGTATAAAATAATTATACACAGTGATATATTATGTAAACACAAAGTTTTGTTTGAATAGGCCCAGCACTAATAATTATTATTAGCAGTTCCTGAGAGATTAGGAGGGTGTTGCTGCTCACGTCAGTGTGTGGGAGAGGGCCAGTGCCAGTGTAGACGTTCCTCCTCGGTGTTCACTCTCCGCGTGTTTGCTCTGCTAGTGCTGCTGATGACGAGGTGTGGACGAGCAGCTGTGCTGATGTGCGCTGACGTGGAGGTCTTTCAGCTTCTTCATGGGTCACCAAATGTTTTTCCAACACACAAACGGTTTTGAGAAATGAGAGTTGCATGGGTGGATGGCTCCTTTCACACGACTCTGTGATCCCGAGTGTCTTCGGCTCGACAGTTCTCATGGAGCCTGTTGCACAAGAGCTGCTTTTACTGATGTTTATTCCAGAAAAATTCACATTCATATGTTCACTAGATGCTATAAGCGATTCAAATGGAAAAGCACAAAAGCATGTTTGATTTTGAGTCTGATATTATATAGTATTTTTTTCTTGGCAAACCTTCAACAAAATGTATTTTGGCACATATGGACCGAACCAGAATATTTTGTCTACACTGTAAAAAAATATTGATGGTTTAACTTAAAAAAGTAAGTAATCTGGTTGCCTTAAAATTTTAAGTTGATTGAACTGGAAAAAGTGAGTTAATACAATGAAGGAGATTAATTTAACCATCAGAAACTCAAATTTATATGTTATCTGAACTAAATAAATTATTTAAGTTGATTTGACAACAGAAAAAATGTTATGATTACTACACTGTAAAAAAATATTGTTGGTTTAACTTAAAAAAGTAAGTAACCTGGGTTGTCTTAAAATTTTAAGTTGATTGAACTGGAAAAAGTGAGTTAATACAATGAAGGAGATTAATTTAACCATCAGAAACTCCAAATAATAAGTTATCTCAACTAAATAAATTATTATAAAGTTGATTTGACAAAAGAAAATATGTTGTGATTACAAATCTTGAAAATTTTTTTTACAGTGATATGAAAAGCTATAGATGTCTACAGATAACATTATATTTGCTCACTAAATCAGTGTGTTTAGCTTTCATTTTACATGTGCCATGAAGAAATGTGGTTACATTCTTTACATTACACGTTATTTTGTTCATGCATAAGCTGATAAGTACAGTATTGTTTCCACCACAGAAAAAAATAGATAATCACGACTTTTTATTAGTTTGTTTACATCTCAAAATCTTCTCCTGATTGCATTTTATAAAGTCAAAAATTGTCAGAACCGCAAGTTTGTTTCTCGCAAATGCGACTTCATATCACGCAATTGTGAGATAAAAAGTCACAATATATATTTGTTTATTCTGTGGCTTCCATAGTTAAGAGATTAATGTCACAATTGTGCTTTACAGCTGAAATTAGGTTTATTTCATAATTTAAGTACAACATTAATACTTTTATTTATTTCTCTGCCAAAAGAAAAAAAGAAAAAAGTTTATTCCTCATTGTTTTTGTTTTTTTTGTTTTTTTTCAGTACAAATATCTAAACACTCTTAAATCAAAATAAACTTCTGCATTAAATACTTTTTTTTCGGAAAACAAAATGTAAAATCTTAAGTAATTTTGATTCTCATGTAAATATATCTTGATTTAAGATCTAAAATATATATATATTCCTTGACATAACATAATAAACACATGGTTGAGAGTCCCTTGTGAGATTTATTAGCCTATCATTCCATTATAGTCAGATCAGCAGCGTTTGTTATGTTTTTTCCTTATTTGACGCAACGTTTCATCGTTTATGACAGCTGAGCAGCTGTACTCAGTTTTATGGCGTTCGGTTAGCATCTACATTGATCACATGTTTGAGTAAAGCGATGTCCTGCGGGGACACTGAGATGCTTCTGGACTAGTTTCCTCCTCACATGTCGTGACGATCACGCTGTTTGTCTTCAGGCTCAGAGCCGCGTGTGAAGCCGAGTGTGTGTGTGATGGAGATGCGGTCGGCGCTCAGAAGCAGTCGTCGGCCTCAGGAAGTTACCAGCTCCAGTTCGCCATCCAGCAGCTGCAGAAGCAGAAGCAGCGATCCCGACAACTGCTGGACCAGAGCCGCTCACGCCACCAGGTACACACACACACACACCAGTGTTTGTTCAGGATAGGACAGCTCTGACTAGCAGATTTTCACTTGCCCTGTCTGTAGTAATATTTTCACTGCCATGATGCATATTTACACACCATATTTTCTGGAAAATTAGTCAAACTGGGTCAGAAATTGCATTGAATTATTGCGAGAGAATTGTATCGTGTACAAGTCACATTTTATTATTACATTCAGAAATAATGTGAAATGCCCATAATTAAAGGAATACTTCAGGATTTAGCATTAAGCTTTGTATTAGTAGGAAACCTGTAGTGTTTTCGCATTACCATGCTTTCCACCCTCATATCCCCCTGAGACGAGAGATTTATGTATTTTTAGTCTGGAAAAAATCCTCCAATGACGCAAAAATCATTATTTTGCTTCATCGGAAGATTGTTTGTCCAGAGGCTAAAGACTACAGTCAGTAGTAGGGTCTGTCCCGCATGCCGGTTCGGAGCCGGTGTCTGCGCGCAAACCAGTTTTTTGTGTTTCGACAGCCAAAGAACTGGTTCTCAGCCAGGAGAACTGGTTCCTGATACCCCTTTTCCACCAAAAAAAGAACTGGTTGGGAACTGGTGCTGGTTCGGAGTTGGTTCAACTTGCGAACCGCTTCAGGGAACGATGTCATTATGTCACTGTGTACGTCGCCATACGTATTAGCTAGAAACGCTTGCATATACATTACTTTGGGAATATCTCTAACTCGTGTACCAAGAAAGCTTTAAAAACAATTGAAATATGTAAGTCTTTTAATCTTTTCGTTTGATATGTAATCTTTTCTGATATGTTATGTACCCCTGTCTTGTGTCTTTTTTCTTTCCATTTATTTGTTCTATATTGTGACTGTTTTATTCTTTGCTTATGATGTCTTCAATAAAACAAACTCTTTACCTACTCTTTGCCAACGGCACCAACTCTTTGCTGGACTAGAACCGTTCTTTTAGCACGTCATGCTTACGTCGGGGACTGGGGGCGGGTTTAGATGTGTCCTAAATATCTTTTCTGACCATAATAAAGGATCGCAAAGCCAAGAGAAACATTTGCAGAAACACGATGGAGTCCGCCTTTGTAATTATTATGCTTGAAGTGAATCTATTTTTGTCATTTTTTAATTGAAGACATTATAACAGTCACAAAATAGAACAAATACATGGAAAGAAAAAAAGACACAAGACAGGGGTACATATCAAACGAAAAGATTAAAAGACTCACATATTTCAATTGTTTTTAAAGGGGGGGTTGACTGCTTTTTTTCTTTGCATGATTGTATTTATGGGGTACAATATAACTTGTATTCGTGGTTTTTCTTTTTTTTAAAAGTCTTATTTTTCATAAACTTCACGTTTATTGTCAGCCGCGCTCTCCTCTGTCCTCGAACGAGCGATTGACTAGAAACCTCAGAAACACGTAGTGGGCTCAGATTGGTTAGTTTGGCCCGGTGTGTTGTGATTGGCTAAACTGTCGCTCACGAAAGTTAACGCCCATTACCTTTACGGGCGAAACGTGCACGTCATGAGCTCCGGTCCAGATGTAAATATGCGTCGAACTGCAGTATCAGTTTGAGGCAGAATCAGACCGAGAAACCCGCGATAAAGAGAGTCAAACAGAACCTCACCACACACGGCTCTTACTAAACGCTTCTGAATGATAATTTTCTACATTTTTTTACTTTATACACGTTTGTTTTACACAATAGCAACTGACTGGCAACAATAGCAACTGACTGGCTACTAATGTTATACTCAAACAGCGTTGGCAAGTTTACGTTCTTGATCAAATCGAAAATAATGCCATAAAGCATATACAGTATACATGAAAAATACGTTTAAAACATTAGTACTTATAGAAAATTAAGATACATAATGTTTGTACGAGTTTGTCGTGGACACAAAATAGCATAGGCTAACTAGTAGTTGCTATAAAGCCAGCGCTGGCATTTGAAAAAAAAATAAAACACAAGGCTAACGTTACGCCTGGAATTATACATGAAAATACATTTAAAATGATTAAGTCTTTGCTTACTTACAGGTTGTGGCCCAACAACTGCTGCCTCTGGTTTTAAAGTTCGATCTGCTTCATGTTTTAGTTGTTGAATCCGGTGTTGGAGATTCTGGAAGCTGTCTTCCGTAAAATGCGCAGCACAGAGAGCTAGATTACGATTTTCAGAAACATAATCAAACTTAAAGGTATAGTGGAGGATCTTTCCGAATTTTAGAGAAGACCCGCCCTCTCCATTTTTTTTAAAAAATGCACATGCACAAACACAACACTCTTGCTCCCGAGAGGGAATGCCTATTACGCCTTGCACAATTATGTTGCAAATTATAAACAAACTCAAAAACATTCATAAAAAAGACAACATGTCAAATGCCCTTTCGTGTTTTATTTACTTATTATACTGATCGATTGAGAGACCGAGGACTCAAGACATGATATGTACAACCCTGTATCACACGAAATACGTTCTGAGGAAACTATTTTGCAATCGCAATTACGTTAAATGGCAACATATAAGCAGAATCGCAATTACGTTAAATGGCAACATATAAGCAGAATCGCAATTACGTTAAATGGCAACATATAAGCAGAATCGCAATTACGTTAAATGGCAACATATAAGCAGAATCGCAATTACGTTAAATGGCAACATATAAGCAGAATCGCAATTACGTTAAATGGCAACATATAAGCAGAATCGCAATTACGTTAAATGGCAACATATAAGCAGAATCGCAATTACGTTAAATGGCAACATATAAGCAGAATCGCAATTACGTTAAATGGCAACATATAAGCAGAATCGCAATTACGTTAAATGGCAACATATAAGCAGAATCGCAATTACGTTAAATGGCAACATATAAGCAGAATCGCAATTACGTTAAATGGCAACATATAAGCAGAATCGCAATTACGTTAAATGGCAACATATAAGCAGAATCGCAATTACGTTAAATGGCAACATATAAGCAGAATCGCAATTACGTTAAATGGCAACATATAAGCAGAATCGCAATTACGTTAAATGGCAACATATAAGCAGAATCGCAATTACGTTAAATGGCAACATATAAGCAGAATCGCAATTACGTTAAATGGCAACATATAAGCAGAATCGCAATTACGTTAAATGGCAACATATAAGCAGAATCGCAATTACGTTAAATGGCAACATATAAGCAGAATCGCAATTACGTTAAATGGCAACATATAAGCAGAATCGCAATTACGTTAAATGGCAACATATAAGCAGAATCGCAATTACGTTAAATGGCAACATATAAGCAGAATCGCAATTACGTTAAATGGCAACATATAAGCAGAATCGCAATTGCGTTAAATGGCAACATATAAGCAGAATCGCAATTGCGTTAAATGGCAACATATAAGCAGAATCGCAATTACGTTAAATGGCAACATATAAGCAGAATCGCAATTACGTTAAATGGCAACATATAAGCAGAATCGCAATTACGTTAAATGGCAACATATAAGCAGAATCGCAATTACGTTAAATGGCAACATATAAGCAGAATCGCAATTACGTTAAATGGCAACATATAAGCAGAATCGCAATTACGTTAAATGGCAACATATAAGCAGAATCGCAATTACGTTAAATGGCAACATATAAGCAGAATCGCAATTACGTTAAATGGCAACATATAAGCAGAATCGCAATTACGTTAAATGGCAACATATAAGCAGAATCGCAATTACGTTAAATGGCAACATATAAGCAGTGCTATGTCTCATTGTCGTAGGTTTTAATACGTTATTTTTACACATAGTTGCATATGTAATGGAGAAGTAGCTTGTTGCATTTGTGTAATAATAAACCCACAAGGTTTTAGAATATTTCAGCGTGATACCATTTACCATTTGGTCAAAAGGCTTTAGACGAATTGAGATGTTTACCGTGTCTATGCGGTGCATTGTGCCAGGGCTAGCATTGCTAAGTAGCTTGCATTAACTTTTACTAGTGATTTTAAATGGATTTCTCCAAATAGCGTGACAAACTTTACCTTTCTAGTAGAATCTTCGCGACTGCGGCGTCAGTGAGAAGCCCAACCTGTGCTTTTAGCGCACGCCAGCGTGTGATATTCACCCACTTGTGTGATATTCAATCACTTTGGTCTTGTTTCTATATTCTGCGGCCTTTCTCTTCTTTTCATACACTTCGTATACATTTTTTCTCTTTCGACCCTCAGCCATTTTCAAAGGAATGGCTGAAACCGTAACTCCAACATAATACACCTGAAAGTGAAAACTACATAGGGATGAGCACGTACGACGGCCTTACTTAAACATATCACCAGAATGATTGACACTTAGGTGGACCAATAGTATAGACTACCCACCCGGAAAAAGAAAATCCTCCGCTATACCTTTAAATAGTATCCATTGTTGAGGAAGTACAGCGTCCGTGGGAAGCCCGAAACACAGAAGACCTGACAGCTGCGCGAACAAGCTGCGTGCCTCAGAAATATACGCATGCCATTTTCTGCATATTCTGAGGGAGTGGTTGATGCAAATGTGCAGGTTAGTGACGTACCATAACCCAGCTGTAGTCCCAATCCAGTCGTTTTTGTAGGCAATTATACTTCCTGATTTTTAAAAGACGATATCTCTGCTTACACTGAACTTTCAGCGCTGCAACTTTGCAGATACTGTTCATGCACCAACAGCAACATTACACACTATTAAAATCAAAAAAGTGAAATCGCAGTCAACCCCCTCTTTAAACCCTTCTTGGTACACAAGTTAGAGATAATCCCAAAGTAAGCGTTTCTAGCTAATACGTACACAGTGACGTAACGACGTCGTTCCCTAGGAGCTCTAGTCAGTGGAAAAACAAACAGGTTCTGAACGGGTTCGTAAGTTGAACCAACTCCGAACCAACTTTGAACCAGCACCAGTTCCCAACCAGTTCTTTTTTTTGGTGGAAAAGGGGTAATAGAGGGTGCATCTCACTCACAGAATAAACACATGTAAGTTCTAATATCTTTATTTTCAGACGCGTTATATTTCTGTCCTTAAGTTTCTTTTTCACTTTGATGTTTTTGGCAATAAGTAATTAGATGATGCCTTAACTTCATTTGTATGATAAATACCACATTCATAAAGTATTTTCTTCTGATTTCCATTTCCATGAAATGCATTATATAAGTTACTGTGGAATATAAGTTGCAGGTGATTAATAAAGTGACATATTCTGAAAAGTATAGAACTGAGCACCAATGTGTGTGATTGACAGTGTTATTTGAGTTTTTATAGGTTTATTCATATTTTGAATTTTCATGTCAGTTTCAATCTTAGCAATTTCGTTATGAGCTTTTCTCATTGTATTCGTTTATATAAATATATATATTTAGGGTTCATTTTATTATCGTTTTAGTTTTTATTTATTTCCAGTTAATAGTTTTAGTGTTTCATCTTGGACTTATTCAATTTAAGTTTTTCAACTAATATATTCATGTTATTTTATTCCAGCTTTAAGAACTGAATCTCTCTCTCTCTGTTGAAAGTGTGCATGTCATTGCTATATGCAAGCATGTGCTTTATTTTGTAAGGATAAAGAACCCAAAATAATCAGTGACTCTTCCATGGTTCCAGTTTCTCCCGTCCACTCGTGTTTCTCTTTCAGCTGTGCGTCAGATCCTGTAAGCAACACGTCTTCTGACTTCCCATGACTGCATGCACATTTATAATAGTGTCGCAATTCAGCTAAACTGATGTCACTGTACTGTGCCTCTAATTAATGCAATTGGAGATTTGTTTTTCTTGGCACGGGTTGGTTGTGCTCTGCAGGGGATTATGGGAAAGCGATCCCCACCCCCACAGACGGAGATCTTATTAAGCCACGGGACCCTCTGAGGAGGCGTCCATCATAGGCCCTAAACTGTGTGAATGAGTGCAGAGTGTGTGTTAGTGTGTGTGTGGTGAGTCAGTCCTGTATCAGCGGATACTCCCCATACCTCCCCATGAAGCACTGCTCTTCTTTTCACTCCTACTGACACATTCAAACATGTTTTCATGGGGAATATCTGCAATTCTTCTAAATCTGAATTTGAGAAAATGCTAAAACTTGAGGCAACAAGCTTTAGGATTTTGATAAACTTGAAATCTCTGATGACGTGTTTACTGGCGCGAGGGCGGGGCTATAACCTGTCACTCACATTAAATCCACCAATAGCAAACCACAACCATCATCCAATCAATTCCCTATGGACAAAAGCAAGCCCCGCCCACTTAATATACATCACAATAGACTGCTTTATGCCGAATTACATTTGGTCAGTGCTTTTCTCAAACACCAATATTAATAATGTTTTTTACTTGAGTCATGTTCATCCAGCTCGCAGTTTACATTAATATGAGCATTTATATTACGTAATAGTTATGTAGAACTTTCTTACTTTCTTCGTGGATGCAGTGAGAATTATTTCTTTGCTCCCAAGCAAGTTGTGTATTGTACATCTCACTGAAGAGAACACTAATCACTCTGATAACGCTACTTTTACATAAAAATATAATCAAAGACACTACACTATGCTAAAACAAGCAAATATTTATGTTGTCATAACTCACAGCAAAAGGGTGTTTAACCTACATTTTTAACACCGTTGAGTGCATTAAGGACCAAAAATGGCCACATATTAAACATTGCCTAAAATATTATATATTATTATTATTTTCCACTTTTACCAAGTTAAATCTTTTAACCAGCATCAGTCCTCATCATAACTACCAAAAATGTATTCAATTTCAGGATTTTAACCCTTTAATTACAAGTTTTGTTTGCGAAACCATCGATTTGTATAAGAGGAAAAAACACAAAAATTCAATTATTTTCAATAAACTAAATGCAAAGAGAAAACTTTAGATTTGGATTATCACAGTCCCACTTTGCAAAAAATCCCACTTACCAAAAATGGCCAACTATTAAACATTGCCTATTGCCTAAAATAAGGTGCATTTCCACCCATAGGGAATAAATATGTAGTGACGTCATCTGGTGGAATACACTATATAATGCAAATATAATGCTTTTGCTTCAAAATGAAAGGATGTTTGTGCAAAAATCATGTTTCATGTATTACTGACGGCCTCAGATTTAAACAACGTTTTAATGGGTTTCAATGGGCCATTTTTGGTCTTTATGGTGCTGAGTGTTACTATTTGATCTAAACAGTGTGTGTTATACATATTTTGCAAAATGGGATCACATTTTTTACATGTATCCAAAAAGTCACAATTTTGCCAAATTTCATACCATTTGCATTAAAACAGCCAAAATGGTCAAAGAAATTAAACTGCAGAAGACCAAAAATGTCCCTAATGCAGCATAAGGGTTAACTAAGTACTAAAGATGCTTGTCATGAAGGGGTTGAATAATTTTGTGACTGCAGAAATCATTAAAAGTTGCATTTTCAGTTGAATGCAAGTTGGGGAAACCACTTGAAAGCTATTTCAATTACTTTTGTTTGATTTGTTTATTGCAAACAGATGTAAGTCCGTACATTTTGCCAATAAACATAATTTACAATGGCTCTTTATACTCTATGTAGAATAGGGTTCTTTACTCAACTCCAAAGGACATTTTATGCTAAAAAAAGGTTCAATAATAACAAGAAAGAACCCTTTTGGCACAAAGGTTCTTTAAAGGCTATCATTCATTCATATATTACATTATTCTGCAACATTGTAGTATGTAATTAAATTATTGTTTAATAAACTGTTGTAGTAACTTAATATCACATTTTAATCATGCAGATTTTTGGAGGATAAACCTGAAATGGCACTCTTCGTGTGATATTGATTAATTACATTTTAACCACCATATCTTGAATTTTGTGATCATTCACATTCATGGCATTTTAAGGGTTCCAAATATGTAGCGCTTTAGAACCTTTTAAGGTTCTATGTAGAACCTTTTCTTCTAAGAGTGTGTGTGTATATAAATAATTTGTGTAATATGTGTAATTTTACACACACACACACACACACACACACACACACATATATATATATATATATATATATATATATAATTTATAACGTTTTAACGTGAACCCTCAATGGCTTCTTGTCGAGTCGATTTGCGGATGGAATAAGTTCACAGAAGTTAGAGAGTGGAGATGGAAAGCAAGCAGGCGTAGCGCTGTGATTGCGTAGCGTGTTATTGGGCGGTTGTGTTCTGTGTTGGGTTCAGACTCTACGGTTTGGCCCGTGGCCACCTGGCAGCGTTAGAAAGGTGCCCTTTCCTGGCCCGCAACTCAGATCCGCCAACCGGTGCGTCCGTCCTCTCATTCATCAAACGCCAGAGGACTGAGGCGGAAAGAATGCTCTCTCGTCCCCTTTCGAATCAATGACCGGTAGCCGTTAAATCGCATTTCAGCATGGAAAATATGTTTACCGAGTCCAAGTGCTCACTCGGATGAAGACTTGTCTAAACAGGAATGAAATGTGAAGAATTCCTGTGTTTTGGTATGTCCGATTATAAAGTATTTAGTGGCTGTTATGATAAGCCGTGTCATTTCTTTCTTCCGTGTGAGTGAATGAACTGGCTTTTGGAGGCTGTTGTGCTTGACCTCGAATGGCTTGAGGGAAACATGCTGCTTTTAATAAAGATTGAGATAAGGTCTTTCCTTCACACGCTCAAACTCTGCTGGAAGAGCTCATTAAAATCTGAAATAGATAGACAGTTCTAGCATTATAGTGGTAAACAAAGAAGACATATTTGAGATTCGGCTCTACATCTAGGAGAATAAGTCAAGTGTTTTATTATTTATTATTACAATTTAAAAGAACTGTTGAATTAAAATAGAAATGTTTTCTATTTTAATGTTTTAAAAATGACTTCACTGTCACTTGATCCTTCAGAAATCATTCTAAAATGCTCATTTGCTGCTCAAGAAACATTATCAGTGTTGAAAACAGCTTAATATTTTTGTGGAAACACTCAAAAACCTTGATAACATTCAAAAGTTTGGGTTAGTACAATAAAAAAATGTGTATTTGAATGCAGCAATGGCACATAAATTGATTAAATTGATCAAAAGTGTTAGTGAAAACATTTATAATGTTATATTTCAAATAAATATAATTCTGAAGGATCATGTGACACTGAAGACTGGAGTAATGATGCTGGAAATGCAGCTTTGATCGCAGGAATAAATTACACTTTACTATATATTGAATTAGAAAAGAGTTCATTTAAATCAGGGGTCTCAAACTCAAATTAACTGGGGGCCGCTGGAGATAGAGTCTGGGTCAGGCCGAGCCGCATCAAGTATTACAAAAAATAAAATAAAAATTATTTAAGTATTCCAAAAATGGAGCACAACTGATCCAATCTTCTCAATCTTTATTATTAACGTTTCTTGATTCTTGATTATTGGTTTTATTGGTGTATCCGGATCCCTGTTTTTGTGAAGGGCAGTGACGTCTTCTCTTAACTTTTTGGACCATGCTTTTGACTTGCTGACCGACTTGACTTTTGCTTTTGACCATATTTATAACATGCAGTCAAATGTGACACTCAACAAACCTAGCCAGTTCAGGTATTTCATGTGTTCTAGCTCAAGCGCACCTGGTGCAACTAATGAAGCCCTTGATTAGTTGTGCATTTAAAGCAGCAGATGACAGAACTACGTAATGCTTATAATAAACAGGGTGTTATCCTGCTGGTGTGAAGTCTAATATAGTTGATCCATGAACCGAATGACTACATGATGCTGCATATTAAACTGGGATATGAGAAAACATTTAAACCCCAACATAATTCCATCACGTTTAAATTCGCATCCACAACGTAGTGTGTCAGACTTCAGGAACCCACAATATGAGTGAATGCATGCTAACTCTTCTCTGTATTTGTGCCTCAGGCCGCTCTGGCGTCACACACCCTCACGCCTGCAGTTTCGGCGCGAGCGTACGCTCCCAGCATCCCCGTGAGCCAGCCGTTCACACACACCCTGAGTCAGGCGGGCAGCGCAGGCGTCCTCACGCTCACACCCAAACCTCCCAGCAGCGCACCGAGAGACGGACGCGTGCGCAAGACTCTCCACTCTCTCCACAAGTAAGACCTGAGGGGGTTTCCCTCCACAGTTTCACTCTCTGAACTTCAGTCGGTCTGTGTCAGCAATCTACATCTCAATCTGCTTCAAAAGGGTCCTTAAAACTTCTAAAAATGTCTTTAATTCAGTTTGATCACATTTAAGGTCATACAATCTTAAAGGTGGAATACCTAAGATTTTTGCATTAAAATATCCCAAAATCACAAGGCCAGTGTTATATATTTAGTTAAGATGATAACTTACAATATTCCAAATGTTTCAAACAATGTTTAAATCGCGAGAAAATTGAGATTTTAACCAAGGAAACGGGGCACTATCATACATCCAGCCAAGTGTTATTTGCTAGTTTCAGCCCGACGCAGTTTTCATTTTTCACGTCCTGCGCCACCTTGTTTAAATAGCAAAGGCATTTGTGCCCATCTGTGCGCTCATGGGCTGCTGGTCTGAGAACGAGGTGTGTGTTCAGAAGCGTTGTTGTTCATTGCTATTTTGAGGAACTGAAACAGACTGAGCCGTTGACCAACTGAACCTGCTCTAAAGTCAATGGTGCTATGTTTTTTTTTTTTTTTTGCTAATTAAAGAACGCGTTAATAATGTGCGCCTATAGGTGGGTCCACAATGCACATACACTCTGCTTATTACACACACTGCTGCACACAAACATGCAAGTATTAAAAATAAAAGGATTACAATGTAAAAGATTAATATTTTGTACATGAAGATATGGTGGAATCTGGCTTTAACCGTGCGTACAAGTTGTTTCCGCTTGCAAATCCCGCCATGTAAATAGCGAATCCGCCATGGCGCGAGCCCAACTGGCTTTGAAAGGGAATGGGAAATGAGACTCTGATTGGTTTATTTCATGTCACGCCCAAAACACACCCATTACTCATTAAGAGAATCAGGACGACCCTTTTAGACTATTTCCCCCATCGTTAAACTAGCAAAAGTGGATTTGTGCTAAGTTCACTAGTGATCATGAGCTTAGATCGTTGAAATAGGGCCAAACAACTCTAAATCATCTCTCCACTCGAGTGTTCATGTTTTTACTCGCGTCTGACCTCGATGGACTGAAGATCCAGAGCCAAACCCACCTATTACAGAACAGATGAATGAACCAGCCGGAGCAAACTTTCCAAACTCCCAAAATGAAACTCAGTTTGGCCTGATTTTGACCAGTTTGTTCTTAGATTTCACTGGAAGCACATCAAGGCCTTAACATGTCCTCAGCAAAACTCTTAATGATTAGTTTAGGAGGTCTTACATTTGGGCTCGGAAACAGAAATGGTGATTATGGCCTCATGTGATTATTACACTTCCAATGGCTATGATTTAAAGAAATAAATACAAATACTGGAGGGTCAAAGTGCCTTGGTTATAATTAAAAGTCCTGCATTATGCATACAATCTTTATTACTATCAGTATTTTGGTTACACAATAAACTCTATCTGGCATTGTGGTTTCCCACTAGAAGGAATTACATTATTTAACACATTCAATATATGGATTTACTAGTAACATATTAAAATATATAAATATATTGCTATGAGTATTGGCAATTGATAGTACCACTAAACATGATTTCACTTTATTAATGCATTACTCCAGTCTTCAGTGTCACATGATCCTTCAGAAATCACTCTAATGCTCAAGACACATTTATGATTATTATCAGTGATGTTTAGTATCACTTTTTTTTTTTACTTTTTAATAAATACACAGTCCTGTAGTGAATGGACATACGTTTTGGCTACCTTTACTCTCATGAACAGTGCAAGTCAATGATAGTTATCTCTGCTTTATGACATGTGTTCAGTTCATCGTAACCATTCACCGATATCAAAAATCTCGTCCACTGCTGTTTTTAATTTCAAGACAAAATAGAGTTCAAAAAATAAATCAAAAGCAAAAATGTAGTGTTTTCCACACTATTCATGTTACATTAAAAATGTTAATTCCACTTGCATTAATTGTCTTCATCCACACACACACACACACACACACACACACCGCAGGTTTCGGCCTATTAAGTAAACAGTGTGGTTGGGCGGCTGGGCTGTGTTTATGCGTGCTGTGGAAATCTGATTTTGTTTTGAGATTTGCAGACAGAGCGGTGGGAGGTGTGTGTGGCGCTCGGACCACAGAAAGAGAGCCCAACTGCTCTTGTTTCCCACGATGCACTGCAGCCTAGTTATTGCACATTTGGCCCAATTACAGAGCATTAGCCAGCTCTGAGCAATCAGCGGACGCTTCAGTAAGAGCATGTGGGTCAAATATGGCTGACTGATGTGGTGAAATAGTTTTTAGATTTTGCAGAAGATTACCTTTCCCATGTCTAAAACGTAACAAAACCCCGGAAGGTGCAAACCGCGTACGACACAGGCCCAATTAAACGAATTTGATCGATTTTAGGACATGAAGCCGTGGATGAGAAACTCCTGGTCACTTTCTGGTCGTCAAACTTTATGAATGATGTTCATATGATGAAATATACTGGACTGACTTCATACATCTATAAATCATTATGTTGAGACGTCTTGTTGTGAGAAAAGCTTGAGCTTCGTTAGTTTGTTTTTAATGCAATTCAGACATTTTTAGTTGTGACACTGGTGTGCCTCGGTCATATATTTTAGTTATTACCCAAAACTAGGTATCATTCGAAAGCTTATATACTCCTAAAATTAATCCTGTGAAAAGTTTTTTTTTAAGTTGGACACTGTCTTATCTTGGAAACAGTACGTTAAAACATTTCAGCGGCTCAATGTTCATGAAATCAACTTTACATTTGGAGCGCAACTTGGTTAGACATAGTCCAAATTATTTAGTAAAATTTTGCATAAAATAAAAATGTTCACTACATTTGCTTTATAATGCACTTTCTTTTTTTGAAGTGCTTCACTTCTTTAAAAAGAGACCAACCTCACGTCTCTATTACAAAGCATTCATTACAACCATTTAAAGGCGTAGTTCACTTTCAAAAAAACTTTTGCTGATAATTTACTCGCCCCCATGTCATCCAAGATGTCCATGTCTTTCTTTCTTCTGTCGAAAAGAAATTAAGGTTTTCGATGAAAACATTCCAGGATTTTCTCCATATAATGGACTTCAATGGGAACCAAACGGTTCAAGGTCCAAAAGACAGTTTCAAAGGGCTTCAAACGATTCCAGATAGTGAATAAGGGTCTTATCAAGCGAAACGATCGCTCATTTGATACATAAATACTAAAGTTTAAGTTTTATAAGCTCAAATGCTCGCCTTGCTCTGTTCTGATGCGCGTTCGTGACTCTCCTGTTCGAACTCGTTCATCAAAATGAATGAATCTTTTTCGAGTCATGACTCGAAGGGTCCTAGATAAAACCCTTATTCATCGTCTGGTGTCATTTGAAGCCATTTGAAGCCCCTTGAAGCTGCACTGAAACTGTCTTTTTGACCCTGAACCATTTGGTTCCCATTGAAGTCCATTATATGGAGAAAATCCTGGAATGTTTTCATCAAAAACCTTAATTTCTTTTCGACTTAAGAAAGAAAGACATGGACATTTTGGATGACATGGGGGTGAGTAAATTATCAGCAAAAGTTGTTTTAAAAGTGAACTACTCCTTTAAGTTCAGATGTATGCTCAAACAGATCATGGATAGTGTATTTAGTAGAGTTTAATCAGGACAGACACATTTCAAATCGAATAGCTTTTGCTTCAGTGTGGCTCATCACGTGACAGTCAGCACCAAGATCGAGACGGAAACACCAACAGTATTTTAAAGGTAACAAAAGTGGACTGTGATTCACTTTCTGCATGGAAAAGGGTCTCGTGACTCCATCTGAAGGTCTTTCCACTGGAAAGCTGGTTCTGTGTCCAGAGAGGATGGTCATGTGAGGATCAGGAAGATTTCATCACTCTTTTTGGGATACACTCGCAGACAGTCTTGAGTAAATGATCCGGCTTGTGGGAGCGTCAGGAAATGGAGGTAATTCCTGAAAGGCTGAATGAAGCGCGAGCTGAAAGACATTAGAGAGAGACAGAGGAGGGTTATGTAGAGTTAAAGCAGTGTTTGCTCGCGGCCCGTGCCGTGTTTACCCTCTCCGTGAGGAATGCCTGAGCCCCTCACTCTCTCGCCGCGCTGCATTTTTGTGGTTGGCCTGTGTGACATGGGAAAGTGTGGGAAAAACGGAAGCCCGAAAAAGCACAAATTCACGGATGGAAACTCTGAGCTGACAAAAGAATGGAAGATAAACAGAGAAGACAGGTGAAGGATGACGAGTTGGGATATACTACTAAAGTTTTGATTAATGGTTCAAATTAGTTTTTATTAAAAAAAAGTCAAATATTTAGTCATTTTGTTGTGCGTTCTTGTCATTTTTATTAGTATTTTTTTTCCAATCTACTGCGTTCTCTCAGCTAACCTAGGTATCAAATCAAAAATGCAATAAACTACGGAGGCGTATTGCATTCACTTGAAGAAAAAAATCTACTCTGTTTTTCTGAATTAACGAGTTAATTATCTCAGAATTACGAGATAATTTTTCATGGAAAAAAATTTGCTCTGTTCTTCTGAATTAATGAGTAAGTTTTTCATGACAAAAAAAAATTGCTCTGTTTTTCTGAATTAATGAGTAAATTTTTCTTGAGAAAAAAAGTTTTTGCTCTGTTTTCTGAATTAACGAGTAAATTATCTCAGAATTACGAGATCATTTTTCATGGAAAAAAATGTTGCTTTGTTTTTCTGAATTAATGAGTTAATTTTTCATGACAAAAAAAAGATTTTCTCTGTTTTTCTGAATTAATGAGTTAATTTTTCTTGAGAAAAAAGTTTTTGCTCTGTTTTTCTGAATTAACAAGTTAATTATCTCAGAATTACGAGATAATTTTTCATGGAAAAAAATGTTGCTCTGTTTTTCTGAATTAATGAGTAAATTTTTTCATGACAAAAAAAAGATTTTGCTCTGTTTTTCTGAATTAATGAGTTAATTTTTCATGACAAAAAAAGATATTCTCTGTTTTTCTGAATTAATGAGTTAATTTTTCTTGAGAAAAAAAGTTTTTGCTCTGTTTTTCTGAATTAACGAGTAAATTATCTCAGAATTACGAGATCATTTTTCATGGGAAAAAAATTTGCTCTGTTTTTCTGAATTAATGAGTTAATTTTTCATGACAAAAAAGATTTTCTCTGTTTTTCTGAATTAAAGAGTTAATTTTTCATGAGAAAAAAAATTCCTGTTTTTCTGAATTAATGAGTTAATTTTTCTTGAGAAAAAAAGTTTTTGCTCTGTTTTTTCTGAATTAACTCATTAATTCAGAAAAACAGAGCAAAAAAAAATTCCATGAAAAATTAACTCGTTAATTAAGAAAAACAGAGCAAAAAAAAATTCCATTAGAAATTAACTCGTTAATTCAGAAAAACAGAGTACATTTTTTTTCTTCAAGTGAAAGCAATACGCCTCCGTAATAAACATCTGCAATGTAAAATCTTTCATTCTTGACAGGAGATAAAGCTGACGTTTCGCTCTTCGCCTTCGTCTGTCTTTAGAATGCAGAACTTTTTTGCATATTTTTAAAATTGTTTTTACATAGTTTTTATATCGTTATTTTAGTGCATTAAAGGAGTAGTTCACTTTAAAAAAAAAACTTTTGCTGATAATTCACTCACCCCCATGTCATCCAAGATGTCCACGTCTTTCTTTCTTCAGTCGAAAAGAAATGAAGGTTTTTGATGAAAACATTCCAGGATTTTTCTCCATATAATGGACTTCAATGGGAACCAAAAGGTTCAAGGTCCAAAAGTACAAACTGTTCAAAGGGGTTTAAACGATTCCAGACGATGAATAAGGGTCTTATCAAGCAAAACAATCACTCGTTTAATAAAAAATACAAAATAAAAATATGGACTCTCGTGACACTCTGATGGTGCTTTTGTGGTGTAAATCTGCAGGAGCGCAAACATTCTGCTTCATATCTCCTTTTGTGTTTCACAGAATAAGGTTTATTTAAGGTCTAAATGAATTTGTCCTTGTGAAGACTCGCAAAATCCTAATTTACAGTCTCACCGGCTTGATTTAATAAGCTCCACGCCTACAGTTGCGAGTGCTGGCAAGCGCCCCGCTGACATCTGACCGACCAGCACTAAAAGTCTTAAACTCCAGTCACCAATAAAGCACTGAAGGGTCCTTTCCTGTAAAGAGAGATCTTACGTATGATTTAAAGCGTCTCTACCTGTGCTGTCGAATGAAAGGACAGCTCTGTGGACTCTACAAGGCAGCACTGTGTTCCCTCATTAGTGCACTAATGCTCCCGTTCTGCTTCTGGAGATTAATACTAGCCCAGCTTTATTTATTGTTCCTCAAAAATGCTTAGCGGATTTAACGTGCGAAGTTACGGGCGTGTTGGGCCCTGTTTCGGCCTCGGATGACTGCGTCGGCTCTCAGTGGCCAAGCCTTTCAGTGTTGCTGCCGTTTGCTGTCAGATGATGGAGAAACAGGCGTTCAGATGTTGTGTAGGCATTTCTTATTCAGTTCATCTACTGTTTAATAATGTGGAGTGTGTATGTTTGTAATTAAACTGTATTTGTGAATATACTCTTCAAGGTTTTCTTTGTTTTTAACTGCAATACATCGAACATCCACTAGAGGCCGGTCCCAAAAGGGAGCAAATGTCCATAAACCCCATGTTAAAATGTCCGTTTTCACGGCATAAATTCATATTTTTACAGGTGCGTCCCGTGGACTTTTATTGTATTTTTGGATAGGTCTCGAGTGCCTGACGACTGTGAGGGGGGTGGATTATTTTCTAACTCGTTAGTTTAGATCGTATTTAGATATAAAATGTATGCCAAATAAGGGCGTGGTTAACTTTGATTGACAGCTGATAACAGGTGGAATTCCTGAAATTTGACGTCTCGGCCATGATCTGACAACACATCATACCACCTCTGTATCCTTTCTGAACATTTGTATTAAAATACCGTACGTAAAATGGGTTGCTCTGCTATAAACTCCGCTGCTATTTCACATAGTGTTTGTGGGCCGCAGTTAGCATTAAATCGCCTCAGATAAGTTAGCGTCCGAGGTACTTTACTTATCCTATCCAATAAATCGTAATAATCTTTGTGCTTTGTTACTATTATTATGAAAGAAAGTCTCAAATTTCGAATTATGTCCATTTTCTTCAAAAACATAAATAGCGTTTTGTCGCTGTGGCGTGAGATCGCTCTGGAGAAGCAGCAGCGCTGATCTCTCTTCCGGCTTAATAATACCGGTCACAGCGCCAAATAAACATGAATGAGCATCTGAAAGTGTGTTAAAGATAGAGTACAACTTATCCAAATCCGTATCATGTCACATTGATTCGCTCAATCAGCGTTTCATCCGTGGAAAGACGTCAGTTAAACAGCTCGTAAACAATGTCATGTAACGTCATATTTACTTCAGAAAAACATGTGACCATAATAAACTTAGTCAGTTAGTCATCTAGAAAAATGAACGCTAGAGAGGAGAATTTTGCTAAATATATGAACCATATTACGTATTCATTATAATTTTTAATGTTCTTCAATATTTAATGCATATTTGAATAAATCTGGCAAGTTTTTATGACAGCCACCATTTAAATGTTTACATTTCATATAATCTTATATTATAAAAATATATAAAAGTGTAATTTAAGTGTTTGTATAGCTACAAAACAGTTCATTTTTATCTTCAATATCATAGGCGGCTAATGAAGCCTACTGTATAGGCTACTGACTCCCATAGTTTAGTTGTTTTCATTGTACCTGATATCCAAAATAATCAACATTCAATCGAATCGAATTGTGAAATCTGTGTCAATACCCAGCCCTACTTTTACCCATATATGGATTGGCTACAAGGTGGGCGGGGTTAGGATTTCCCAAGATGGCGCCGCCCATACTCCCCAAAAACAGCCTCAAACCATTCTTCAGGAAGTCTGGGTGACGTCACAGGTGCTTTGTCCATATTTTTTACAGTCTATGATTGTTCCACTGGATGTGTTCATCAACGCCGGGCTTCTTCGTTTGACTTGTTTTTAGCGCATCATCTAGGCCTGTTCACACCACCAACATTTAACGCCTTGTGACTAAACAAAGGGCGCGAGTGCGCACACCGACACGAAAAACGGCACGCGTAAAAGCATAATTGTTCATAAAAACCCTCGGTTTCGTTTTTGGGGTTTGACGCGCCGCCTCAAAAACTATCCGACCAATGAGATTGGTGCTTTTGCTCACGTGTCTGGAGCTTCTGAAGTTACAGTAAAACACAAAACTTGCCGAGCACACACACATAAGATAAACGCCGAGTAGCATGTACACTGCTGCTGGTGCTTGAAATATCCATGTTTTCTTTGTATGATTTTGACTAGCGTGTAAATACCGTAAACACATGCTGTCTGTGACCAGCGAGTGTCAGAAGCGTAAAGTTGCGCAGCGCCACTTTGTGTGCCGGGGTATTCCTGTTTTACATTAAGCGGCATCTAATGTCAGGGAATGAATTTGCATCATCGTCAGCAAAAAGCGATTGGGTGTGAACACAATAAACGCGCTGGCGAATAACGTGCACTGATATTCGTCCTTGGTGTGTACGGACCTTAAAGCTACTGAATCATATTAGATACTCGAATTTCTAAGCCTCGAAATGATGAACATGATTAAAAAGTCGATCTCCTCAGTCCTTCTGTCTCTGACTGAGAGTTTACACTCTTTTATCAAGTAAGTCTTTCAGTGTAATTGTACAAACGTCTGCCTTTAGGTTGTGAAAATCTTTACTTATTTTTATCAAGTAAATGTATAACTTAGGAATATTTCAAGATGAACACTGACTCAGCTTTGGTGTTTTCCCAAAAATGAAAGAAAGTCTGCATTTGAATATGTGTGTAAAGCATGTGATCTCTCCACAGCAGATATGGGCGATAGGGTGTCTTGTCATGCTCTATAGCTTCTGTTTTTAATAAATTATCAGTGTTGTAGTCGAGACCACCTCACTCGAGTCCGAGTCGACACCGAGACCAGAGAGAGTCGAGTCCGAGTCAAGACCGAGTCCATAGAGAGTCGAGTCTGAGTCGAGTCCGAGACCAGAGACGGTCGAGTCCGAGTCGAGACCGAGACCAGAGAGAGTCGAGTCCGAGTCGAGACCGAGACCAGAGAGAGTCGAGTCCGAGACCAGAGAGAGTCGAGTCCGAGACCATAGAGAGTCGAGTCCGAGTCGAGACCGAGACCAGAGAGAGTCGAGTCCGAGTCGAGTCCGAGACCAGAGAGAGTCGAGTCCGAGTCGAGACCGAGACCAGAGAGAGTCGAGTCCGAGACCAGAGAGAGTCGAGTCCGAGACCATAGAGAGTCGAGTCCGAGTCGAGTCCGAGACCAGAGAGAGTCGAGTCCGAGTCGAGACCGAGACCAGAGAGAGTCGAGTCCGAGACCAGAGAGAGTCGAGTCCGAGTCGAGACCGAGACCAGAGAGAGTCGAGTCCGAGTCGAGTCCGAGACCAGAGAGAGTCGAGTCCGAGTCGAGACCGAGACCAGAGAGAGTCGAGTCCGAGACCAGAGAGAGTCGAGTCCGAGACCATAGAGAGTCGAGTCCGAGTCGAGTCCGAGACCAGAGAGAGTCGAGTCCGAGTCGAGACCGAGACCAGAGAGAGTCGAGTCCGAGTCGAGTCCGAGACCAGAGAGAGTCGAGTCCGAGTCAAGACCGAGTCCATAGAGAGTCGAGTCTGAGTCGAGTCCGAGACCAGAGACGGTCGAGTCCGAGTCGAGTCCGAGACCAGAGAGAGTCGAGTCCGAGTCGAGACCGAGACCAGAGAGAGTCGAGTCCGAGTCGAGTCCGAGACCAGAGAGAGTCGAGTCCGAGTCGAGACCGAGACCAGTGAGGGTTGATTACCTAATTTACTTTTATTTACTTAGAGAAATCCTTTTTTTTTTACTGAATTTACTTAGAGTTTAAAAAATATGATCAGTTAAGGGTAAAAAGGCCACATAGTAGGTGGTGTTAAAAGTAATTTTATTATAATTTGTCATGCGCAGTTGCGCACTAGAAAATCACCAATCACTGGGCGTGTCAATCAATTTAAAGAAATATTTTATTAACATACATTAATAATCATGAAAAATATTTTGAATTGAACTCGAGTGGACTCGGGAATAAGTCCGAGTCCTAAAAAAAAAAATGTTCGAGTACGAGTCAATTCCGAGTCCAAATGCACACGAGTCCATGACAAGACCAAGACCATTAAAATATGGTCTCGAGTCCGAGACGAGTCCGAGTCTCGAGTACTACAACACTGTAAATTATAACAAATATTAATCGTTTTGGAGTGGTAAACTATACCATCTACTCCACTTTCCCACAGCACCGTTTGAAATGGGTAATAGATATGAAGTAAATATTTAAATTAATGCATTTTAATGTTGGGTTTTAGGGAGTTTAGTTATATAAGATAAACGATTTGCGCATTGTGTTTGTTAATTAACACTTGTCTGGTGTATATATAAGAAAAGCAAAAGCAGTTCAAAAGCGCTTAAGTAAATTAGAATAAGACGTGTGTTATAGACGTGCTGTTCTGTCTGTCCACAGGAAAGCGTTGTTTGAGACGCCAGCCAATCACGGCAGCGCCAGTGGACAGCATGTGGTGTATGAGACGGTGTGCGCAAAGACAGGTGAGGAAACACACACTCTTTCTCTCTCATCATGTGTGCACTGACTAGCAAGTTTAGCCAATCAGAAGCATTTGTGGGCGGAGTCTCATTGCCAGCACACTGCACCCAATAGACCCCTTTTGCGCCGACGTCACAGTTACGTTAGTTAGCTAGAGGCAAAACAAAGTGAAAACTGGAGGCGGCCAATGCAAACCAGCACAGATTCGGCTACATAATAAGGAGCTTAAATAATTGTTACTATTATTAAATGTTATGTCTTGGTGCAAGAATTGATGAAAAATGAATATGGAACTTTTATTTCTAGAAAATATTCACATCATTAAAATCGCACTGTAATATCACTCTTTACATTGTCGTGGTCTCGGCAGAACTGCGGATCGTACACACAAGTCTTGTACAGGACCATATAGGCATCTAAAGATTTATATGCCCTCAGTTTGTCTTTACGATCGGTTTCTCTATAAGGGAGGTGTAGAAGTCAGGCCACTCAACCGAGTTAACGTACGTTAATCCTGTCAGATCATCCATGCATTGAGTGAGCGTGTAGGCGGTTCTGGTTCTGTCCGTTAAAAATAACTTTTGGAAATAACAATCGCGGTCCTGGACACTGAGTGACCTTACACATTAAGATAATATCGGATTTTCTCCCGTCATTGTTAAAAAAAACAAGCTAACAATCCTTGCTAACTCGCGTTAGTGAAGCGGCCAGAGGGATCGTTCTGCCTCCACCTAAGCTCCGCCCACGAAAAAACGTCACCGTGTTTACCAACTGTATAAGGGTCTATAATCAATAGCTGAGTGAAGAGCGCAATGGACGAGATGGAGGAAAGTCTGAACTGTACTACGTACACGCTATTGCAAGAGAAAGATATCAACAAACAAAATGGACGTGATCCTTACATTATGAAGAGGAGCGATTTTTCAACTGAACTGAGATTTTCATGCCATCGAGGCGAGATATCAGCAACTACCTCGTCTTACAGACATACTTTGACTTTACAAAGTTCAGAAACGTTACACGAACAGCCACTTAAGCTGTATTAACTCACCTTTGACGAAGTGATCACTAAGTTACACACACGAGCATTTTCCCATTCGGCTCCGACGTAGAACAGACGTAGATTTGCAAGCCGTTTTTTACGGAGTTTTTGGTCAATTTCTTGAATTTCCCCCCTTACGGACAACAACTTTTGGCACACGATTAAAACTCCTCGTGGTTTGATCGATTTAAGTAACCATAAATGACTCAAAACACAGGCATTTTGAGTGTTATAGTGCTTTCTAAATACAGCAAATCACTTCCTGCCCTCCATTTGCGTTTTGCGCCATGGCAACGCAGTGGAGTGATGTCATATGAAAACAAGCTATTGGACAAGTACATGATGAAATTCATTAATCTTTGGTGAATTATCCATTGTCGAGTAGTTCACTTCAGATTTAAAATGTCCTGATGATTTACTCTCCCGCACGTCATCTGAGATGTCCATGTGTTTCTTTCTTCAGTGGGAAAGAAATGAAGGTTTTTGAGGAACACACTCCAGGGTTTCTCCATATAGTGTCTTCAATGGGGTCCAACGGGTCCAGATGTGAGTTTCAGTGCAGCTTCAAAGTCTCGACACGATCCAGCCGAGGAATAAGAGTCTGATCATTTACAACAAAACACACATTTATATACTTTATAACCACTAATGCTGGTCTTGCTCTCGCTGTGATGCGACACACTGAAACTCACATCTGACCTTCGACCCGTTGGACCCCATTGAAGACACTATATGGAGAAATCCTGGAGTGTGTTCCTCAAAAACATTCATTTCTTTCCCACTGAAGAAAGAAACACATGGACATCTCAGATGACGTGGAGGAGAGTAAATCATCAGGACATTTTAAATCTGAAGTGAACTACTCCTTTAAGGTCATGCAAGATACTCAAACTCATAACATTAAATAAAGCACATAATCAGTATCTGAGATGATCATGGTCATACTTTTCATGTTGTCGTCATTCCGGCTGCAATGTCGCAGAATTAGAAACTGTTTCTAAAAATACGCCGGTGTCGCAGCTGGTCAGGAATGAGTTGAATGTTGAACGCTGGAGCTCATGCCAGTTCAGGCTCTGGTATTTTAATGCGGACCGGGCCGCCTCGCCCGCTCCGCCAGCTGTTCACAGTGACCGCTCCGGCGAGAGGGTTAGTGTGAAGATGAGGCGCCTGTGTGATCCTCCGACAGCTGCTGTGAACACGCTAATGCTAATGCTAATGCTAATGCTATCAGTGCCGGTGTTCTGACAATTCATGCTACCCATGTGCAGACTTTTTTTTAATTTTTTTTACAAAAGGTACATTTTCATGTTATAATGTATAATTTCCCTTTAAAAAATGCGTACTACCATATGAATATTTGCACGGTCAGCCAGCTGAAAAAGAATAACTGAAAGTTTCCGTTACTATGAGGAAAGGTGTACTTTGACAAGTCAAAGATGAATATTTTACGATAATTTTTTACTTTTCACACCGTTTTAAAAATAAAAACAGTAGTCTACAGTATACAGTAGCTACTCATAACTTAGAATTGTATTATAATTCAACCCGGTCTCATCCCAAGACGTCATATAACTGACGTTTTGGGACGTCTTTTGACCATACGTCAATATTCGCCTTTTTAGGGCCCCCTTAAACGTCGGTAGATGAGGTTATTGGATCCTAACTCTACCCCATACCTAAACCTAACCCTAAACCTAACTGACGTTAAAGGTAAAGCGTCAGTTGTATGACGGCCCGGGATCGCCATCTACCGACGTTTAAGGGGGCCCTAAAAAGGCGGATATTGACGTATGGTCAAAATACGCCCCAAGACGTCAGTTATATGACGTCTTGGGATGAGACTGTGTTATATAATTGTATTTAATATGACTTTAATCGGCATTCTTTGATCAATTCGCGCTACGGTAGCATTTTTCGACAAGGCAGCAAAAATCGACAGAACAACGGCTCATCCGCTCATATGAAGCTCCTGTCATGTGGTGTGCATTATTGAGATTTGCTGCGTAGAAGCTTTGCTTTTTTATGCTGATGTCATGCGTTTGATGTAAATGATTACACACAGAGATGAGTGTTTCATTCAGAGGAGCTGAAGTGACCGCAGTGTGGAAGTGTGTGTGTGATACACACAGTTTCAGATCCGTACGAATTTTGATGTTTGTAAAATAAGTTTCTTCTGCTCACTAAGGCTGCATTTATTTGATTAAAAATACACACACACACAAAACAGTAATATTGTTAAACATTATGACAATAACTGTTCTATGTGAATATATAGTAAAGTGTAATTTATTCCTGAATTTATCATCATTACTCCAGTCTTCAGTGTCACATGACCCTTCAGAAATCACTCTAATATGAGGATCTGATGATCAAGACACATTATGAATATTATCAGTGTTTTTGATGAATTGAAAGTTCAAAACAACATAATTTATTTGCAATATTATCTTTTGTAACATTACTGTAACTTTTGATCAATTTAATGCACCCTTAATGAATATAGGTATTGATTTCTTTTATTTATTTCCCTCAACAACAACAATAATAATAATCTTACTGACCCCAAACTTTTGAACGGGAGTGTTTGATGTTACAGAAGCTTTTTCAGATAAATGCGGTTCTTTTGAAATTTATTCATCAAATAATCCAGACAGACACTGATAATAATCATAAATGTGTCTTGATCATCAGATCCTCATATTGGAGTGATTTCTGAAGAGTCATGTGACACTGAAGACTGGAGTAATGATGATAAATTCAGGAATAAATGACACTTTACTATATATTCACATAGAAAACATCTGTTTTAAATTGTAATAATATTTCACAATAATTTTTTTTTTATCAAATAATTACAGCCTTATTGAGCAGAAGAGACTTCTTTTAAAAAACATAAAAAATCTTACCGAGCCAAAACCTACGGAGGCGTATTGCATTCACTTGAAGAAAAAAAATCTACTCTGTTTTTCTGAATTAACGAGTTAATTTTTCATGAGAAAAAAAATGTTGCTCTGTTTTTCTGAATTAACGAGTTAATTTTTCATGAGAAAAAAAATTTTGCTCTGTTTTTCTGAATTAATGAGATAATTTTTCATGAGAAAAAAACAAATTTTGCTCTGTTTTTCTGAATTAACAAGTTAATTTTTCATGAGAAAATTTTTTTTGCTCTGTTTTTCTGAATTAATGAGTTAATTTTTCATGAGAAAAAAAATTTGCTCTATTTTTCTGAATTAACAAATACATTTTTCATGAGAAAATTTTTTTGCTCTGTTTTTCTGAATTAATGAGTTAATTTTTCATGAGAAAATTTTTTTTGCTCTGTTTTTCTGAATTAATGAGTTAATTTTTCATGAGAAAAAAAAATTTGCTCTGTTTTTCTGAATTAACAAATACATTTTTCATGAGAAAATTTTTTTTGCTCTGTTTTTCTGAATTAATGAGTTAATTTTTCATGAGAAAAAAAAATTGCTCTGTTTTTCTGAATTAACAAATAAATTTTTCATGAGAAGATTTTTTTTGCTCTGTTTTTCTGAATTAATGAGTTAATTTTTCATGAGAAAATTTTTTTTCGCTCTGTTTTTCTGAATTAACAAGTTAATTTTTAATGGATTTTTTTTTTGCTCTCTTTTTCTGAATTAATGAGTTAATTTTTCATGAGAAAAATTTTTGCTCTGTTTTTCTGAATTAATGAGTTAATTTTTCATGAGAAAAAAAATTGCTCTGTTTTTCTGAATTAACAAATAAATTTTTCATGAGAAGATTTTTTTTGCTCTGTTTTTCTGAATTAATGAGTTAATTTTTCATGAGAAAATTTTTTTTTCGCTCTGTTTTTCTGAATTAACAAGTTAATTTTTAATGGATTTTTTTTTTGCTCTCTTTTTCTGAATTAATGAGTTAATTTTTCATGAGAAAAATTTTTGCTCTGTTTTTCTGAATTAATGAGTTAATTTTTAATGGATTTTTTTTTTTTTTTTGCTCTGTTTTTCTGAATTAATGAGTTAATTCAGAAAAACAGCAAAAATAATTTTCTCATGAAAAATTAACTCATTAATTCAGAAAAACAGAGCAAAAACTTTTTTTCTCAAGAAAAACTAACTCATTAATTCAGAAAAACAGAGCAATTTTTTTTCTCATGAAAAATTAACTCATTAATTCAGAAAAACAGAGCAAAAACTTTTTTTCTCATGAAAAATTAACTCATTAATTCAGAAAAACAGAGCAAAAACTTTTTTTCTCATGAAAAATTAACTCATTAATTCAGAAAAACAGAGCAAAATTTTTTTTCTCATGAAAAATTAACTCATTAATTCAGAAAAACAGAGCAAAAACTTTTTTTCTCATGAAAAATTAACTCATTAATTCAGAAAAACAGAGCAAAAACTTTTTTTCTCATGAAAAATTAACTCATTAATTCAGAAAAACAGAGCAAAAACTTTTTTTCTCATGAAAAATTAACTCATTAATTCAGAAAAACAGAGCAAAACATTTTTTTCTCATGAAAAATTAACTCGTTAATTCAGAAAAACAGCAATTTTTTTTTCTCATGAAAAATTAACTCGTTAATTCAGAAAAACAGAGTAGATTTTTTTTCTTCAAGTGAATGCAATACGCCTCCGTAAAAACCTCTGAGCGGCAGTGTGTGTATGATTGATATCGTTGGACTGGCAGTTGTTACTTTTCAAAGGCTGTAAAACTCATTGCGTGTAAGACGTCCTGGGCTCCTCAATCACAGATGCTCTTCCTACATTGTGAGCGGGACGAGGGCCGCGTGTTGTTTTAGCGCGGATGAGAGCGGCCGGCTCTGATGGGAGTTAGCGCTGATCCATGCGCTCGCATTCTCCGAGATCAGCCGTCAGGACGCATCAGCGTATCCTCTCAGCACTCCACATTAGCCGTAAACAGACCTCCATTGTTGAGATGTTTTCCCTTTTCTTTCTTTTCACTGGACCTCATCTCACCAGGCTTCACACTCGCACAGATTTGAGCCAAATGCTGTCAAACTGCTTTTCACTCCAAGAATGTTCCCCATTTTAAAGCTTTGTCGGAAAGATGAAGAGCTTGAGTCTGAGGAGTGGATCTCTGGAAGACTGCCACAGTATCAGAGGAACATAAATCACTGACATGAATGGAATACAATTTTTTTATTTTTATTTTTTTTTTTTGCTGAAAGACCATCATTTTGTTTATGGAAATCAAAATTAAAGGCAGTACGGCAAATTCTATCATGATAACGGCAGTATATATATAAGTTCAATTATATATATACGTATATATATATATGTAGTTCCCTCTATTACTTTTGACTCCCTTGGTAAAAATGAGCAACGGTAGGTGTGAAAATAAATCTGCGTTGTTTATCCTTTTGATCTTTCATTCAAAAAAAATCATAAAACTCTACACTTTCATTGAAGTGAAACAATTGGACGTGGGGGGAAACTCACATTGTGAATAAATGTTTTTCTCCAATGCATATTGGCCACAATTATTGGCACCCCTTAAAAATCTTATGAGTAAAATCTCTGTGAAATATATTCCCAATTCCCATTCATATTTACATTTTTTTTTTATCACACCAGGATGACTAGGAACATGAAATTGTTCATAGTTTCACAGGGGTTTAAATATGAGGAAACACAAAGGGCAAATATCATCCATCACAATGAGTAAAACCAAAGAATATAGGCTACACTCTTAGAAGAAAAGGTTCCATATGGAACCTTAAAAAGGTTCTATCAGCGCTACGTATTTGGAACCCCTAAAATGTTCTATACACTCTTAAAAACAGGGTTCCTCTGGGTTCTATATAGAACTATAGAACCCTGGGGTTCCATACTTGGCCAATAGAACCTTTTACCAAAAAAAATGGTTCTATATAGAACCATTTTGGAGTTCCATATGTGAAGCAGGGGATGGAACCATTTCTGGTTCTAAATAGAACCATTTCTTCTAAGAGTGTAGTTCTGATGTGCAATAAAAGATTGTTGAGCTTCACAAAATAGAAAGAGCTGTAAGAAAATTGCTAAAGCATTAAATATCCCATTTCCACCATCAGGGCAATAATTAAGAAGTCCCGATCATGTAAAGACGTTGTGAATCTGCCAGGAAGAGGACGTGTGTGTGATGTCCAGCGAGGAGGAGAGTTCACAGATGGAGAACTGCAGAGATTAGTTGAGTCTTGGGGTCAAAAAAATTCTAACAACCCCTAAATCGAGTAATTATGGAAGCTTGTTTCCGCCACTGAATAAAAAAATTAAATAAATAATTGCGACTTTTTATCTCACAATTCTGCCTTTTTTCTCACAATTGCGAGATAAAAAGTCTGAATTGCGTGATATAAAGTCAGAATTGCGAGATAAAAAGTCCGAATTGCGAGATATAAAGTCCGAATTGCGAGATATAAAGTCCGAATTGCGAGATATAAAGTCAGAATTGCGAGTTATAAAGTCAGAATTGAGAGTTATAAAGTCAGAATTGCGAGACATAAAGTCAGAATTGCGAGATATAAAGTCAGAATTGTGAGATTTAAACTATTCTGAGGGGGAAAAAAGTTAGTCTTTTTTTCCCCTTTGAATTGGCCTAATAAGTCGCAATTGCGAGTTTATATCTCACAATTCTGAGAAAAGATGTCAGAATTTCGACATATAAACTCGCAATTATGTGTTATAAAGTCAGAATTGCGAGATGTAAACTCGCAATTGTGAGAAAAAAAGTCACACTTCTGTCTTTTTTTCTCAGAATTGTGACTTTATATCACACAATTCTGACTTTATATCTCACAATTCTGACTTTATATCACACAATTCTGACTATATCTCACAATTCTGACTTTATAACACACAGTTCTGACTTTATAACTCGCAATTGCGACTTTATATCACGCAATTCTGAGAAATAAAGTCAGAATTGTGAGATATAAACTCGCAATTGTGAGAAAAAAAGTCAGAATTGTGAGAAAAAAAGTCAGAATTGTACGATAAAAAGTCACAATTCTTTATTATATTTTTTATTCAATGGCGGTAACAAGCTTCCATAAGTAATGGTGCTAAAAAATCAGCTTTGATCACAGGAATAAATGGCATTTTACAATATATTACAATATGAAATAGTCATTTTAAATTGTAATAATATTTGGATGACACCTTCATAACAAAGACATGTCAAACAATGTCATATTTGCATATAAAATGCCATAATTGAGTGAATGACACTTAATGAAAGTTGTCATACACATGCATAAACCCTCCTTCATATTCATGACATGATTATGAAGGTGTCATGTCAGTCTTATGCACACCCCTTCAAGTAAAGTGTAACCCATTATTTTAATATCTTCAAATAAATTGACTTCTTTCAAAACCATCCAGTAATCAGTTTTGGCTTGTGTGAGCAGAAAGGTTTTCTGAGACCGAGACACACAGAGAGACAGCTTCCAGCAGTCGAGTCACTGGATTGGAAGCCGGCCGGGCGTGATGTTTTCGTTCCCCTGTGCCGTAAGGCCTCGGGGTGTAAAAGAGCACCAAAATAAACAGTGTGTATGAAAGGGAATAGTGTTCAGCAGCTCTGGGAATCAGTGCAGAGAGAGAGAGAGAGTCTGCTCTTATCAAACCCTCAGCCGTCAGCTTCTGTGACAAAAACAGCTCCAGAATCTTGAAAAAACATCTTATTTTCTTATCGTCGTAGTTTGACTTGGATTTCACAAGCACACAACTGGTCATTTCAGGAGCTAGTGAGCGCGTTTACATGCATCATTTTGCACCCAATGCAATTGGGAGTCGATCATCAGTGCATGTTATTCCAAAATAAATGTTTGTGTTCATAATCAGTGTGTAATAACTTATTCCAGCTGTGAAACTCCTCTTTCTGTCACCTAATGTCATCAATGGCTCATTTTTTACATTCAACTTCATAAACAGTCTTTCACCATGCAGTCGAAGTCCTGTCCTGATGTATTTATTCATTGAATATCTATTTTTATGTCACGTTATGGGTTGTGAACTTTAAAGGAATAGATCACCCTCATGCCGTTGCAAACCCGTAAATCCTTCGTTCATATTCGGGACACGAAGATCGTTTGATTAAATCGGAGAGATTTGATGTCCCTCCATTGACAGCTACACAACTGACACTTTGACGATTGAAAAAATTCATAAAGAGATTGTGAAACTAGTCCATTAATGAGCGGTTCAGTCCAAATATTCTGAAGAGCCTCGTTAGCTTGATATAATGAACGGATTGAATTTAGGCTTTTATTCACATATTCACATTCATACATTAACTCAATCATCAGTTATGGTAAACGTAAACTCAAGAATGTTCGCTTGACATGCAAGAACCAATGAGGTTCATTCTCGTGTTACGCATCACATTTGAGCTTCAGGAACCGATGAGGTTCATTCTCGTGTTACGCATCACGTTTGAGCTTCGGCAACAACCAATGAGGTTCATTCTCGTGTTACGCATCACGTTTGAGCTTCGGCAACAACCAATGAGGTTCATTCTCGTGTTACGCATCACGTTTGAGCTTCAGCGACAACCAATGAGGTTCATTCTCGTGTTACGCATCACGTTTGAGCTTCAGCGACAACCAATGAGGTTCATTCTCGTGTTACGCATCACGTTTGAGCTTCAGCGACAACCAATGAGGTTCATTCTCGTGTTACGCATCACGTTTGAGCTTCGGCAAGAACCAATGAGGTTCATTCTCGTGTTACGCAACACGTTTGAGCTTCTCCGACAACCAATGAGGTTCATTCTCGTGTTACGCAGCACGTTTGAGCTTCTCCGACAACCAATGAGGTTCATTCTCGTGTTACGCAACACGTTTGAGCTTCTCCGACAACCAATGAGGTTCATTCTCGTGTTACGCATCACGTTTGAGCTTCAGCGACAACCAATGAGGATCATTCTCGTGTTACGCATCACGTTTGAGCTTCGGCAACAACCAATGAGGTTCATTCTCGTGTTACGCATCACGTTTGAGCTTCAGCGACAACCAATGAGGTTCATTCTCGTGTTACGCATCACGTTTGAGCTTCAGCGACAACCAATGAGGTTCATTCTCGTGTTACGCATCACGTTTGAGCTTCGGCGACAACCAATGAGGTTCATTCTCGTGTTACGCATCACGTCTGAGCTTCGGCAACAACCAATGAGGTTCATTCTCGTGTTACGCATCACGTTTGAGCTTCAGCGACAACCAATGAGGTTCATTCTCGTGTTACGCATCACGTTTGAGCTTCAGCGACAACCAATGAGGTTCATTCTCGTGTTACGCATCACGTTTGAGCTTCAGCAAGAACCAATGAGGTTCATTCTCGTGTTACGCATCACGTTTGAGCTTCAGCGACAACCAATGAGGTTCATTCTCGTGTTACGCATCACGTTTGATCTTCAGCGAGAACCAATGAGGTTCATTCTCGTGTTACGCATCACGTTTGAGCTTCAGGAAGAACCAATGAGGTTTGTGGCTAAACCGCTCAATTCATATGGATAATTTTTAGATCTCCTCATGAACTTTTTGAAATATCAAAGTGGTAGTTGCATAGTCTGTTAATTGAGGGACAGAAAAGATCTTAATTTATGTTCCGAAGACAAACTCAAGTTTACGGGTTGGGGGTAGGGTTGGGTATCATTTGAATTTGAACGATTCCGATTCCTTGTTTCGATTCCGGTTCCTAACGATTCTCGATTCCGATTCTTTTAAGAGGCAAAAAAGTTTAGCTAACCTTGCTAACCAACGGCCTTTCTGAAGGAAATACTCCTTCTGTAAAAATACTCCTTTTGTCACAAATTTTGCCGAGATTTCGTTATTTTTAGAAAAGTGGATCGCCGACGTAAGCTACTCATGTTCGACTCGCGTGGTTATGCCAACACTTCCGGTAGACGCTTCTTCGTTGGAGTTGTTCAGCAGTTTCTTCTTCCACTCGGCGGACTGTGAATATCGAAACTTTTTTTTGTTGTTGTTGTGAATATCGAAACTAGGAATCGAAATTTTAACTTTTGAACGATTCCGGGAAAAACGAAAAGTTAGTCCCGGTTCCAATCGATACTCGATTTTTGATACCCAACCCTAATTGGGAGTTGCCTTTACAAGATTTAAAACCCAAATGTCCTGAAAGTGCTAAATTGTTGACTATTTGTATGAGTAAAAAGTGTGTCCAGCATAGCTTTGATATTACACAAAATGGCAACAGAAACGCTTTTCTAAAACAGCTTTCCTTAAAACACTACTGGTCTGAAGAGGGTTTTTAATAACGTGATTTTTTTCTCGCTTTAATCAAAAGAATGTGTATGAATATTCACATTCATACATTAACTCAATCATCAGTTATGGTAAACGTAAACTCAAGAATGTTCGCTTGACATGCAAGAACCAATGAGGTTCATTCTCGTGTTACGCATCACATTTGAGCTTCAGGAACCAATGAGGTTCATTCTTGTGTTACGCATCACATTTGAGCTTCAGCGAGAACCAATGAGGTTCATTCTCGTGTTAATCATCACGTTTGAGCTTCAGGAAGAACCAATGAGGTTTGTGGCTAAACCGCTCAATTCATATGGATCATTTTTAGATCTCCTCATGAACTTTTTGAAATATCAATGTGGTAGTTGCATAGTCTGTTAATTGAGGGACAGAAGAGATCTTAATTTATGTTCCGAAGACAAACTCAAGTTTACGGGTTGGGGGTAGGGTTGGGTATCATTTGAATTTGAACGATTCTGATTCCTTGTTTCGATTCCGTTCCTAACGATTCTCGATTCCGATTCTTTTAAGAGGCAAAAAAGTTTAGCTAACCTTGCTAACCAACGGCCTTTCTGAAGGAAATACTCCTTCTGTAAAAATACTCCTTTTGTCACAAATTTTGCCGAGATTTCGTTATTTTTAGAAAAGTGGATCGCCGACGTAAGCTACTCATGTTCGACTCGCGTGGTTATGCCAACACTTCCGGTAGACGCTTCTTCGTTGGTGTTGTTCAGCGGTTTCTTCTTCCGCTCGGCGGACTGTGAATATCGAAACTTTTTTTTGTTGTTGTTGTGAATATCGAAACTAGGAATCGAAATTTTAACTTTTGAACGATTCCGGGAAAAACGAAAAGTTAGTCCCGGTTCCAATCGATACTCGATTCTCGATACCCAACCCTAATTGGGAGTTGCCTTTACAAGATTTAAAACCCAAATGTCCTGAAAGTGATAAATTGTTGACTATTTGTATGACTAAAAAGTGTGTCCAGCATAGCTTTGATATTACACAAAATGGCAACAGAAACGCTTTTCTAAAACAGCTTTCCTTAAAACACTACTGGTCTGAAGAGGGTTTTTAATAACGTGATTTTTTTCTCGCTTTAATCAAAAGAATGTGTATGAATATTCACATTCATACATTAACTCAATCATCAGTTATGGTAAACGTAAACTCAAGAATGTTCGCTTGACATGCAAGAACCAATGAGGTTCATTCTCGTGTTACGCATCACATTTGAGCTTCAGGAACCAATGAGGTTCATTCTTGTGTTACGCATCACATTTGAGCTTCAGCGACAACCAATGAGGTTCATTCTCGTGTTACGCATCACATTTGAGCTTCAGCGAGAACCAATGAGGTTCATTCTCGTGTTAATCATCACGTTTGAGCTTCAGGAAGAACCAATGAGGTTTGTGGCTAAACCGCTCAATTCATATGGATCATTTTTAGATCTCCTCATGAACTTTTTGAAATATCAAAGTGGTAGTTGCATAGTCTGTTAATTGAGGGACAGAAGAGATCTTAATTTATGTTCCGAAGACAAACTCAAGTTTACGGGTTGGGTATCATTTGAATTTGAACGATTCTGATTCCTTGTTTCGATTCCGGTTCCTAACGATTCTCGATTCAGATTCTTTTAAGAGGCAAAAAAGTTTAGCTAACCTTGCTAACCAACGGCCTTTCTGAAGGAAATAATCCTTCTGTAAAAATACTCCTTTTGTCACAAATTTTGCATTTTGCCGAGATTTCGTTATTTTTAGAAAAGTGGATCGCCGACGTAAGCTACTCATGTTCGACTCGCGTGGTTATGCCAACACTTCCGGTAGACGCTTCTTCGTTGGTGTTGTTCAGCGGTTTCTTCTTCCGCTCGGCGGACTGTGAATATCGAAACTTTTTTTTGTTGTTGTTGTGAATATCGAAACTAGGAATCGAAATTTTAACTTTTGAACGATTCCGGGAAAAACGAAAAGTTAGTCCCGGTTCCAATCGATACTCGATTCTCGATACCCAACCCTAATTGGGAGTTGCCTTTACAAGATTTAAAACCCAAATGTCCTGAAAGTGCTAAATTGTTGACTATTTGTATGAGTAAAAAGTGTGTCCAGCATAGCTTTGATATTACACAAAATGGCAACAGAAACGCTTTTCTAAAACAGCTTTCCTTAAAACACTACTGGTCTGAAGAGGGTTTTTAATAACGTGATTTTTTTCTCGCTTTAATCACGTAAAGATGCAAGTATGACTCTGTGTTTTACTCAATGTAGATTGGCATTCGATTACAGCTCATGTGTGTTCACAGGTCTGTCGGTGTACAGTAAACTCTTCCACGTTCAGGGCTCCAAGAACAGATGAACGAGGCCGAAGGTCAACCGTACCAATCAGCTGCTCTCTGGGATACGTTCCTCACCCTCCAGCTGCTCACAACACGAACATGAGGAGTTCAGCTCTGGACTTTACCCGTTTCTCTCTTTATACTGTCTTCTGATAAACACCATTTCCCCTCAAATGCCTCCTAACGGGCCTTGTGTGTCTTTATGAGTGCGTGATCGGATTTTTCTCATGCGTGCAGTTGTCCAGGCTTCATTTTCACCCCACAACTGATGCCATGTGAAGAGCGAGTGGACTGACGACTCGAGACAGCTGGAGCTCGAGCGCACGGAGCCAAACACACACCTGTCCATCCATGTTTACACGTACACACAGAAGATTTCAACCTTCGTCACTGCTCGTTAATGAACTTCTGTGGAAGTGCCTCATTCAGGTGTGATGATGAACCACGTGTCCAGGTAAAGGTGATGATTTTCTGTAAAACTAATAATTACAATCTCGGCAATTTTTTGACCATTTTGATTTTAGTTGAACGCCTCACTTTTATGACCTAGCCTAAATCACAGCACCTCATTCATGCAACAGAAACAGAACAAATTTCTCACAAATCGTCACTTTGGGTTGAATGTTACAGCTGATGTAAACTCGTCTGCAAGATTGACCTTAATGTTTATTTTAGTTCACACTGTATTTGTATGTTGTTTTCTCTCCTGAATTGACTTGAATTTCCTCTCATTTTATGCACGACCAGAGCAATGAGACTCGATTGTATGGTTCAGTTGTATCAGTAAACTGGAAGAAATGTCAGCCACCTTTTGTGATTATTTTTGCGTTGAGAAAAAAAGCGATGAAAATAACAAGCTGTCAGCATTTTTAATCGTCAAGAAGAATTCGAGACAGACTTCAAACATCATCAACAGCTCTTTTTGTCCGAGACGGTTTAATTAAAAAAGTGTTTTCAGGAGTAATAGCAGTAAAAACTTTAGCAGTTTGTGTCGGCTTCACTGAAGAGCTAAAAATCAAAAGTCAAGTCATATTTCTTTCCAGCATGTTTGTATTAACAATATCAGTGACACCGTCACGTTAGACGAACAGTGTCGATTGCTGTAGTACACACTAAAATCTTCCGTTGGGGAAATTGAGTTAGGTTATACAGAAACCATCAGCTGATCCAGCACGTGTCGTCCTCGGGACAGATGTTACGAAGCTTTGCGTTGCCGTTTCAGAGTTCAGAAATGGCACGAGGTTTGACCTGAAAAGCTGACCAAAAATTACACAATACAAAGTCACTTCAAACATCAAAGTTCGAGGGATCGTGGGGTCGTCTGATGGAGAAGCCTCTGGCTCCTGGGTTTGTGTGAAGGATGAACAGAGGTATTCGTTCAGAGTCCAGTTCCTTTGGGCCCTCGAGGGTCTGGAGGCCCTTCAGCTGCACTTGCAGGATTTGACGATCATGTTGGAGAGCTGCTCCACTTTAGGTACCCGTCCCACGTAGTAGAGGATGGTGAGCGGCTCCAGGTCTTGGGGAACGCAGCAGGGGGACGCGGACGCCTCGGGGTTCAGCGTGTTGTACAGGCTCAGCAGCTGCAGACACATCAGGAACATCAGCTCAGGTACACCACACACATCGTTTACACATTAAAGGGTTAGTTCACCCAAAAATGAAAATTAAGTCATTAATTACTCACCCCCATGCTGTACCAACCCCGTAAGACCTTCGTTCGTCTTCGGAACACAAATGAAGATATTTTTGATTAAATTTGAGAGCTGTATAACTACCACATTGGCTCCTAAAGGACTGCCTCTTGACGGCCCAGAAAGTCAATGAAGAAAATGTTTAAATATCCCAAGTGACTACCGTGGCTCAACTATATGTTTATCAAGCGACGAGACTACTTTTTGTGCGAAAAAACAAACAAAAATAACGAGTTTATTCGACTATTTCTTTTCTTCCTTGTAGGCCAGAACGAGACTTCCTTAGATTTCCACGACGCATGCGCGAGAATTGCGATCTACTCACACCAGCTTACACTACTTCAGATCGCAATTCTCGCGCATGCGTCGTGGAAATCTATAAGGAAGTCTCGTTCTGGCCTACAAGGAAGAAAAGAAATAGTCGAATAAACTTGTTATTTTTGTTTGTTTTTTCGCACAAAAAGTATTCTCGTCGCTTGATAAACTTATAGTTGAGCCACGGTAGTCACTTGGGATATTTAAACATTTTCTTCATTGACTTTCTGGGCCGTCAAGAGGCAGTCCTTTAGGAGCCAATGTGGTAGTTATACAGCTCTCAAATTTAACCAAAAATATCTTCATTTGTGTTCCGAAGACGAACGAAGGTCTTACGGGGTTGGTACAGCATGGGGGTGAGTAATTAATGACTTAATTTTCATTTTTGGGTGAACTAACCCTTTAAAGGGAACGTTCACCCGGAAATTTGAATTCTGGGACCATCACAATTAGCAGATATTAAAGGGATAGTTCACTTTGAAATAAATTTTTGGTGTTTGTTTCCACAGTATTTTTTAATTTTGATATTTTTAGGTCAAACCGTTGTTGTCTGTCAGTCATATAATGGAGGTCTATGGTCACCACCTCAAAGAGCAGCACAGAGAAGTCCAAATTAAACATGATTTAATGACTCGTAAATGTAAGTACACACTGATGGTCAAGACACGAAACGAGCGGTTTGTGTGAGAAAACGAACAGTATTTATATCGTTTTTACCTCTTGTAATCACAGCCACGTCCAAGTGATCTGAGGACGCTTTGCGGCTGTGGTTACAAGAGGTAAAAACGATATAAACACTGTTCGTTTTCTCACACAAACCGCTCGTTTCGTGTCTTAGGCCGTCAATGTGTACTTACATTTACGAGTCATTAAATCATGTTTAATTTGGACTTCTCTGTGCATGTTCTTTGAGGTGGTGACCATATACCTGCATTACGGTTTGGAAACGACTTAAGGAATTAATGGCACAAATTCCCTTTAAAAATGAATGGCAAAATAACCGTGTCAAATAAATGTTGCAAAGGTCATCAAGTCATGTGAAAGTAAAATTATTAAATGTTTTTGAAACAAAAAGCTTCTTGAACTGGTAAGGCGAAATAAAATGGCCTGTCGAATAGAATAGGTTGTATTTTTAAAGGTGAATATGGATTATTGCATTTTTAACAATGAAAATGTGTGTGAAATGTTTTGAAGTGAAATATTCACAGCTTAAATATACAACCGTGCTGAATTTCAGCCCATAAAAATGCAATGCAAGCAGGGTTAATGCAATGCATATTTTATTAAAGCTGCAGTCCGCAACTTTTCCTCTTTGTCGCCATCTCTGTTCGAAATCTGTAATTGCAGTTATTCGCAGAATTATCAGCTTTACGTGGGTTGTAAATCAGCGTGAAACAGCGCGGATGAACACACAGTGTTTAGAGGCGAGTGCTGCTGTGTGGATACTGTCATACACAATCACAGATTCACTTTTTGAAAGTTTGACCAACATAAGAATTTTCACCGGAAGAAGTAACGGACAGCAGCTTTAAAGCTTTTTTGTTTTAAAAACGTTGGCATTGTTTTCCTTCCATAAGGTGTCCTTTATTAATTGAATTGAAAAGAGCGGGTTGGTTCTCTCACCGAGCTGTGTGTGGTGTCGGCGCTGCGCAGGTACGGACACGGGCCGGAGCAGAAGTTGGCGTGATACCCTTTGGGCTCGTGGATCCACCGCCAGCCCAGATCCTGCCGGAAGTCGATGTACAGCTCCCGGACGCAGCAGTTCTCCTCGTAGTTCCTGAAAGCAGAAGGAAAACACACATCACGTCTCTTTCTCTGTTGTATTCGGCTATAGTATCTAACGTTAGATGTTTGTTTTGATAGAGCGTTTGACTGCCTGTTGCTATGGTTACTCACAGCTGTTGTAGGCAGCGCATTTATTTATTAATTTCGAATGGCAAACAGGCAGTTTCACCAGAACTACTTTACTAAGTGTCCTTTATCACTTTTTAACGGAAATCAGAATCGAGTATTCACCCAGACCATGGTATAATACCATCTACGGTTTAGACCGACCTATTAATCAGTTCCTCCAAAGGAGTTCCTAGAACTCAAACCGTTCCTGCGTTGCGAACACGCCAAACTCCGGGAGCTTCCGCCAGCAGTTCCAGGAACTGTGGAAAGGTTCCTCCGGTGCGACTTCTATTTGGGCCTTATAAACATGTCAGAGTCTTTTAAAGCTCCGAGATTCCACTGTAAGGCGTGTCACTCTTTCCCTCCTGGATCCGGCCCAGGTGTGGAGAGCTCACGGAGAGACACACACACTAAAGAGCCAGCGCACTACTTAGCATACTGGGACAAATCTAAACTTGCAAGCTCTTGCAGACGCTTCCAGCCGACAGGTGCCAATTAAAAGGTTCATTCTTACAGACACATGCAGTTCCTGGAATGTGAATTTGAATGCCGTTTTTAAGAAGAAAGTGGATCAAATTCAGCTTTCAGAATAACACTTACACTTATGCATTTGCCAGACGCTTTTATCCAAAGTATATATGAAGAGTTCAGATGCAAAAGCCTCTAAATGCCATTTGAAATTTTCTTCTTTAATGATGATTTTTATCAAACTTTTATATTTAAGTTCAGTAATTTCACTTAAATGGCAATGATAATTACCTATTAATTGTTATTTAAGTGAATTTACTGAACTTAAATATAAAAGTTTGATAAAAATCATCATTAAAGAAGAAAATTTCAAATGGCATTTAGAGGCTTTTGCATCTGAACTCTTCATATTTTATCAGTTCATGCGTTCTCTGGGAATCGAACCCACGACGTTGGCGATGCTAGTGCTAAACTGCTGTATCTTCAGAAGAACTTTCTAGCACTCGGTATCAGTTAATTGTAAGTCGCTTTGGATAAAAGTGTCAGCTAAACGAATAAGTGTGATGAGGTCGAAAGGCTCACGAGAAGCAGTAGTTGGTGTCCAGGGCCCGTTTGCGTCGCCTGGAGGAGGGCAGGACGTCCAGCCGGTGCGGAGGCAACATCATCAGGATCAGATGAGGGAGAAGCTGCTCCTTCTGCTCCTTCTGCTTCTTCAGTCGACCCAAATCCCATCGGTTCTGCTCGTCGTACTCGCCGTCCACCCCTGAGGACACAGAAGCACACACACGCTCACATCACAAACCTTCTAGTCTGGATCTAATAATGTTTTCGGGAAGATATTGACGTTCAGTTCGGTTGTGTGTCAATCCAATGTGACTCAGAGAGAGGAACGCAAAACTTAAAGTCCCCCTGTGGTGTAAACATCCAGCTTTTAATGTTGTTTATGTGTGTATGTGGTGTTTTTAATCCGCTTTAACACACACCATGTGTAAGTTGATAAGTGGACAGCATTGCTGAGTGTTTCCTCCTTAAAACTGCAGTGAACCAAAGACAGTCTCAAAAACACGCTTTGAAATCGCTGGTGTTTCTGACGTCACATTCTTACGGATTTATTATAATTCTTAAAGAGGACCTACGTATATGCCCTTTCACTCAGTCTTGATGTGTTTCAGGCTCTCCTAGAGCAGGTTTTACTGCTTGAATGTTGATTATTCTCCTCAAATTCTCCATTTTTGCGGCTCCTCTCTTCCCAGTCTGTCAGTAACGCTCTGTTCACTTCCTGTCTCTATGAAGCCCCTCCTTTTAAAAGCACACTGTGCTCTGATTGGTCGGCTGGAGCAGTGTGTTGTGATTGGTCGAGCGTTTCGAGTGTGTTTGTGAAATGTCCCGAACCGCCAGTTTAACACACTACTAACTATCTCAACCAGGCCCCGCCCCTTTATTCGGCGCATTAATTATCATAATGAGGAATATTGTGACGTGTTCGTTCCCAAAAGAAACTCAAGACCACAATGGAGGCGTTTCAGGAGTTCAGAAACACGAATATCTGGAGCTTTTTCATGCTCTAACAGCAACATCACACACTAAAGACAGATGCACATGGACAAAAGCACTTTAACTTCTTTATGAAGGAGATTTTCCTGAATCAGACCGCCGTCTCCTCAAGCATCTGCGTATTCAATCTGTGTGTGATAGCAAAAGCAGCTCAGGTCCCAGGAGAGGCGTTGCCAATAGATACGGACACCCCTATTTCATTGAGGGCCATGAGTCTGCGTGCCCGCAGTCCAGCCGGAGCGTTCCCGAAACCCCAGACACCCCCCGGGGCCCCCGGCTGAGCGAGAGCCCGACGCGAGCGCAGACGCGGTTATCTCATCAGAACGTGTGCGGTGAGGACGAGCTGACGGGGGGAAGCTGTGTGGGATTCATGAGTAGTGCGCCGCAGAGAGAAGAGACTAGAGTAGCTGAGTGGATTCACAAAAATCGAATTAGATCAAGGTCCATGCACAGCCTGGAAGGTGCGGGTAGAAAGCAGGAACACATGTAAATGACAATAACGAGAACACTCTACCGCACACTGTTGACTTTACTCTTTTATTTTATTCAAAGCCAACAACGCTTTTCACATATAGCATCCTCAGGTTCGCTTTGAATAAAAGTGTAAAGTCAACAGTGTGCGGAAGTGTTCTCTTTATTGTCATTTAAATTTTTAACCCAACGGTTGGGTTTTTATGGTGGGTTGTTTTAACCCAAATTTGGACAAAAAAATGGACAAATCCAACTGTTGGGTTAAATTTTACATTTTTAACCCAACGGTTGGGTTTGTCCATATTTTACCCAAATTTGGGTTGAAACAACCCAACCTTGCTGTGTAAACACACACTAAATGGGTAATGCTGGGTTGTTTTAACCCAAATTTGGACAAAAAAATGGACAAATCCAACTGTTGGGTTACATTTTTTAATCAAAATTTTAACCCAACGGTTGGGTTTGTCCATATTTTACCCAAATTTGGGTTGAAACAACCCAACCCTGCTGTCTAAACACACACTAAATGGGTAATGCTGGGTTGTTTTAACCCAAATTTGGACAAAAAAATGGACAAATCCAACTGTTGGGTTACATTTTTTAATCAAATTTTTAACCCAACGGTTGGGTTTGTCCATATTTTACCCAAATTTGGGTTGAAACAACCCAACCCTGCTGTCTAAACACACACTAAATGGGTAATGCTGGGTTGTTTTAACCCAAATTTGGGTAAAAAAAATGGACAAATGCAACTGTTGGGTTACATTTTTTAATCAAATTTTTAACCCAACGGTTGGGTTTGTCTATATTTTACCCAAATTTGGGTTGAAACAACCCAACCCTGCTGTCTAAACACACACTAAATAGGTAATGCTGGGTTGTTTTAACCCAAATTTGGACAAAAAAAATGGACAAATCCTACTGTTGGGTTAAATTTTTTAATCAAATTTTTAACCCAACGGTTGGGTTTGTCCATATTTTACCCAAATTTGGGTTGAAACAACCCAACCCTGCTGTCTAAACACACACTAAATGGGTAATGCTGGGTTGTTTTAACCCAAATTTGGGTAAAAAAAAATGGACAGATCCAACTGTTGGGTTACATTTTTTAATCAAATTTTTAACCCAACGGTTGGGTTTGTCCATATTTTACCCAAATTTGGGTTGAAACAACCCAACCCTGCTGTCTAAACACACACTAAATGGGTAATGCTGGGTTGTTTTAACCCAAATTTGGACAAAAAAATGGACAAATCCAACTGTTGGGTTACATTTTTTAATCAAATTTTTAACCCAACGGTTGGGTTTGTCCATATTTTACCCAAATTTGGGTTGAAACAACCCAACCCTGCTGTCTAAACACACACTAAATGGGTAATGCTGGGTTGTTTTAACCCAAATTTGGGTAAAAAAAATGGACAAATGCAACTGTTGGGTTACATTTTTTAATCAAATTTTTAACCCAACGGTTGGGTTTGTCTATATTTTACCCAAATTTGGGTTGAAACAACCCAACCCTGCTGTCTAAACACACACTAAATAGGTAATGCTGGGTTGTTTTAACCCAAATTTGGACAAAAAAATGGACAAATCCTACTGTTGGGTTAAATTTTTTAATCAAATTTTTAACCCAACGGTTGGGTTTGTCCATATTTTACCCAAATTTGGGTTGAAACAACCCAACCCTGCTGTCTAAACACACACTAAATGGGTAATGCTGGGTTGTTTTAACCCAAATTTGGGTAAAAAAAAATGGACAGATCCAACTGTTGGGTTACATTTTTTAATCAAATTTTTAACCCAACGGTTGGGTTTGTCCATATTTTACCCAAATTTGGGTTGAAACAACCCAACCCTGCTGTCTAAACACACACTAAATGGGTAATGCTGGGTTGTTTTAACCCAAATTTGGACAAAAAAAATGGACAAATCCAACTGTTGGGTTACATTTTTTAATCAAATTTTTAACCCAACGGTTGGGTTTGTCCATATTTTACTCAAATTTGGGTTGAAACAACCCAACCCTGCTGTCTAAACACACACTAAATGGGTAAGCCTGGGTTGTTTTAACCCAAATTTGGACAAAAAAATTGACAAATCCAACTGTTGGGTTACATTTTTTAATCAAATTTTTAACCCAATGGTTGGGTTTGTCCATATTTTACCCAAATTTGGGTTGAAACAACCCAACCCTGCTGTCTAAACACACACTATATGGGTAATGCTGGGTTGTTTTAACCCAAATTTGGACAAAAAAAATGGACAAATCCAACTGTTGGGTTAAATTTTTTAATCAAATTTTTAACCCAACGGTTGGGTTTGTCCATATTTTACCCAAATTTGGGTTGAAACAACCCAACCCTGCTGTCTAAACACACACTAAATGGGTAATGCTGGGTTGTTTTAACCCAAATTTGGACAAAAAAAATGGACAAATCCAACTGTTGGGTTACATTTTTTAATCAAATTTTTAACCCAACGGTTGGGTTTGTCCATATTTTACCCAAATTTGGGTTGAAACAACCCAACCCTGCTGTCTAAACACACACTAAATGGGTAATGCTGGGTTGTTTTAACCCAAATTTGGGTAAAAAAAATGGACAAATGCAACTGTTGGGTTACATTTTTTAATCAAATTTTTAACCCAACGGTTGGGTTTGTCCATATTTTACCCAAATTTGGGTTGAAACAACCCAACCCTGCTGTCTAAACACACACTAAATAGGTAATGCTGGGTTGTTTTAACCCAAATTTGGACAAAAAAATGGACAAATCCTACTGTTGGGTTACATTTTTTAATCAAATTTTTAACCCAACGGTTGGGTTTGTCCATATTTTACCCAAATTTGGGTTGAAACAACCCAACCCTGCTGTCTAAACACACACTAAATGGGTAATGCTGGGTTGTTTTAACCCAAATTTGGGTAAAAAAAAAATGGACAGATCCAACTGTTGGGTTACATTTTTTAATCAAATTTTTAACCCAACGGTTGGGTTTGTCCATATTTTACCCAAATTTGGGTTGAAACAACCCAACCCTGCTGTCTAAACACACACTAAATGGGTAATGCTGGGTTGTTTTAACCCAAATTTGGACAAAAAAAATGGACAAATCCAACTGTTGGGTTACATTTTTTAATCAAAATTTTAACCCAACGGTTGGGTTTGTCCATATTTTACCCAAATTTGGGTTGAAACAACCCAACCCTGCTGTCTAAACACACACTAAATGGGTAATGCTGGGTTGTTTTAACCCAAATTTGGGTAAAAAAAAAATGGACAAATCCAACTGTTGGGTTACATTTTTTAATCAAATTTTTAACCCAACGGTTGGGTTTGTCTATATTTTACCCAAATTTGGGTTGAAACAACCCAACCCTGCTGTCTAAACACACACTAAATGGGTAATGCTGGGTTGTTTTAACCCAAATTTGGGTAAAAAAAATGGACAAATGCAACTGTTGGGTTACATTTTTTAATCAAATTTTTAACCCAACGGTTGGGTTTGTCCATATTTTACCCAAATTTGGGTTGAAACAACCCAACCCTGCTCTCTAAACACACACTAAATGGGTAATGCTGGGTTGTTTTAACCCAAATTTGGACAAAAAAATGGACAAATCCAACTGTTGGGTTACATTTTTTAATCAAAATTTTAACCCAACGGTTGGGTTTGTCCATATTTTACCCAAATTTGGGTTGAAACAACCCAACCCTGCTGTCTAAACACACACTAAATGGGTAATGCTGGGTTGTTTTAACCCAAATTTGGGTAAAAAAAATGGACAAATGCAACTGTTGGGTTACATTTTTTAATCAAATTTTTAACCCAATGGTTGGGTTTGTCCATATTTTACCCAAATTTGGGTTGAAACAACCCAACCCTGCTGTCTAAACACACACTAAATGGGTAATGCTGGGTTGTTTTAACCCAAATTTGGACAAAAAAATGGACAAATCCAACTGTTGGGTTACATTTTTTAATCAAAATTTTAACCCAACGGTTGGGTTTGTCCATATTTTACCCAAATTTGGGTTGAAACAACCCAACCCTGCTGTCTAAACACACACTAAATGGGTAATGCTGGGTTGTTTTAACCCAAATTTGGGTAAAAAAAATGGACAAATGCAACTGTTGGGTTACATTTTTTAATCAAATTTTTAACCCAATGGTTGGGTTTGTCCATATTTTACCCAAATTTGGGTTGAAACAACCCAACCCTGCTGTCTAAACACACACTAAATGGGTAATGCTGGGTTGTTTTAACCCAAATTTGGACAAAAAAATGGACAAATCCTACTGTTGGGTTACATTTTTTAATCAAATTTTTAACCCAATGGTTGGGTTTGTCCATATTTTACCCAAATTTGTGTTGAAACAACCCAACCCTGCTGTCTAAACACACACTAAATGGGTAATGCTGGGTTGTTTTAACCCAAATTTGGGTAAAAAAAATGGACAAATCCAACTGTTGGGTTACATTTTTTAATCAAATTTTTAACCCAACGGTTGGGTTTGTCCATATTTGAAACAACCCAACACAGGGAGCATCCTAAACACAAACTCATAGTGGACGGAAATGTCTTCATTTGTACTGTAGCATCTCGTCACACAACTATAGAAGACTGAAACATTAAAATGGAAAATGTTTAAATGATAAATCTCTATATTCGGTTAGTTTCTACCATTTATTAATAATGATTTACAGTTTGTTCACTACTTACTATATACCTGAGCATTCAGTATTGTGCACTATAGCATACAGAAGGGGATGGACAAAAGTGCTGCATTTTATCCTTTAAACATGTGACTTGTCATGAAAATTCTACAATCCAAGATTGCCGCCACCATATGACGTCATAATATGTAAATTAGATGGGGACATTTAATCCCTACATAAACTTTGGGTCATCCTTAATATTTCTCTAATTTACAGAAAGTCTCTATCTTTTATCACGTTTAAGATATAGCCTTGTGAAATTAAGAAGTCAAAATCTAACGTTTTAGGAAAAAACCTCTGGCGCCTAAAGGGTTAACAATAATAATAAAAAAACCCTGATACATCATGTTTTTATTTTATTTGTATTATTGTGCCAAAAGGTGAATGCTAGGGCTGCACAATATATAGAAATTATTGAAATATCGCAATATGCATATCGCAACAGCTTGCAATAACGGGTCATGAACTAAAGACAAAGAGAATCGCTCGCTGCTCTCGGCTGAATAACTTCTGTAGCTTTAATAATAATCAATATAAATAATCCATACAGTGAAAACTAAGCAGTGTTTTATTTAAACATTTGATTATTCAGTTTGTTAACTCTAATGTGTCACAGCCTGTCGTCTGCACCAGTCTGTCTCGTCATCTGCACTACACTTCCCAGGATCCTCTTGTCTCTACTCCCGAACTCACTCCCTCATCAGCCACCTGTTCCTCGTCTTGTTTCATCATTTTCACCTGTTTGCACCTCGTTTTGGTTGATTCCTCTGTGTATTTAGTTCCTCCTCATTCAGTCTGTCATGGTCGGTCGTTGTATATGTTACCTCGTGTTGAGAGCGTATCCCTGCCTGTTTTATGTACCTGTTTGCTATTGTGAGTTAAGTAAAGTCTTTGAATTAGAGGTTTGCCTCTTCAGTCTGTCTTCCTCAGCCTGCACTCCACCACACCCCGTGACATAATGTAGTATAACCTGAACACACTGATGTTTAGTAACTCTTTTTACGCGACAGTAAAACACTGATGTCACTTCAGAAACTGCACACAAAAACAATGAGAACCACGTGTGTAGGTTAAATAATTGTAAATATATTTTAAAGTTAATTTAAATATTAACTTTAAAATCGCTCACCTCTGAACTTGACCTCCAGAACCTCGTTGACGTGCTCGACGATGTCTCCGTTGGGGCTGAACGTGTGGCACGGGCAGTGGACGCTGATCTCCAGGCCCAGGTTAGTCTCTGCGCCGTGCAACAACACACAGTTTCAAACACAAAACATCTGATTCCAGTGTGTATAGAAAAACATCGTCATTTTAACGGTAAAAGACCGTTAAATTAGTTAACAGAAAGTTTCCGTACTATGTACGGTAAATTACAGTGATAGATCTCTTAATGTAATTTTACTGTAAAATATCTTTAAATTTACAGTTTTTGAAAGTGAAAAAGGACATTATCAATGTATAATTTACAGTAAAAAAACGTAAATTGACATTCCCACAATTCATTGTGTGACACTTCACATTTTATGAATTTTTGCTGAAATAACTATGTTTTTTTGTCCATTAGGGTTTTATATTACATTTAATGTGGTTAAATTAATGTTTATTTAATTTTGTGATGAGCCTTGATTGATCATGTGACCCTCATCACTGCTGTGATTGGTGGTTGTCAGTGTTTTACCATGGTACAAAACAGATATCAATACTTCAGTGGGTTGGTATTAACACTATATCAGATAATAAAATACAGTTTATTGCTGTAAATTTTAAGTTAAGTCTGTAAAAACCAATAATGCTGCTACCATATTTTTGACGGTAAAGTTCAGCTGACGTTTTTTTACCGTAAAAATTACGGTTTTATTTTTTTCCAGTGTGCCAGTCACAGATATGAAACACTAACACTAATGATTTCAATAAGTGACTCTAAAACACTATTGTAACATGCATATATTTGTTCTGTCCATTGATCATAAGCGGTTCACTCATTCACAGTGACCTCGGTGTGTCTGATTTTGTGTCATGAGAAATGCGAACTCATCTTTGGTCATTCAATGAATCCATTTCCCACTTATCGACTGATTCCTACTTAGACTCTCGAAGTTTTTATTATTCAGACCAAATGATTCCTTCTTTAATAGATGACCGTACAGTATCAAATACAGTTGAGTTGTTTGTGTGAGTGTTTTTGGTGCACAAAACGGATCAAAATACACAATATGAAGCCGTCGCTTTGCACACACACGTTTTCACATTCGTTCTTGCTCTGCAAATGTTCTCACCAATTATTTTTTAAGTCAGAAAGACATATTCTTCATTAGGCATTCATTTAATTCAAGTTGATTATACAAAACAATTTGAGTTACAACAAATAATTGATGATTAGGAAATGACACAATTATTGGTATGATTAGTAAATTCATACGCACACTGGAAAACTATGTAATACAGAGAAAAATTTTCAACTTATTTTAATGGATAATTCGACTGGAACATCATCAAACGCTTGTGTAGTGAGTTTATGAGTTTAAGTTGTAGATAAAACTAAAATTATTGTTGCCTGTTTTACAAGAAAAATACTATTTCATTGTTCCTACTTCAAAATTGCATGTTTAATAAAATGTTTCTTTGCACATTTTTGTACAAATTGTAGTTAAAATTGTCCTACACCAATTTTTTTTGGACATATTTACATTTTCAGACAATGAATGATATATTAATGCATTAGTTTATATAGTTGGTGTTCCTGTGGTCAGCTGTGGTGGACGCTCGCTCACCTCTGTGCATGAGCCACTCGCGGATGGTCTCGGTGACGTCGAAGGAAACCCACTCCGGCGTTCCTTTAGTGAGAACGTTCTTGCCGCCGATGTAGCGCTGCTTAGCGATGTGCTCATCGGGACGAAGAATCTGCAACACACGGGTTTGACCATCAGTTTAAAGTGCCGTCAGAACTTCAAAAACCGACAGGTTTCCTCAACGCTCAAACTAGCGCTGTCACTTTACGTTCGGGAATTGATTGCGCAATTGATCGGACCAACCAACACAAATTTCGAAAACAAAAATAGGGAATCCATTTTAATGGCCTTTTGTGTGTTAGGTGGACAGATCAATACAGCACACCCCAGACAGCAAACTGACATTGAATCAACGTGGAAACGACGTCTCTCATGACATCGAAACAACGTTGATTTTGCTCATCGAATTTACGTTGAACCAACGTCAGACGCGGCATTCTTCAAAGCTAAATGAAAATCGAAAATTGGTTTGCTTTCATAACGTTGAAACAACGCATTGATTTCAAGTTGATTTTCCGTTCGTTTTGAAAGAATGACGCGTCTGACGTTGGTTCAACGTTAATTCGATGAGCAAAACAATGTCAGATCAACGTTGTCTCGATGTCATATTTCCACGTTGATTCAATGTCAGTCTGCTATCTGGGGCAGAACATGTAGGATGCTGGAAAATAACAATAGCTGCGTCCGAAATCGAATACTTCCCTACTATATAGTATGCGAAAAACGGTACGCGAGCAGAGTAGTACGTCCGAAATCATCAAATTGGAAAAACAGTAGGCGAAAAGTACCCGGATGACCTACTACTTCCGGCGAGATTCTGAAGTGCGCATACAATGGACACTTTACTATCCCATGATGCCACGGGAGAGGATTTGTCGTTGTTATATTTGAAAATGGCGGTAACCATAGACGCGACTGTAACGTTAGGAGATAAACACAGATAAACTCTATTGATTCATTCATGTTTATTTATCGATGGTAACATCACAAGTAAATAAAAATCAACATCTGTCATTGTTCGTAGGGGTTGTGTTTGTGTTTTATGAGGTAAAATTTATTAGGTAAATAAATGTTATTTGAGTAATTCCGCAAAAGGCGTAATCTGCACGCAGCTGACCGACGCCTCCTCTTGATTGGCGGTGTTGACAGCGTATGTCACTCGACAACAACATGGCGCATGTAGTGCGTCCGGACTCATTCATACTACCCGTATTCATACTATATAGACAGACTGATCTCATGAAGTAGCGTGTGTATGACACGCCAATTCGTATTTCCATTTTTGGCGTGCTATCAAGAAGACGCATAATCGCTTTTCAGCGTGTTTATGAACGCCGTTGACTTAACGTTATTACTGTATATATAAATATGACTTACCTCAACCCCGTCCCTAAACCTACCCGTCACTGGGGTTAATAACATTTATGACTGTTCCCCTACCATCCTAGGAAAGAAAAAGATCGCTCCCCAGATGTAGCTCTATTTTGCTTCGTTTCGCGCGGACATTTAACGGCGTGTACATACACGCAGAATCACTCGGACGTTAATGGCGTAGACATACACGGATACACGCGGATAGCTCAAAATGCGTAGAGATAACACGCCACTTGACTCGAAAGTGGCGTGCATGTTTACGCAAAAGTCATGATGTCATGTTGATATAGAACATACTTTTTTAACTCTTTCCCCGCCAAACACGGAATTTTCCGTGTTTAATGAAAAAACGCATCTGCGCCAAACACGGAATTTTCCGGGTATCCGTGTTTTAGGTGGTATACGGTAAGGAAGACCTGCGCGCATGTCCTGAATGATTGCGCAACTCTTTGTTTAGAGAAACAGATTGCAATCGTCTCAAACAGTGGAGTAGTGAGAATGTATCAGACAGACAATGCAGAGGTATATGGCTGAAGTACTGGAGGTTAATGGACTCGGAGTCCGATCACTCTTTATTTGATAATTCTGAATCTGATCGGGACGAAGTAGTCAGTGAGAGAGATGCACATGTTCATGCTAGCCATGGACGTGCCGCAGATAGATCGTATAATATTATGACACTATAATATGTATGTGTGTGTGCAGGCATTTATGCGTGGCTGTCTAAATATGAAGGTGTAATTGTCAAATTATTTCTCTCTTTGTGCACATTTACCACATTGTAATATGTATTTGTGTGTGTGTGTGTGTGTGTGTGTGTGTGTGTGTGTGTGTCTAGGCCTGTTTATTGTAATTCCAATTATTCATCATTCACAGGTAGAACACAGAGAGGCAGAGGCAGAAGTTTTATTGCAAAAGTTACATTTCCCTTACATCCTGGGAAATTTGATATATTTTACATTTATTTTATGTTTTTAATTTATTTTGGAAAGTTTTATATATGAAGGAAACAACATCTGAATGTATTCTGCTTTTAAATGCACTTGTTTGATAAAAACACCTTTTTCTCAGTTTTTTGTCCAAAATGTTGTGTTTTTGACAAAACCTACCTCTGTTCAAGAGGCAATAAAAAAAGAACAGATGAAGATAAAATAAAAACGTTTTTTTTGCCTAAAAGCAGAGGCTCAGATCTTTATTTTTATATATATCATCTTCATATATTCATGGAAGAAAATATTCAGCGGGGGCATTCAAATTTAGCGAAAATCATCAAAAACCCTGGCGGTGGCTGGCAACTTTTTTTTAAAACGCTGGCGGGGAAAGAGTTAACGGTCGCGAAGTACGTTCTTTTTTAACTATAGTACCTACTCGCATAGTACGCCATTTTGGACGCAGCAAATGTCTTTTCTTTTCACCAAATGATTTTTAATATTAGCTATTACTGCAATGCAAGTGAACAAGCACACAAACGTTATTTGTTGCGTAGTGACGTGTGTGTGTGTGTTCAAGTAAACCAGAAATGCACAGATTCTGCGATACACTGTATTTAATATATCATGAGGATCACGAGTTGCGTATTTGCGCTAAATCCGCTCAGATTCGTCTTACACGAACTTCCCAGCAAAGTGAGTAAACATAGAAACACGCCAGATTGGCTCGTGATTGGACAGCGTTTCCCGCCAAAGTTCATTTTTCCCACATTTGGCGAGTCGAGTGTTAATCTCAATCCCTGAATGTTGCGCTCCTGTTTGTCATTGTGCTGAAACTTCAGCAATAAATCATCAGAAATATTGCTGACTCAAGCGCCTCTTTACGCTCGTCCTAACGCCTGTTAGGTGTCCGTGGATTTGCCTGTATTTGGTGTTGAAAATGGAAACGTCTTTAGATGGAAAATCGATTTTACAATCAATTCAATGAACACTTATGACTGGATTTTGTCACAAAAGTGACATCTCTAGAGTGAACAGCCCTTTAAGAACGAGAAAACATTTCAACATGGAAAATAATGGCACGCATGCGCTGGAAGAGAACACACACTCTCTCCTGCACATGTACAGACAGACAGAGATGAATCCAGACGACGACGCGGCCCGAGGCCAAACGCTCATGGAAAAACTGACTGGTGGAGATCCATAATTCTGTACGACTCTCACACACACTGATGAAGAGCAGCCTGACTCTTCATCACGTGCACTGCTCTGATTGACAGGTGTGTTTAAATAGAGGTGAAGATTCAAAGTCAGAACCTGTTCCAATATCGTAAAATACTGGATCATTTCCATGATGTCGACGGCACTAAAAGCCTCCCTGCTGTCTAAACACACACTACATGGGTAATGCTGGGTTGTTTCAACCCAAATTTGGACAAAAAAATGAACAAATCCAACTGTTGGGTTACATTTTTAATCAAATTTTTAACCCAACGGTTGGGTTTGTCCATATTTGAAACAACCCAACACAGGGAGCATCCTAAACACAAACTCATAGTGGACGGAAATGTCTTCATTTGTAGCATCTCGTCACACAACTATAGAAGACTGAAACATTAAAATGTCATAATTATGACATGAAATAATGTTAATTAAGACCCCTTACATTTCTAAAGAACAAGGCAAATTTGATTTCTCATGTCATGACCCCTTTAAAAGGTTCAGTTGTGTTATATTAAAGTCCCCCTGTGGTGTAAATCCAGCGTTTAATGTTGTTTATGTGGTGTTTTTAATCCGCTTTAACACACACCGTGTGTAAGTTGATAAGTGGACAGCATTGCTGAGTAAAAAACTGCAGTGAACCAAAGACAGTCTCAAAAACACGCTTTGAAATCGCTGGTGTTTCTGACGTCACAAATGACCAATAAGATCAACGTGTGATCGTCAACCAAAGTGAGTGAGTGGAGGCGGGGCTCATTTGCATATTCATAGAACCACGCATACTAAATGAGGCAAGGGTGTCGAGTTACATTCAAGGTATTTTAAGGCATGAAGAAGGAAAACACTTTTAATTGTTATTTTGGTGAGTTTAAAGGGATAAAATGATGAACTACAGACCTGTAGGGTCCAGATAAAATGGTCCCGCTACAGCTAGCATCCGGTGAGAGCGTGAGCGGCCCACGCCAGCAGATCCGGGCCAGAAACACACACTCGGCCCGTGACCCGCCGCTCTGACGGGACCGACACCTTCACCCGATCGGGCTGGCGGGGGTAAACTGAGCCAGAGGACGACCCCTATAGAGTATATACTGACCGCTCGCTGGAGGTGGGAGTGAGTCAGGGTTTATGCTGCGGTTAGAAGCGCCGGCATGTGAAAGTAAAGCTCTGAGTTTCCCAGAATGCCTCTTTTGTTCGGTTGCAATTGTGCAAATGTTCTTCTGTGTAATCCATCAGCACCTGGAGAACAGATCAGCCGTAAACCTCCACGCTCGGCCGGAGCGCAGCACATCAGCTCTCTCTCTCTCTCCGGCCGTGTTTGCCCTACAGTACTGGGTGTGTCTGTCTGTGTGAGTGTGTGTGCGACTCATCTAACATAATGGGACGATATAAAACCACTGGTGTCTAATTGATATTTAAAGGTCCCGTTCTTCGTATTCCCATGTTTCAAACTTTAGTTGGTGTGTAATGTTGTTGTTGGAGTATACTGTAAATAATATCTATAATATTAATAATATATATAATCTATCTATAATATAAATAATATTGAATAAAGTTCAATGCCAAGCGAGTCAAATTGCCAATGCCAATTTTATTTAACAGAACTAGCCTACATCGAGCGGCCCGTTTGGACTACATCCCTCTACTTCCTTCTTTAATGACGTCAGTAGAACAGTTACTTGACTAACGTCCGCCGCCCACAGAAACGCTCCCTCAACTCCCTCAATATAACTCACTGTGTTTACTCAGCTCTTACGGTGATTTTCTGAAGTAAAACTGATGCTTCATCTTTTGTGTGATGTACAATAAACTTTATTAAACTCATCAGTGTATGTTTGATCATCATTCGGACCTGGTCCGAAACAGCAGACTTGTAGGCTATTAATCAATAATGGATACATACAAGCAGATGACATACGTTATAATAATAACCGTAATTAAACTACTAAACTATACCTGTTCCATCTCTATACAGCACTCTGACTCTGTAGGCATTAATGTCCGACTGGAAATGAACACCGTTACTGAGAGTTTCTGATATTATTATCATCAATCCGTGAGGTGAAATAGAGAGCCTAAGTCCCGCCCCTCCGCTTCCGACTCATGGGACCTTATTTCGTAAAAAATATGAATGGTAGTCAATGGCGGGAGACAACTTATCTTTTTATTCCGTCTGAACTGTGCCCTGAATTACACATATGATGTTTGTCAATTTAAAAGATAATTCTGAAAGTCAAAAACGTCGCAGTTTGTCATACAACAGAAGAGTAACTTTTAGTTTTATGTGAAAATCGCTCTGTGAACTACATCTCCCAGGAAGCGAAACGAGATCCGCTGCTCGTGTGTGTGCAGTCTGGTACAAAACACTCAGGTATGACGGCGTAACGTTACGATTATAACGTAAGACTGTAGAAACAATGACAGACGTTAGCCTCAGTAAAGTTAGCTTCATTCATTGAGAGAAAATGTGCGTCTTTGGGGTTTGTAGTCTTTGTAATTACGTATTTTCACAGTCTTATACCTCAACGGTTTTACATTAAACTACGACTTTCTTTACTTTAAAATGTATCTATTAATTTTACAAACATCATATGTGTAATTCAGGGCACAATTCATACGAGATCAAAATATTTGTTGTCTCTCGCCATTGACTACCATTCAATATTTTTCCGAAATAAGGTCCCATGGTGGTCGACCGGAAGGGGAGGGACTTAGGCTCTCTATTGTCCTGAGAGACTGAGCGTGAGCTCGTGAAGCTCCGCCCCCTGTGCCGGCAGCAGCAGCAGCTCATTTGCATTTAAAGGGCACTCACTCACACAGCGCGTTTTTCTGAGCCCCAAAAAATGACAATTTAAACATGCTGTACAAATGATCTGTTGGGTATTATGAGCTGAAAATTCACATACACATTCTGGGGACATCAGAGACTTTTTTTACATCTTGTGAAAAGGGGCATAATACGGGACCTTTAAAACCCTATTAGGATTTGGTTGTAAAATGACTGTAAAAATGTTAAAAAAAAAAAAAAAAAGTATCTGCTATACTGTTATAAAGATCTAATTGATTTTCCTCTTAGATTTTGTCCATAATAATATCAGCATCTGCAGCAAACTGCATATTTTTGCTCAGTTTGGAAATAAAACTGAGCTGTTTTTTTCTCCATGTTCTTAATATATGAGTTATCACTTTATTTTACAGTGTCCTTGTTACATATGTAATTATGCATAATTACATGCAAATAACCCTCAACCAAACCCTACCCTAACCCTCTAGTCAGCTCATGTAGTTCATTAATATTACTCAGTAATTAAATATATAATTACACTGTAACAATAACACCTTAAGATAAAGTGTCACCAAAAATACATTTTTCATGTCAGGCTTGACAGGGTTAAGGAAAAGTTCACTTCAAAGTGAAAATCCTGTCATCATTTACATCATTTATGTCCTCAAGTTGTTTTAAACCTCTATGAATATGAAGATGTTTTGAAGGTAACCAGATGTTGATGAGTCCAGAAGGGACCAGTCCAGCAAAGGGAGATATTTACTTTTACAGAACTCGCTTTTTAAGGACTACAACAAACGGCTGGTAGAACTACACGAGCTTCCTCCCGGGTTAGTGACGTCACCAACTCTAACGTTTACATAAACCCCGCCCCCAGGAACACAGTCCATGTTGAGAAGAGGAAGAGTGGTTGTATAAGAGCACATCTGTGAATCAGCTCAAACTTTAGCATCCTTCATTTCACATTCAATAGAAAGTCACTCAACAGTTCCTATATGAGCGATTTATAGATTATCATGCAAGAATATGCTAATTGAAGATAGTTAATTCCCCATCAGCAAAATAAATTCATCAACTAACCATTCAGAGACGTCCTATTGCTTTCTACATGTTGTCACTTCTTCTTAGTCTCTCCATCCTTGTCTGACTCCGGTTTAAACATAAAAGGCAGAACATGAGGTAATCAGAGCTGCTAACACACACCAGCTCTTGTAGCTCCGCCCCCTGTGCCGGGAGCAGCAGCTCATTTGCATTTAAAGGGCCAGACATGAAACAGTGTATTTTTGCTAACCCTCAAAATGTGACAATTTGAACATAATATATAAAAATATCTATGGGGTGTTTTGAGCTAAAACTTCACATTCACACTCAGAGATTTATTTGACATCTTGTGAAAATGGCATTATACCACACCTTTAAGCAATAAAACTGCGGGAACTTGGAAACTGTGGTTTGATGAAAAATAGGAAAATAAAGTGATTCCCCAACAGCCTGTTCTCACTCGGCTACTACCGTAACGTAAAGAGTCATTTCGTATTACTTCCTATGATAAGCAAACATAAACATCGCAGAAAGTGCTGGAATATTTCAGTTCTCATCTTGTTTTATTTCAGACCTTAATAAACACATCAATCTTACAAAACATTGAGTCAAACTAGTTCTGTAACTTTACAAAAGGAATATGCTACAACTTCTGTAAAATTGAATAAATAAAATATAACAAAATAAAATGTGCTCCTGTTTTACAGCTTTTCGATGATGTTCACGTCGCATAATCACGTCACTTCATACCATTCCCATGCCAACAGGTTACGTCACTTCATAACGTTCCCATGGCAACAGGTTACGTTACTTCATAACGTTACCATGGCAACAGGTTACGTTACTTCATAATGTTCCCATGGCAACAGTTTACGTCACTTAACGTTCCTATGGCAACAGGTTATGTCACTTCATAATGTTCCCGTGGCAACAGGTTATGTCACTTCATAATGTTCCCATGGCAACAGGTTACGTCACTTCATAACGTTCCCATGGCAACAGCCCATGGCAACAGGTTACGTCACTTCACAACGTTCCCATGGCGACAGCCCATGGCAACAGGTTACGTCACTTAACGTTCCAATGGCAACAGGTTATGTCACTTCATAACGTTCCCATGGCAACAGCCCATGGCAACAGGTTACGTCACTTCATAATGTTCCCATGGCAACAGCCCATGGCAACAGGTTACGTCACTTCATAACGTTCCCATAGCAACAGGTTACGTCACTTCATAATGTTCCCATGGCAACAGGTTATGTCACTTCATAACGTTCCCATGGCGACAGGGGGAAACGCGGCTCTTGTGTGAAGCAAACACAACATTTTTCAACTTTCCGCTAAGATATATGTGACTTTTTTGCAACGAAAATGCGAGGATCATGAAATCATGGAAAGTCCCGCATATTTTACGCGGAAAGATCGGCAATTTATGCGGCGAAAGTGCGGCCTGTCTGAAAAAACGTCCCCGTATAAATGCGGACTTTGGCTGATTATGCATTAAATCACGCGATCGCATAAAATTGTGAGTTTGTCAGTGAAGTGTGTGACGGCACCTGGTACAGCTCGATGCGCTGCTCGTTCCTCTTGGCGCTGGAGTTCGGCACTCGAAGGGCTCGAAACTCGGCCCGGAACAGGTTGGTGGCGTTCTTCTCCATGACGGACACGTTGAAGCGGAAGACCTTTGACGTTATGCCCTTGGGGCAGAAGGGAAGGTCATCTGCAACACAAGAGGTCAGAGGTCAGAGGTCACGGAAACACAGCTCTCGGCCCAAATACAGTCCGAACTGATCTCAATCGATCACTCGCAAATCTGTGAAATCCAGGAACTCAGTTTACACAAATACATTTCACATCATTTCATATCAACTGCTTTGATACACAGGTGAAACTCGAACAAGTAGAATATGGTGCAAAAGTTCATTTATTTCCGTAATTCAACTTAAAAGGTGAAAATAATATACTAAATAGACTCATTACATGCAAAGGGAGATATTTCAAGCCTTTATTTGGTATAATTTTGATGATTATGGATTACAGCTTATGGAAACCCCAAATTCAAAATTAAAATATTGTGAAAATGTTTTCAGTTGATTGACCGTCACATCGTTCTGTCACCATTCACCTTCTTTTATCTGAAGTTTGGGGGAAAAAACACTCAAGTGGAAATTTAGTTGGATGCTCATTTAGATTGCATCACACAGATTTATCCCTAGGAATAATTTTGATCAGATCTTAAAATATATGTGTATATATTGATGTCCCCCATCCCCACCAGTTTCAAAATCAAACCTGCTACGCCACTGCGTGTACATAAACTACGATGGAAACACTTTTACTGAATAAATCCCTGATGAGCAACAATCAGCTCATGTGACTTTGCCTCAGCGTCAGCTGTGATTGGACAACTGGAGTGCGACCTGAGCTTCTCTCGTGGGATGGAAACAATGCTTTATTTGCAAATGTTTTATGAGATATTCCAATGTTGTGCAGAGCTAGTCTCAGAGTGTAAAAAAACAACAACTAATAATAATAAGTTGGCAATATATGCTTATAATTAATGCAAATGGCAGCTATTCTGTCTCTCCACGTGCCTTTATGTCTCTCCGTGCCGCTCTCCTCTTGGAGACGGAAAGCCCCGCTCGGAGATTTGAAATTCTAATCAACTCTTTTGGTTTCCTTCTAGATGATCTCATTTTTCCTACTGCAATGTTGTAGGTGGATTTCACATTATGGCTGATTTCGCCAAGGCTCGAGTGAGGAGCTCATTTGTTCCATGAATGGATATACAGGGATTGTTGCAATGAATGAAGTCAAACGCAAAGATCAGTTTTGAGTCAGATATGGGTCAATAGAGTGACAACAAACACCTCAATAGTTTTCAGTTTAGTTAATAATGACCCTGTTGCAGTCTATCATTGCTTCAGCAGATTATTAGCAGGTCTCAGGCCAGGTCATGTGTTGCTCACTCCGCCAGGTGACATGATCCAGAGTTCCCGAGAAAGCCTTGGATGTAATCACGGCAGCGCTGATGAATGTCAGAGGAAAGTGGTAAACAGAGGAAATGAAGTTGAGTCGTTCATTTATACAGCGCTTTTAACTGTTTCACAGCAGCTTTACAGTGATAACAGGAGATTATAGGAACAGAGATTGTTTAAGCTTTACAGCAGATCTAGAATAAAGTTATTGTCCAGATAAAGTTAGTTTTGATTGATTCACTTCGGCAAAAAAAAAGATCATTAGTTATTAACTTAGAGGCCGCACTGTAAAAAAAAAATTTACAACATATTTTCTTTTGTCAAATCAACTTTATAATAGTTAAGATAACTTATTATTTTGAGTTTTTGATGATTAAATTAATCTCCTTCATTGCATTCACTCACTTTTTCCAGTTCAATGAACTTAAAATTGTAAGGCAACCAGGTTACTTACTTTTTTAAGTTAAACCAACAATATTTTTTTACAGTGTAACACGACACAGCTCCAACAGAAAACCTTTAATGTGTTAAGTGTCGCATGAAAATGCACATTTCGAACTTAAATGGTTGTAATTCAAGAATGCTTTGGAATGTAGACATAAGATTTGTTTTAAATTAGACATTTGGCATATTTTTGTAGAAGTGAAATAAATAAAGAAAGTGAAAAAGAAAAAAGTTATAGAAGTTTGAGTTTATGGAAATGTACAATACAAAAAAAAAATATTCATAATTTATATAAAATCTATGGGCTACTCTAAAACTACAGAAACATCAAAGCTAAAAATCTGAACAAGCTGTGTTTAAAATTTTAGGTTGATATCTCAAAAAATGAGCTTTCAGTGAGAGTGTGTGTGTGCGTAGTACCGGACGCTTCCACTAGGGCACAACCAGACTCCATTACTGCCTATATAACGGCGCCTCCATCTCCATATGTGTTTTGAGTGATCTGAACAATCATTTACACAATTTTCATACAATTTATGAAGTAGAGATCCTATTCAGATGTAGTATGGGAAGTTTGGCAGATTTTGATATGAATTCAACCTCTAAGAAACAAATACAAAGAACACGCATGTGCGAATATAATGGCAAACGTCCCAGTTGTGTTCTGGCCGTTCATTCACACGATAACGGTGTTCGGCAGTCGAGAACGCAAAGTGTGACGTGAACGTACGGAAGGGACTATAAATACTCGTCACTATACGCCAGTCTGAAGACCAGAGATGTGATTATGATCAGAGAGAGGAGCTTTATTAGATAGCATTAGTTATTAAACTGCTAGTGAGGTAATGAAGTCCAAAGTTTTTTTTATTACAATCACATTATATCAAAATCCATGGAAAAGTTGATGACATCTAATCAAGGAAGCATATTTTGAAGAAATGTCAACAGCAAACACATAAATATATTAAACAATAGGATAAAAACGACTTTTTTTGCCACAAATTTATGTATTATAGATGTATTAGTTAGTATGGAAAAGCTCATTTCTCTTTCTCTCTCCCACTCAAACACACACTCATTTGAAAGTTAATGTATCTAATCCAGGAAGCATATTTTGATGAAATGTCAAGTGTCTAAAAGTTGCTGTTCAACAGCCTGTAAAGTCCAGCTGGATAGTGCAGAGCTGTAAGGGTTAAATCATCCCCAGATTGAATGCAAATCAAAGCGCTTTCCTTCAGGTCCTGAAGCCTTTGTTCCACGTCCAGACGGCGAGTGTAAAGCGAGCTGAGGTCATGCAGTGAGTGCCCCGGGTGCAGTTATCAAGAGGTCGTGACCCGTGTGTCCTCCAGGGCCTATTCACACGGCGGATGAGGAATCCCTCAAATAAATGACAGACCAGCATCCCACTGTTCACACTATCCACCCTGAGACTAAAATAAGTGTGTGCTAAAGTCCCAGATGGTCTATTACACCCACATGCTCACTATAAAGGCTAAAATTACCCACAATCCACTGTGCTTTGGAGGAGGAACTACAAACACGAGTAAAAAGTGTTAAAAAAAACTACAAAACATGGTGGATGTGCGCGACCGACAGTGAGAGGTTTGAGTGACTAATCTAAGTTTAACCTGATAAATGTATTTTTAAAAATGTCATCCATGTTATATTTAATCTTTAATAATCTGGACTTTTCTAAAGATCTGTTCAGCCATTAACTTTTATGAATATGAGGAGACCCAGCAAAGTGCTTCTGCACTTCTGTCTGAAATCAAATTAGATTAAATGTGATTGACCGACTAGTTTCCCTTACGAAAAAGAAGTTTATTCAAGTGTGCCATTAGTATACTTCTTTTAAACTAAAAATAAGAAAGTATACTTTCAGTTTATTTTTCCTGTACTTCTCAGAAATATACTTCAAATTACACTTAAGTGTACTTGACTTATACTGAGAGAAAAGCAAGTATATTTGTCCTGTTCTTGGACTCAATCTTTTGATCCAGAAATACTTAAAAGTATAATTAAGTATTCAAAGTATACTTGTATAAGTATTACAGTAAAAAAGTAGACTACTAGTATACCCATAAATTCACTTGCAGTACACATGGGATATATTATTATGAACTAGTTGTGCACTTACTGTTACACTTATAGTACACTTAACTAAAAGTGGGCCAATTTAGTCCCAAGCGGTATTAAAATAGTACACTTACAAGTTTACTACTAGTACATAGTGACATTAGTGTACTTACTACATAATGTACTTAAAAATATACTTGAACATTACTTAAGTATACATAAAATGAACTCGAAATATACTTCTTTTTCGTAAGGGTTACTGTGCATGACGTGTCCCAAAGCTCGTCTACTCTTCTGCCACACACTCAAAAGTACGTTTTCTTCACTAAGAGAGTACATACTTTTAGGAAGTGGAACAAGTAGGCGAATTGAGACTCAGCAACGAGATGAGATAATGCAGAAAAAGCCTGACTCGAGCGCTCACGTGACCGGCGAATCAGAGATGGAAAAAAGTGCGTGTGTTTGTGTGTTTTGGCCAGCGAATGTGATCTCTGTTTTGCTTGGAAATGACATCACCTTCTTACTATTACACATATCAGCAGAAGTGGCGCTTTCTGCATCTCTGATCGCCGTCCATCGCTCTCTGGCACACACAGCCGTGATTTCCAACAGCCAGATAGTGTTAGCCCAGTCCCAGAGACTCACCATCTGCGGGCTGGGTGTTCCTCCCTCCACACACACACACACACACACAGCCTTTCTGGGAAGTTTTGTAAGTTTAAGGGGTTTGTTTGTAAGTTGCCAATCGAGGCTGGAACGCAGGTGCACGCCTTAATCTTGCTCTCGGTTAATGGACAAACAGGTCTGGAATGGCAAAAATGCTTTCCAGTGATGTCATTCAGTCATTTTTGGATGCAAACACACACACACACACGGAGGCGATAAGAAAGCACAACCTGCACGAACCCACTGGCCCCGGACGCGGGCTGCATGAAAAGACATTAGATTAGCTGATGTGAATGGAACGTGAATATACAATCCTCGACCCACCACATTCTCTCAGGCCGTACGGACTCTGAAAACTGCTGGAGGGAAAGGAAAGAAATCCCTCTGTCGCTCCAGCTCTTTCCCGCATGAGTGCTAGAATTCGTGTGTTTGTTCTGCGGGACGAGTCCTTATTTAACAGCCATAGAGCTGTGGGGGGATATTCCTTCAATATAACACTAATTCATACTTAACTAATGCACAGATAATCATGAGTTAATGTATAACTCATGAAGAACTAAACCATTAAAGCAACTAATAAAGAGTCTATATGATTAATAGATTAAGTAACACATGAATTGCTATTAATTCAATGCGTCACTGTGTATTAATTCCTTAATAACATATTTTATTAACTAATAGTGTAAATTAATGTGTTAATTACCACAATTAGTCAAAGCTATGCACTTCAACTTCCAGTTGTCTGCTTTAATTAATCATTAGCTAATGATTTGCAAAGGTATCATTATGTTATGACTTTACTTGATGGGGCACATCATTATTAAGTAGTCATTTAGTAATTTGCACATGAATTTGCACTAACAATGACGTAATTAATCATGTTAGTGTACTTGTCATATTATCTGGAAGTTGAAATACAAGGCTTTGGCTCATTCTGGTAATTAACATATTAATTAACACTATTAGTTATAAAATGAGTTATTATGGAATAATCTAGGTCAATCAGACGCTCTCAGAATAAGAACGTCCAACAACTACCAACAGCAAGCAGCAAATCACAGTTCACTGCTGTGACATCAACTAAGAACAAAAAGGGACAAGCTCTTCAACAGATTCTAAGTACATCAACACTAAAAATTGTGAAAACTGTGCCAATCAAGTGGGATTTTTGGTTAAATATTTCAGTCACAGTTCAGACTTCAGATCACCACACTAGCAGAACCTCCTCAGAACCAGCCGTTCTCAGATGAACATTCCACATGGAACCCGAGCTTTCCACATGGAACACGAACATTGAACCTTCCAAATGAGACCCGAACATTCCAAATGGAACCCGAACATTCCAAATAGGACCCAAACATTCCACATGGAACTCGAATATTCCAAATGGAACCCAAAAGTTCCAAGAAAACATCAGTTAGCGGTTCCTCCAGTAAACCCTTGTGAATAAATGCTCTTTATTGGGATCAATGGTTTTATGAAGAACCTTTAACATCACTTTCCAAACATAAAAGGTTCTTATAGTGGAAAAAAGAGGTTCTTTAGATTATTAAAAAATTTTTTTTTTAATTAAACTAGTGCTGACTAAAAAAAAACCTGGTTCTTCAATGGCATCACTACCCTTATAGAACTTTTATTTTTGATAGTAAGGGAAGGCCATAAAGCACTCGAAATATATTGAAGTTCATTTAACCTTTAGATGTTTTCCAGAGGGCTCCCCAAATGATCTTTGCATTTCAAGGATTATACAGTCAAACCAAAAATTATTCAGACACCAGATATAATTTTGTACATTTGTTTCAGGACACTAGTTCATTTATGTGAGGAGAGCAAAATAAAGTAAACTGTGACATATTTTACCCTAACATTCTTCATACAGTGTCTACCGGTGACATTAATAAACAAATATTATTCCTCCACTTTGAGCTGATGATGTTTTCTGTAACTGCTAATGCTCTTTTTACACACACACTGAACACCATGAAGCATTGCATGGACACTGTTTGAGCTAAACTGGTATTATCTAATAGTGTAGTTCAATTGAACAGATATTCAACATAATTCATGTGTGAGAGTCCAAAACCAGTCCAATATCCACTGATCTGAGAACTGAGTTCTGCTCATGTTTATCACCATTATAGCCAATAAACTGAGATAATGTGAGAAATGTGGAAGGTGTCTGAGTACACTTTGGTTTGACTGTATACTGTAGCACATGCTTTCAGACAAAGAGTAAAACAGGTCTGTTTCTGAGCTCACCATCACTTTTCCAGAATCACCTCTCCTCTTATCTTTCAACAGCTTCACAATCTAGTGCTAAACTAGGAAGACATTCACCCAACTGTGTCCTCAGATAATCTGGGGCCCATCTCGACTTGGACAGGACCCAGAGACACATGGAAAATTGTTGAAGATCCTTTTGCACTGACCCTCCGGTGAATGAACAGACCAGACAAACCGTGTGAAATCGTTTTCAGATGTCAACTTGGTCCATTTATTACCAGGACAGATTTAAACGGCCTGAAAAGCGATTAGTGCATGAGCGCCGCTATTATCACCTGTAACACTTTAATAGCATTAACCAAGAGAATCACATTACTGATCGGTTCAAGTTAGGGGTGCGACAATTCATCGTCCCACAATATATCGCAATACAAAAATGCTAAAATGTTGTGTCGTATAGTTCACCCAAAACTAACATTTCTGTGAGAATACTGAGAGTTTTAGTGTCAGTACTACATAAATAATGTTGAATATAATGTATAATAATGCAATGGGGGATATTGGTGTGTCTTGATAATGCCAGATGTCTGATGTTACCAGCAATTATTTTAAATATATCTAGTCAGTGACAAAGTATTTTCAGCTTCAAAATCATGAATATTGTCATTCTGGTGTCTCTATTGTCCTGTGCTTTGGGTTTCCAGGACCAAGTCCAAGAATATCCATTTCCACCAATTTAATACCAAATTCAACATTTTTTTTGTTAACCTCTTGGAGTATCGCAATAATATCCTATCATGAAGTCAGTATCGTGATATGAGGGTATCGTTACACCCCTAGTTAAAGTATTCAAACTTTGACTGCAATTCAAGTATTTCTTGGTGAACTCACTGTGAGAAAAGGTTTTGTAGGATAAATGGGTGTCCGAAATTCAATCATTTGTTTCATCAGTCACCTTGCTCTCTAGATATCTGTTATTATTGGCCATTACTTTTTAATCTGTTAGTCTCCAATGCCAGACCTAAATTGCACCTATACAGTAACTTACTGTTTTCAGGGGAGCCCTGGATCATGTTGAACTTGTGTATTTCTTTAGCGTAGTATTCGGTCTCGGTGTTGTCCTGTCCGCAGCTCTGATGCCGGTCTCGGCCAAACTCCTCCAGCAGTTCCCTAGTGCTGTTATACAGGGCCAGCACTTGATAGGGCACCTGACTAGGGCCCAGGGTCTGTGGCGGGCTGGTCAGCCTCAGTTTGCTGAGGATCTGACCCCGAATGGCCTCCACCCTCTTCTTAATGTGGTCGATGCCCACCGTGGTGCAGGTTGATAGAGAGAAACTCATGGTCACACTGTTTAAAAGCAGGAAAAACAGAAGCCCTCTGCCCAAATGCATGGTTTATTCTGTTCACTTGCCACAGTACCAGTTCACTTGTATAGCTTTAAAAGGATAATGAGAGTGAATCCCAGGTTGCCCTCTCTATGGGCTGGAGTTCAAGTGCTGAGCCTGTTTTCTCCAAGAGATCCCATGCTGCAACCTTATTATTCCATATAAACAGCGCACAATAATCCCATAACATCCTTAAACATCCATCATTGTCACTTTACAAGAAACCAGATTTTCAGCATAGCCTTATCCAATCGCATTTCCCCCTAAAACAAGCCCTGTGGAAGAGTTTCCCTGTGAGATGCTCGCGCTCGACTGACAGGATTATTTCGCTCTCGCGCGCTTTTATAGTCAGAGTCTCTGTGACGTGTGTCGATGGGCGGAGCCACGCTCGCTCACCCCGACGGCTCTCTTTCCCATTCATGCAATCACTTTATATAATAGCGAACGCATAGAAAATGTAATTGCACATTACGTAACTTAAAGCAATGGGAACGAATAGAATATTTTAGAAATGACTGTGTAATCCTAATTATCCAAACGCCAAATGTCCTTTTCTGGCGCTCACTCCAAAGGAATGGGTTTTTGTAAAGTCTGCGCGCCGCCTGCTGGATGTTTAATCTGAAACTACCAACATTCATTTCATAGAAGATGCTGCTTTATATTAGAAACATTCATTTGATTAAAACTCACAACAGTAATATTTTAAAATATTATTACAATTTACAACAGCTGTTTTCTATGAGAATATAAAGTGTCATTTTTCCTGTGAGTTTTCAGCATCATTACTCCAGTCTTCAGTGTCACATGATCCTTCATGAAATCACTCTAATACGAGGATCTGATGATCAAGAAACATTTCTCATTATTATCAGTTATAATGAGTTATAATCAGTTATATAAAACAGTTATTTACATTATTGTTTCAGGATTCTATGATGAATAGAAAGTTTAAAAGAAAGAAGGGATTCATTAAATTGATCAAAAGTTACATTAAAGACATTTATAATGTTACAAAAGATTCTATTTCACATAAATTCTGTTCTTTTGAACTTTCAATTCATTAAAGAATCCTGAAACTGTTTTCAACACTAATAATAGGCTAATCATAAATGTTTCTTGAGCATCAGATCCTCATATTAGAGTGATTTCTGAAGGATCATGTGACACTGAAGACTGGAGTAATGATGATAAATTCAGCTTTGATCACAGGAATATTAATATATTAAAAAATTTAAAGTGTCATAATATTTAACAATATTACTGTTTTGTTGTTGTTGTTTGTTTGTTTTTTCCATCAAATAAATGCAGCCTTGGTGAGCAGAAGAGACTTCTTTTAAAAACATTAAATATCTTATCAATCCGAAACCTTTGACTAGTAGTTTACTTATATGCTTACAGGTTACGATATGAATTGCAGTCAGTGTGTTGATAATAATCGTGCTGAAATTATGTCTGTACATTCAATGGGTGTATTTGAAGTCATTCATTATAGGCTAATATATCCATGTATGGTTTCACATAACTTTTTATTGAAGCAGATCTTTATTTGGAGCGTCATTAGCATCATTGTTTCAAATATAGCTGAACAAAGAAACACTATTTCCCTTTTAAGAGCTGGTGAACCTCATTCAGATTTCACTGTCCATACTTCAGTTTGCATGAAATAACTGATGTCAAGTTGCAGTGGGAACTTGCATATCAACATTTCTATATATGGCAAGATCCATGTGGCTTAAATCAACATACACAGGCAATGTCCTAAACAATATAAGACCCCAGATCGCTGGCACTGAACCAACATTTCCCTTAAAAAACAAAAATAAACAATAGATGATCAGTGGATGTCATCAGTGTCCCACGGACATGAAGAGGACAGCAAAGAAACACTCTCTATGCCACAATATCCCAGTGACAAAGAACTAAACTCCTGAACTTTTTGATACTTGTTTTTGCTGTAACTTTGTTTTTGCTCGACAGTCTTTTAATTTCTGTTTGTGTGTGTGTGTGTGTGTGTGTGTGTGTGTGTGTTAATTTGCTATTGACTCTAAAGTGACCTAGAGTTTTAGAAAATTTTAGTAAAATAAACTTGAGATAAAATCTTACCACTTGAAAATTCGTCAAGCTTCTCCGTTAAAACATGAATTTCTTGTTCTGGAAGATGATGTGATCATGGCCTTGATCAACCTTAAATTTCCATCTGTGATGGTAAAGACAAGTGATGTTGATGAAATGATGGTGAAGACATGTGATAGTGTTGAATTGATGGTGAAGTGATGGTGAAGACATGTAGGCCCAATGGTGTTGAAGTGATGGTGAAGTGATGGTGATGATACGTGATGGTTATGAAGTGATGGTGAAGACATGTGATGTTGATAAAGTGATGGTGATGAGATGTGGTTGTAATGACATGTGGTAATGACATGTGATGGTGATGACGTGACAGTGATGACATGTGATGTTGATGAAGTGATGGTGATGAGATGTGGTTGTAATGACATGTGGTAATGACATGTGATGGTGATGACGTGACAGTGATGACATGTGATGTTGATGAAGTGATGGTGATGAGATGTGGTTGTAATGACATGTGGTAATGACATGTGATGCAATGGCATGTGATGGTGATGACGATGAAGTGATGCTGAAGACATGTGGTGTTGAAGACATGTGATGTTGATGAAGTGATGGTGAAGACGTGATAGTGATGTGATGGTGATGACATGTGGTTGTAATGACATGTGATGGTGATGAAGTGATGGTGATGACATGTGATTGTAATGACATGTGATAGTGAAGACATGATGGTGATGTGATGGTGATGAAGTGATAGTGAAGAAATGATGGTGATGTGATGGTGATGAAGTGATAGTGAAGAAATGATGGTGATGTGATGGTGATGAAGTGATAGTGATTAGTGATGAAGGGATGATGAAGACATGATGGTGATGACGTGATGGTAATGGCATATTATTACTTTTTATTATACTTTTTAGGGGGGGGGGGGGGATAAACCTCCAAGCTGTACGCCAGAGAACAAAAATGTTCTGAGTTTGAGAAAAAAGTTTCTGAATTGAATAATAATAATAATAATAATAATAACAATCATGACATAAATATCACAAAATGAGTGACATTTCTGATCTCCAAACGTTATGCCCAGATGTGTCAGTTTCACTTGCATATACATATTTATAAATTATAAATAAATGTATGCAGTATATAAATATATTTATTTATTGTTTGTGTGTTAGTTTGTTTATTAGGATAAATCTTTCTTAAATGTTTGCGGGTAATAACATTATTGGGGAAAGTGACTGATCACTATAAAAAAGTGATATTCGTATATGAAGATAAAGACTTCATAAAGTTCAGTAAATGTTAAAACTTTCCCTTATATTTTTTAATACTCTTATACATGTATTACCGTCAGAAGTCCTCAAGTCCAAATAGACATATTCTGACACATACGTTTTTTGTCATTTAAAACCCCTCAGTTACATAAACCATGACAGTGGTGATACCATGGTACACCGATTGTATTTGATTTCAAGGCACTTTAATATATATTAATGACACTTAATTATTACAGGTTTTTATTTTTTATGTATGATAATACTTTAAAGAATACTATATGGCACATGCCTAGAACATGGTAAAGTGCATGGTAACTAATTATAGCATCGATTTACTGTTTATCCGTTGATTTTATTTCATTTTTTTATATTATTTTTTTTTGTGTGTACTTTTTTACAATCACATTAATCACTGTAAATACGTAAGAAAGAATTTGTCTTGGATATAATTATTTTGCCCTTAAATTCATAAAGTGACAGGATTCATAGACATATACACAGTATATACAGTGTATGTCTATGGACAGGATTCAGCGGTGGCGTGACGTCACTTCCTGTACTCGGCTCCGTTAGAAATGGACGACAGTCTTCAGCTGGCAGACGGTGGATCATCTAAAAATGTGAGTTGAATTCATATTACACTGTTTTTAGAGATTCGTGACCAGATGGACAGTTGTGGAGACATGGAGCAGCTTGCAGAAAGGCTCACAGTAGTCTTTCTTTCACGCCGCGTTTCAAAACTGCAGGACATTAAGTTAAGTTAGGGTTTTGTGGGCTAAACAGCCGATACCCTGTCAAATGAACTAACGTTAGTCACGCAGATTCCTCGTCAGGACTAACATGAGTTATTAGTGTTGTTTGTGTGTTTAAGGGAACGCGTACTTTGCTTTAGTTTCTCGTTCATCGCGTACAAACAGAGTTGGCGCGTCCCTCTTGTTGCCATAGTAACAGTAATGGCGTCTGTGGACCACATGACTCTCTCACGCTGAACATCAAAATAAATCTAATAAAAAAAACACCAAATCATTATTTTTTATTATGTAACTGATAAAACATTACAGAAAGCACATCTCGGTGTTAAAATGGACCTAATTTTCTTCTAGCAGATTGTAATTTTTTTCTAATGTCTGTTAATGTTGGGATGGATTATTCCAGAAGCCAGCTGTTGATTGACAGGTGTGCTGCTCAGAGGTTATGATTGACAGGTGTTCTGCTCATGTTGAATAGGCGGCTCGGTCAGGCAGAAGAGCTCGTCAGGCTGCGGAGATGATGAACACTGAAGACTCTCGTCAGAGGAAATCCTCTTCATCGCTCAGTTCTGTCACAGAGGTCAGTCTGCATCAAAACAACCATATTTTACTGAATTTATGAATATTAACCAAAGAGAAAAACTTTTCGTTTGAGGAAGTCATGATTATTTAAGACTTGACTAAAGGAAAAAGGGTAACACTTTAGAATACGGTTCCTTCGTTAATGAATAACTACACAAGAACTAATGAGTAACACAATATTAACAATCTAGTAACTATTATTAACTAACAAGAAACTCTGATTAACGAACTAGTAAGTAATAGCGCACAGACGTAAGTGGTAGTTCACTATTAAGTAATCAATAACTACTATTTTTTTAATACTTCCCAGATAACTACTGAAAAAGTTATTAACAATCTAGTAACTACTATTAACTAAAATAAATTCTTATTAACGAATTAGTAAGTAATAGCTCACAGATGAAAGTGTTACTAGATACTTCTGTGGGAATTACTAATTATTTGGATTCGTATTATAAAGTGAAGATCATTGAAACTAACTAGTAATTACTCAAGTGTTACTAAAGACATTTTCTAAAAGTATACTAAAGTTCACCAAAAATCTCAAACGGTTGCACAAATCATGACTAGATCATGTAGTAACACTTGAGTAATTACTAATACTAGTTAGTTCCAATGATCTTCACTTTATAATACGGATCGAAATAATTAGTAATTCCCACAGAAGTATCTAGTAACACTTTCATCTGTGAGCTATTACTAACTAATTCGTTAATAAGAATTTATTTTAGTTAATAATAGTTACTAGATTGTTAATATTGTGTTACTCATTAGTTCTTGTGTAGTTATTCATTAACGAAGGAACCGTATTCTAAAGTGTTACCGGAAAAAGGTCTAGTAACCGTATCTAGTAAGTAAAGAAAGACGTGATATGATTTTGAGCACACAGTACACATTCTCTCCCATTAAAATTTTTTTTTTATATTTTAACGAACCAGATCAGTATATTGTTATATGTGGGAAAAAAGGCTCCAAATTGAATCTGACAGGACACATGCATTTGGGTCATTCCTGGGATTCTGTGCTTTTTGTGTCCCTAGTAAAGATCATGGTCTTACTGTATTTAAATGTTGAACAATATACATTTTTTTTTTATAAATTACATTTTTATGCAATAGTTTAACTTATCATAGAAGTACTGGGATAAAAGTTTAAAGTTCAAATATGAACACTCATGTAGTTGTCAAAATAGAGTAAAAGCATTAAATGCATTTGAAAGCATTGCGTATCCCATTGTCAGGATAAATACAACACTTAGGCCTACTATACATGATTTTTCCCCTATTTTCTTTTTCATTGTTTGGTATATCAGTAAAGATTCTTTCTAATGCATATATTCTTTTCAATTATTACATATATTTTAGCAATTATAATCAAGCTTTGTAGCTTGTCCCTCAATTTAATGCCCACCCTGTTACTTTTGACTACTTTCCCTTTAAATGAAAGTTGGAAAAATTAAATGACATGCTAATTTTGGATGTATTTGACCGTTTAAGCGCAATAAGCCGTGAAGTAATTTGTGTACTCGTGAGCTGTTTGAGAGTGCCGCATGTACTTCAGTGGTTCGCGTGCTTGTGGTGTGAGAGCAAAACCTGCAGGAATTATTAAAATTATGTTCAATTCAATCAGCGAGTGAGAGGAAGTGGCGTGTGTTTATTCGCTATAGCAGAGAAGAGAGCGAAAACGCACAGCTGGTATCGTGTATCGATACCGCAGAAAAGGACAATCGCAAATTCTTTTCTACGATTTAAAAAAAAAAAAAAAAATTATTCCAGAATTGATATTAAGGTGAGACAGTTAGGTAAAGTAGTTTTTTTCACTGGTTGATTTTGAGCTATTTGTCTTTACTAACATATCTTCTTTCAGACTTGTGGTGGAAAAAAAAGTCTGCAATACACCTTTATTTGACTACAGTACACTGTGTCTGTAGATTTCTCCTAAATTCATCAAAAGTTGTCGTTCTCAATCCTCCCGCTGCTCCTCGATCGCCGCCTGTCATCACACACACCGTTAGAAAGCCCTCTCTCTCTCCTGTACAATGCTGTCGAATCAGAAATATGGTAATTTCCTTTTATCAGCAACCAATCGTGAAAGTACAATGGGGCATTTAACTGTAAAAGCGAAATCTCAAAGGCCCTAATTTATCAAAAGTGCGTACACCAAATTTCCAGCGTACACCCAAAACCACAGTGACGTTGAGATTTATCAATATGAACGTTGGCGTACGGCACGCTCAAATCCTACACCAGCTCAGGAGGTGGTGTACGCACGTTTTGAGTTAGTGCGTTTTGAGAAAATAATTCCCAACACCTGCCTAACACTCTTCTTTGCCGTCTTCCTTGTGTTCATGGCGTAAGATGTGGGCGTGGGGGGAGGCGGAGACTTGCATATATAGGGGCGTGTTATTCTAAAGACGATCGTTTTCGGCCGCGGGATTTATCAAGGGCAGGCATGTAAGGGTTAATGCCCGACGAGGTGTCCATTGTCAGGTTTTAATGGACGACGGCGAGGCGTAAACCGGCCGACGCGCAGCGGAGGACGGTTGCCTCCGCCGAAGTCCATTAAAACCTGACAATGGACACCTCGGAGGGCATTAACCCGCTTATACCATGGTCACTTGCCAAATAAAACATTTTTAAAACATTAGTTTATATTTTAATTAGGCTAAATCTAGTTTTTTACAAATAATAACTTGCCTTGCCTGACTGTTTATTTAGCAACCGGAGATATTTATAGTCCGCTTAGCTCGTATCCCTTCAGGTTCACAAATGCATTTTTTTTTTTCATAAAACACAAAGGTAGGCATAGTTTTTTTTATTACACATAAAACAATTAATCAAACAACAATAAACAATTAGCTCTGAGCTCCAGCGATTTGCGCTTAACGTTATAGAGGGCAATAAATTAATCAGATCAAAGAGAGGGTCATTGCCTGGCTCCTAACGGGGCTTACGCTGTAACGTTCAGCCTTCTCCTGCCTTGGTTGTCTGGACAGCTGTGTAAAACTCCCTCAGGGTCTCATTCAGGGGTGCGTTTCCCGAAAGCATCGTTATCCAACTATGGTCGCAAGTTACGTCGTTACCAATAGAGTTCAATGGAGCAGAGCAGCAGCGGTGTAATTTTCTCCGTTTTATTTACATTTTTTCTTTCTTCAGCAGCATACCAGTCGTCAAAGTTGCCATAGTCTCCATAAAAGTTAAAAGAAATAGCACGAAGTCGCTCATTGTTGTATTAGGCTATAATATCTAACGTTAGATAGAGCATGTGACTGCCTGTTGCTATGGTTACTCACAGCCGTTGTAGGCAGCGCATTTATTTATTAATTTCGAATGGTAAACAGGCAGTTTCACCAGAACTACTTTACTAGGTGTCCTCTATCACTTTTTAACGGACACCCTGCAGCCAATCAGAATCGAGTATTCACCCAGACCATGGTATAAATTACGACATATCACGTTATTTCGACATATCTCGTTATTATGACATCTCATTATTTCGACATATCTTATTACGACATAATATCTCGTTATTACGCCATATCTCGTTATTTCGACATATCTTATTACGACATAATATTTCGTTATTATGACATATCTCGTTATTTCGACATATCTTATTACGACATATCTCATTATTTTGACAATATTACGACATAATATCTTATTTCGACATATCTCGTTATTATGACTTAATATTCCGTTATTATGACATCTCATTATTTCGACATATCTCGTTATTACGACATAATATCTCGTTATTGTGACATAAGTCATTATTTTGACATCTTGTTATTACGACAAAATATTTTGTGATTATGACATAATATCTCGTTATTTCGACATATCTCGTTATTACGACATAATATCTCGTTATTATGACATAATATCTCGTTATTTCGACATATCTCGTTATTACGACATAATATCTCGTTATTATGACATTAGTCATTATTTCGACATCTTGTTATTACGACATAATATCTCGTTATGGCATAATATCTTGTTATAATGACATTATTTCGACATATCTCGTTATTTTGACAATCTATTTTTTGTCATATCTCATTATTGTACAACATATCTCGTTATTACGACATAATATCTTGTTATTTCAACATAATATCTCGTTATTATGACATATCTCGTTATTTCAACATAATATCTCGTTATTTAGACAAAATATTTCGACATAATAAGGGGCATTCTAATATGCATTAAGCTACATCTAGCGTTCTTATGAGTTTCTATGGGAGGAAAATGCTTAACGTCAGATTAAACACTTTGCGTTCATATTCTGGACTTATCTGTTTTTTTTGTAGTATACTTTATTATGAGTATACTACAAAAATAACTACAGCTACATCAGTGCTATGTAGTATTAAATGACGTAAAATCTGAAATAAAACCCAGAAAGATGCGATGAACTGTTTTCGTAAAAAAGGACTCATCTTATACAGTACATCATATAAGTGTATGCTTTAGCTTTTCCCGATGGTCTAGTGTTAAAAAGAAAACAAAATCGCAATACTTTTAGAATCACAATTCTTAAAAATGCCAATACGTGTCAAATCGGCACCCAAGTATCATGATAGTATCGAATACTCATTTCATAAATATGAAACCATCATGCAGTGCAAAGCCCGTTCTAAGTGCGAGTATAACAGTATGAATGTCCTGAGCGCTGGTCTATTTAAGGAGTTTCCCTCAGTGAACTCTCTCTTACACATGAACTAAAGACTGCTCCAGGCATATTTCTCTGCTGTTACCGCAGGGCATCGGCATCTGAGGCATGCCATCTTTGGTCGCTCTGGGTTTGTCCCCAAGAGTGCTGAGAGCCGTACAGGAATCTGTAGGAATCCCAGCTATGTTTTTTTATTTTCTGTAAACTTTCCAAATTAGGCTGCGTTTTTCCGATGTAAAACCAGGATTCTTGAGTCCCCTGTGACCTCACATCTACACGAAATACATGTTTCTGCCATGATGAGTGACGGGCCTGTTTTCCTCATGTCTTGATAGTCAGTGTTTAATTTAGTTTCTTTGTAAATGTATGTTTTACTTGTATGAAGCAGACGCGTCCGAGCATCCAGCGTTATTGTTGATCCTCATGCTAAACACTGGGGCGGATTTTATTTTATATCCACTCTTGACTGCTTTAAAGTTATTTATCTGAATTTTTTTTTGTCATGGTACTAAGAAACAGAATGATTTTTTAAAGGTGATTATATGTAGAACTATGATGAATCCCCACTAAAGTTACAAAAGTTAAGAGCAGTGAGTAATTTCTTTGTCTTCTTCTGCTATCTAGGTAAAAAACACAGATAGCAGAATCGATCCGTTTCAAAACAAATTTCAAAAATCAAAATAGGGAATTGATTTTAAAAGCCTTTTTTTCTTTTCTTTTTTTTTTAACAAAAATGTGTGTTACACCGTGTCCTAACTACACACGACGCGATAAAATTCCAGCGACAGCAAGTCTGTCTGTCCACACTAGACGCAACGCGACTGTGAGACGCCACACATCAGAACAGCGTGTTGGCCCACACTCGCATTGGAAATGGGTAAGGACATAATCAAATCAAGAAATAACATTATTAAAAATCAAAACATGGACAAAATATAGCCTACTCATTGACTAATATTGTTATGAAGTAGTCTGTTTGCATAGAATTCATTTTGAATGCTATATTATATGCTTTCAAAATCTTGTCTTCCTAATTATCCGTTATCGCTTGTGGAACAGTGACCTATTTTTAACTAAAAATTAATAATGTATACTCATAACCAGTGTAATTTCTTCGTTCTGTCAGCCGCGACGTCACAGAAATAGGAACCGTTTCTAAATTAGAAAGTTCGCGTGTCGCGTCTGTTTGGGACAAAAACTCTGATTAACATGAAAAAGATACCTTTTATCGCGTAGATAAAGATAACACTTTACGGTAAGGGTACATGAATTATCATGAATTCATGTATAAGTTAATGCATGAATTATGCATTCATTCATGCATTAATATCTCATGAATCATCAGGAACTAACACAAGTTCAACGTTTTTCATTCATGACTTCATGAATGAACAACACCTCAATTAAAACATTAACTAAGATGAGCACATCATCATAAATTATGATTTATTACGCATGATCATGATGTTTCCTTTGTTCACAGTTATGCCACCATTAATAGCACATTGTTCATCAGTGTTTCAAAGTAATAGTAAAAAAAAATAATAGTAAAAAAAAAAAAAATACTACTAATAATAGTAATAATATTATCAATAATAATGTAATTACAGTAATGTGATGATTAATTTTGCATAGAATAAAGCTTGATCGAGCTTAGGAGCCAGGGCTGTTTTCATTATTGTAACACTATTAGGTATTATATCACTTTCCTGTATTTTGTTCCATAATCATGACTTAAAAAAGGAGATGTTTGGAAGAATATCATGGCAGTTACTTTTTCTTTTTCATACTGTAAATTAAAATGTGAATGAGCACGTATCTGACAGCTCAATTGTCATGTAAAACTTTTTTTGTAATTTTATACTTATAATAATGGATTGCAGATTAATATTTTACCATTCTTTGTGTCCTGAAGTAAATGTCCCTTTTTCTGTTTCAGTTCTAAGAAAAGCAGTGGGTCTATTAAATGCTTAGAGCATTTGTGTGTGATTTGAGTTGGACCGAAATCTGAAAATGTAAAGCGAATGACCTGTTTAGTTGGCTTAAAATTCATTAAAACAACTAATTCAAAAGCTGAACTGATTTTCTTTTTTCATATTATAATAAGAATATGTTAACTCAATGTTTTAACTAATTGAAAAAGCTGAATAATCATTACAAACTTACTGATTAGCCGGCAAAATAATCGACGATTAGTCGATTAATCGTTCCAATAATCGCTAGATTAATCGATCATCAAAATAATCGTTTGTTGCAGCCCTAGCGCAGGGTAAGATTTGTGGAAGTGTACATACGTTTGTAAGCGTACATTCAATTTGCATGCGCAAGAGAAGCTTTGTAAAGATGAAAATTGCATTTCAAGTGTAAGAAAAAATGATTTGCAGGATTTTACCCGATCTGCACTGTTCAGTCTTTCTTTTCTCTCACTCATTGACTGATTTACTCTTATCTGATTCAATAAAGACACCAAACGCCAAAACATTTATCTTTATTTGGTTCAGTATCATTCTCGCTACTGTAAAAATGGTACTTTTAATATATATACATTATAACGATTGCATTTAATTATCTCACAAATATTTTCTCTTAAATGTAATTATCTACAACAGAACTCATCAAAATAATGTTGTACAATATATGCAACCTAAAAGGTTTAATTTATTTAAGATCCGTTTATTTTTATTCCACTGTAGATGCAGTGAATTAACAAGCTCATATCTTCAGTACAGGAGACTTTTATGTGATTTTATTCAGGTGAATTGATGGCACTTGATGGACACTCATTAATATTCACTCCCTTTGTTCTCTCTGCTGACCCATTTTCCATGAATCGCATGAAAGACATGTAGCGTCTCATTTGAGGTGGAATGCAGAGCGACCCCCCCCCCCCCATCCTGACATCAGGATTTACAAATGACCCCGCTGAAGGAACCCAGGAACGGAAGTTTATTTGCTCTGCTGTGTTTTTATGCCGAGAGTAACTGAATTCCTGCAGGGCTCTGGCTTATTTGCAGACCCAATTTGGTAATGAGAATATCTTTTTTCAAGTGTGTGTGTGTGTGTTGCCCACCCTTGTTGTGCCCCGAGGAATTCTGTCTTGTTAAAGCTGGAGCGTTCTTCAGCCGCTCGTAGGACCGCTGTCGTGGCCCAAACCACTATTTTCAGAATGAAAGAAGAAAGTGAGATGTTTTTTTTTTCTGCTGTGAAGCTATTTTGGGTCATGCCCGGTCAGAACGGTTCCCACACTTACAGCGGTCCCTCAAACCCATTCAGCGCGCTCTGACTGTCCTACACTCGCTTACTTCAGTGCTATTTCATACCATATTATAACCCATTCATTAAGAGTTTGTAATGTTTTTGAACGAAGTCTCTTCTGTTCACCAAGGCTGCATTTATTTGATCAAAAATACAGTCAAAACTGTGAAATTGTTAAATAGTATTACAGTTTAAATGAAGTGTTTTCAGCATCATTACTATCATTATTATCAGAATGTTGCAGATTATTATATTACCATCCAAAAGTTTGGGTTATATTAAATAAAAAGAAGAAAAAATAATTTAGAATAATTAAAGAATAATTTGTAATTTTGCAAAGACACATTAAATTTTAAATACACACACACACACACATATATATATATATATATATATATATATGAAGAGTTCAGATGCAAAAGCCTCTAAATGCCATTTGAAATTTTCTTCTTGAATGATGATTTTTATCAAGCTTGTATATTTAAGTTCAGTAATTTCACTTAAATAACAATTAATAGGTAATTATCATTGCCATTCAAGTGAAATTACTGAACTTAAATATACAAGTTTGATAAAAATCATCATTAAAGAAGAAAATTTCAAATGGCATTTAGAGGCTTTTGCATCTGAACTCTTCATATATATATTCTGCCTATGAATTTATTGTATTAATTATTTGTTTTATATATTTGCTTACTATTTGTTTTGTTTATTTACTTAATTTGCCCTGAATGAGTTGTAGCAGATCGTTATAGGAGACACATGTTCTACTGTTTAAAAGCATCCCAGGATGCACCTGGTGAATGTCTTGATCTAGACACAGAACAAACTCAAATATAAGAGTTTTCATTTGTGTCACGTTTTCATCACTACATTTGTTATTTAACAGTTTTCATCACTGCACTATTACTCTAACATATGGTACATAGTTATCAAGATGTGATTAGTGTTGTACGCCTTTACCTTATAGTTGCCATTCAAAAAAACATTTAAAGAGGACCTACGTATATGCCCTTTCACTCAGTCTTGATGTGTTTCAGGCTCTCCTAGAACAGGTTTTCCTGCTTGAATGTTGATTATTCTCCTCATATTCTCCATTGTTGCGGCTCTTCTCCTCCCAGTCTGTCAGTAACGCTCTGTTCACTTCCTGTCTCGATGAAGCCCCTCCTCCTGAAGAGCACACTGTGCTCTGATTGGTCGGCTGGAGCAGTGTGTTGTGATTGATCCAGCGCTTCGAGTGTGTTTGTGAAATGTCCCGAACCGCCAGTTTAACACACTACTAACTAACTCAACCAGGCCCCGCCCCTTTATTCGGCGCATTAATTATTATAATGAGGAATATTGTGACGTGTTCGTTCCCGGAAGAAACTCAAGACCACAATGGAGGCGTTTCAGGAGTTCAGAAACACGAATATCTGGAGCTTTTTCATGCTCTAACAGCAACATCACACACTAAAGACAGATGCACATGGACAAAAGAATAACAGGTGCTCTTTAATACTAGCATTAGCAAACTATGATGTGCGTACCTGAAATGTTTAGTAGTTAATGTGAAGAAAGACACACATCTGTTTGAGCGCTCACACATGAGACATGTTGTGAATGTACTGAGAGTGTGTGTGTTTGATCCCAGGGTCCTCCACCGAAACCGGCCCGTCGGCAGGGAGGATGGGCGGAGGAGAGCGCAGGAACCGGATCTGCCAAGTGAGTAAACCTGCAGATTCCTGAGATGCCCACACTGTTCTGCCCGACATCGACTCAACACATGAACACGTAAACACCGCATGTGCTGCTGTCAATAAGAGACAGTTGCACACACGCTTCATTACACCGCAGTGTTTCAGTCCAGCTTTTTATTATACAGATAATGCTTAAACAGTCCCTCCAGAAAAACGCGATTATGCGATCGCTGAATTCAATGCAAAATCAGCTAAAGTCCGCATATTTATGCGGGGGCCGCATTTTTTCCAAATACGCCGCACTTTCGCCTAGGGCTGGGCGATAAAACGATAACGATAATTATCGCGATATAATTTTCCTCGATAAAACGATATCAAGAGGTCGATAAATGTTCGATAATGTTTATGCGTCAAAAGCGGAACGAAACTCATTTAAACCGCGCGCGCCACACGGAGCATTTATCCGCTCGGGTCAAAGTCCAAATGGCAGCGCACTGAGTGCAGCGCGAGCTCACGCAGACGCGCCTCTGATCGTTTTGCTCACGAGATCCAGTGAGAAGCACTTCAGCGAAGAACACAAATGTCAAGTTTAAACCAGTTTAAAGGCAGATGAAACACCGCTGACAAAAAGGAGAAACACTGCGTGCAACGATACAGTCAGAATCTGAATTGAGACTGAATCCATTTAGCTTCCCATGGATTTACTGCAAGGTTAGCCTGGTAATATTAACTGCACCATGAAATGTGGGATATACATATTGTATAATATTATTAATGTAGACAATGTATTATGACTAATGGAATATAAGTACAGTATTTAATAATGTATTTAACTGTTAGGCTATTGTTTTTCATACAAAAAAATACAGAAACCATAAAGTTATGCCATTATAGTGAGGAGCTAAGTTATAGGCTATAACTGGTTTTATCTGTGGTTATCATGATCTAAATGCATGATACTGGATGACCAATGGTTAATTTGAATACAACTCAAACAGTCAGAATATTACTTTTTACCACATAAAAATATGGTTGTTGCATAGGAAAAAAAAACAGATGTTACTGTTTTTGTTAATGAACATAAATTTAAAGAGTAGTTTAAAAACACAATTAACACTCTGGTTTATACAACTTTCACTTAGTTACAAAAATCTGCCTTTAAACTTAAAAAAAAAAAATATTTGACATATATCGTGATAATTATCGATATCGACTGATATAAAAAAAATTATCGTGATAATTTTTTTGGGCCATATCGCCCAGCCCTACTTTCGCCGCATAAATTGCCGATTTCCGTGCAAAATATGTGGGGTTTGCATAATTTCATAATCCTCGCATTTTTGTTGCAAAAAAAGTCACATGTATCTTAGCAGAAAGTTGAAAAATGTGCGTTTGCTTCAGAGCAGCCATTTCCCCCTGTTTCCATGGGGACGTTATGAAGTGACGCAATTACACGACACCAGACAGACTCACGGAGGCGATTGACATCTCACAAATCGAACTCGTATATCTGTCTGTCACACGTTCTACCGTCACATCGTTACTTAATAAACAACATAAGATAAAAGAAGTATCATCAAACAGAAATTACCCGCACACACGGGGTGTTCGAGGCGCACATATAACACTGCAGAGAGTTCAACAGGGAGCGCGCAGCTCTTAAAGGGGCCACACCTTATTTACACTCTTACAGTCTGAAATAAAACAAGATGAGAAATTAAATATTCCCAGCACTTTCTATGATGTAGTATGCTTGATTATCAAAGGAAGTAATAAGAAATGACTCTTACATTAGCCTAGTGAGAACAGGATGTTGGGGGAATCACTTTTTTTCTCTTTTTTATCAAACTGCAATTTTTGCAAGTTCCCTCAATTTTTGCAAATTCCTGCAATTTCATCCCATAAAATTGCATAAATATCCCGCATATTCTTTCCATCGCATTTTTAAAGAAAACGGGCCACGTAATCAAGGATTTTTGACCGCAACAATCACAAAAAAACTCCGCGTTTTTCTGGAAGGACTGAATACTATTATGGTAAATGTTATATATAAATCGCAAATTTTTTCAAAAATTTTTGGAAATTACCACCACAAAATCAGTCATTTTGATCGCAAAAATCACAAAAAAAAAATCGTCAAATCCTGGAGGGACTGCTTAAAGGTGCATTGTGCAAGTCTCTGAGTTTTTGCAGAACTACGCCCCCTCTGGCGACAAGCGAAACGGGCGGTCACGGACCACTCACTAGAGGTCTTCTCGGGTCCTAAAAACTGTACCCGACCCGAATTGACCCGAATCACTTCTTACCCGAACCCGACGTGCATAAATTATTTAAAAAAAAGGAAAAACCCGACCCGAGACAGACCCGATAAAATTAGATCCGAGTCCGACCTGACGCCATTTCCTTTAGAACCCAACTGGACCCGAACGTAAACGGCATTTACAGTGTGCACAGCCTGCAGCCCTGCGTTTCTCAAAAAAGGGGCTTAACATAAGCGCGCAAGTGCATGCTGAGTGCTAAAATGTCAATCACACATCACTGTAACCCTTTAAGATAACATTTGGCATGTTATTTTTTTTTTTTTTCAACATTGTATTTATTGATTTTAGAAACATTTACATTAAAACAAGCACAGAAAGAAAAATAAAATACAAAAATACAAAATAAAAATTAAATAAATAAATAATAAAAAAAAGAAATAATAATAAAAACAACAACGACAACAACTATACTATACAAATGTCAAGACAATGGTACATTAATAACATAATTTGTTATTCCTGGTTACACCGAAAATAAACTATTTGGTTCAGCTTCCTTTAAAAATTCTATAAAGGGGTTCCAAACTTTGAAATTTGGCATGTTATTTACCGGACCACGATGATTGGAACCACCTCAGGGTAAAATTTACCGATGGCTGTTTTTAAAATAGCCTACAGATTTTCATTCAAATTCTACCAGTCATTGACTTTTAATAAAATTTTGTTATTTAGCCTACAATCCCGTTGTTGCAAAGTTGTTTAGATAAAATGCGATTAAAACAGGGAACCACAATAGCAGTCAAATTGGACGTTCTTAATTCAAATGTTAATACGGTAACATTATTGCATCAACGCATTTAACTGCACGTCTTTTTTCCTTCCTTATCAACAGTGATCACAATCACAAATCATTGTTGATAAGGATGGTTCTGTTCTACATATTCGTTTTCCCTCACTTTTCGCAATATCTGTTTTGTCGTCTCAGAGCGTCGCGCATTTTTAAAATTGATTGACAGGCCTGGCTAAACGACAATTCAAATACTTGCATGTAGTCAAACATCCCTCCACATGATGGCGCACTAGTTCTTCTTTGCAAACGGAGGGGTTGGTTTTTGTGGAGTGAGCAGCTGAGTAAATAAATGCGAAGGCAACCGTGCTTATGCTTAGATTGCACGTAAAAGCGCGGATTCGCTCTCTCACTTAAAAAAAAGTCCAAACGGTCATAGAGTTGTTTTAAATGCTGCAATTTTCTTAAATGCCCAACATTGTTTAAAATAATTCGGGTCTTCTCGGGTCCATTTGGAAAAGGCATATTTATTTTAAGCTACCCGAGGCCACTAATACTGAGTTTTGGACCCGAACCCGCTCGGGTCGGACCTCGGGTTTTCGGATCCAAGTGGACCCGTGAAGACCTCTACCACACACACACACACACGCTTGCACAAGCTATTCATAACCAAAGGAGCATCAGCCGCACACATCTTTTGTTACAGTCATGATGTCTTCAGAGGTAATAAAGTTATAAATCTGCAAGTCATTTCAAATATTTTAAAGGAAAGGCGTTTTAGTAAATTACACACTTATGTGTGTGTGAGGGCGTAATGGGGGTAGAAAACTTTTTTGGTTTGAAAAACGTTTTTTGTTTCCATCTATCACCATGTTGAACTGTTTTATGTGTTTACTGTATCCACTTATGATTGTATGATTATAGAAACACGTTCATGAACAATATAAGTTATTACTTTGACCCGTTTGAGACCGGAGATCTCTCCGTTTGTTGAAAAATTCCCGATGTTGACTCTCGTCTTATTCCGACGCCTGGCACTCGACAGAAGTTTTCTTTTCTTTGTCTGACGTGGAGTTTGCGTCGGGGTTTGGGATGAACTACAAGGCGGTCTCTTTGAATCCATCTTCTACTTTTGTTGAAAGTTGACTAAAGTTGTGTCGCTCGAGTTGTCTTCGCTGATACGGAGAATGGCGGCAAATACACAAACCTGCCAGACATCGCCAAACGAGCGTGAACACGCGTGACGTCACGCCAGTCTCAAATCCATCCTGAATCCCTCTTATTTATTTCACTGTACAGGATTATAGAGGCGATCTCAGTGATCAGAGAACGACTCATTCAGCCCATCAGGCAAAGCATGTATGGGTTAGAAAAACAGTTTTTTTCAACATGAAATGTTGCATAATGCACCTTTAAATTATTGTATTAATAAGATGGAATAAGAATAATTCATTCTCTTTCTAGTCTCTGAATGATGTCTGAAACTTTGTATTTCTAGCACTTCTTGTTTATTTCCTCTGTAAGACAGGTGCTTAAATTTGACTTTTTTTAAAAACTAAGTTCTGGAAATCCCTCAAGCAATATTACTGAAGGTACATGAAAAGTGCATGAATTATTGAAAGACAATAAATGTGAAATTAGCATTTAATTTTATTGATAAAAAAATCCAGACTGATCTCATGATGAGATCACGTATGTATGACACGCCAATTCGTATTTCCATTTTTGGCGTGCTATCAACACGCATAATCGCTTTTCAGCGTGTTTATGAACGCCGTTGAGTTACTGGATATATAAATATATGACCTACCCCAACCCCGTCCCTAAACCTACCCGTCACTGGGGTTAATGGCATTTATGAGTCTTCCCCTACCATCCTAGGAAAAAAAATATCGCTCCCAGATGTAGATCTACATTTTGCTTCGTTTCGCTCGGACATTTAACGGCGTGTACAGACACGCGGATAGCTCAAAATGCGTGTAGATAACGCGCCACTTGACTTGAAAGTGGCGTGTATGTTTACGCAAAAGTCATGATGTCATGTTGAACAATCTTTTCGCTTAAATTGACCTCTTCAGTCCGTCTGATATAGATTGGCTATGAGTGTGATATTGCTCATATAAATATCCAAGTGTACGATACAGCTTTCTTTCTTCGGGTCCGTCAAATCAGTCTGAATCAGGGAAGTGTCCTTTAAATGACTAAAGTTACCGCAGTCATTGCATGTGCTGCACCTTATTTTGTTTTATTAGAATATTTTTTTGTCTATTTACCTTTTCTTTCTTTTTTTTAAATTTTAAGGTAAGAAAGATGAGTGAGGTCTCTGATTGTTGTCTTTGAAAACCAAAAAAACTTGTTCTTTATAGTCCTGTAATTTAATTTTACAGCGTGTCTACGAATTCTGTAAAGATAAATTGCCTGTAGTATTCCTCAAAACATTCCTAAACACTTTTAACAAATGCACCTAATCCTACATCAGTCCTGTAGGGTTTGTTGTTGACTCCAGTAGAGGAACAGCAAGCAATGACCGTCAGTGGCCACATGATGGCATCATCTCCTGTTAAATGAACATCACGATCCCTCCTAACGGCAGCGTTTATTTCTGTAATTCTCCTGTTAACTCTAATGTAAGAAAACACAAACACTCGTTTCCATTTAAAGTCTCCGATAAAAAAAGATCATCATATTCATCATTCTGAATCCGTTCAGTGTACAATGAAAAATATGTGGAGTTTTCCCTCAGAAATCACAAGTACATGTCACAAATAATTTAATGGCGAGTAACACAAGTAGGAGACTGAATAGTATCTTGTAAAACGAGCTATAATAACTTCAAAAATAATCTAGTTGAAAGTGTGCATGAGCACTGAAGTCTGCAGGACATTTACATGTGCATCATATGTGTGAGAAAACCACAGAATCTCAACAGTAAGAGTGTTTGCCTTCATGATGTATATCAGTAAAGCTCGTGTTGCTCATTTTATTTAATAGACATGAAGATGCGGTTCAAAATGAGTGATTTGATCCAATATTAAGTACTCTCAAGAGCTAAATTAGGAATATCTAAAGCCTAATGACACGTTATGCATTTTTACAGTATTTAATTGATAAAAAATAGCTTTGTATTACGGTGCATGTGACAGTTGTTTTCCCCTCAACTTTATATCATATATACAAGTGCATTAGTGATTTTAATGGTAAAATCTATAATAAAATATCTATTTTTTTTATCTTAATAACAGTATTTTACCCGGCTTTATGCCAGGTACGACTGCGGTCCAGTTCTGTGTTTTGAATGCCACACTATCATGATAGTCACTGAATACCGCACACTTAAGTCTTTACTGTACATGTATTTAAAAAAATAGAAAGTCAATATTTCCCACAATAATCCACTTCAAAGGTCATCCACATTAAACAGGTTGAGGTCAGTAAGATTATATTTTTTTTAAATGAAATTAACTTTATTCATCAAGGATGCATTAAATTGATCAAGAGTGACAGTAAAGACATTTTTAATGTTACAAAAGGTTCAGATAAATGCTGTTCTTTTGAAAAATAAAATGTATGAGTATTTACACACAAATATGAAGCAGCTGTTTTCAACACTGATAATAATCATAAATGTGTCTTGATCATCAGATCCTCATATTAGAGTGATTTCTGAAGGATCATGTGACACTGAAGACTGGAGTAATGATGATAAATTCAGGAATATTCACTAGGGCTGTCAAACGATTAATCGCGATTAATCGCATCCAAAATAAAAGTTTGTGTTTACATAAATATATGTGGGTGCACTGTTATAATTATTTTATATATATAAATACACATGCTTGTATATATTTAAGACATATTTTCATATATATACTGTATATAGATTGTATATATAAATATTTTATATAAAAAAATATTTTTTTCTTAAATATACATGCATGTGTGTGTATTTATATATATATATATATATATATATATATACAAAATAATTATACACAGTGCACCCACATATATTATGTAATCACAAATTTTTATTTTGGATGCGATTAATCGTTTGACAGCCCTAATATTCACATGCACAATTGTTATTTTAATATTTCACGGTGTTTACTCTTTTGATTAGAGACTTATTTTAAATACATTTTAAAAATCGTACACACCACAAACTTTTGAATGTTTTTGTAAATAGTAGGTTATTTTGCATATAATACATATACTGTAGAAATTAAAAGTTCACTCTCCAAAATAAAGGCTCTTTATGAGGATCGCTGGTTTCATAAACAATCTTGAGCTTCCATTGGACAAAAGGTTCTTACTCTTGTTCTTTTAGGAGGTGTTCATCTAAAAAAGGTTGTTTGTGAATCCTAATATTTTTCTTGCATGGCATCACTGTGAAAACCCCATATCTACTGGCTCCGTTAGCGGAGAATAAAGCAAACTCTGCGGAAAGGTCAAAGCGTCTGCCAAACTCCTCTTGATTGTCCCGGCTGGGAGGTGTTAAGGTCTTCTCCAGGCATTGATTCGGCTTCTGAAACAAAGTAATCGCCCCCTCTGAAGAAGACAAGGACTCCTTCTTCATCTCAATGTCACCCCTCGTGCTCAATCACCGGCGCTCTGTTCCCACTAATCCCACGGCAGAAATCCCGGGATTTGCAGATCTATCACTCCTAATTGACACTAAATGATCTGTCAGTTTATTGATGAATCTTTGAGGCCAAATTGTCACAATATGTTTTATCCCCAACAACTTTTCTTGGCAGTTTTAGTGTGTTTATGGCGCTGTAATGAGAGAACGGGACACTCGAACACACTGCCAGAGTTATATTTCTGTGGCCTTTGATTCAACAACCATAAATGTTAAAGTTTCATCTGTGTATTATTCTAGCACAGTTTCACACAGATTGTACTGCAAATGAACACACTCAATCTCAGGAGCCTTTAGATGGCGCTAAACACCAGCAGGATTTCAGTACAGCGCCTCTAAACGAGCCTGACATGTGATTGTCAGGAAAACACCTTTTTTAAAACTGAACAGTTTATTGAATGTTTAGACTTTTATGTATATATCATAGTATCATATTTGTTAAATCAGGCTTTTATGGCTAATATAGTGTGATAAAGTGAAAATATAGAGGAAAAAACAGCCCAGTTTTATTTACAGGCCCAAAATGAGTAAAAATATTCAATTTGGTGCAAATGCTGATATTAATCAACAAAAAGATTATGATGCTATTGATGATATTTATAACAGTATAACAGATCTTTACATAAAATGCATATAAATATCAATATCTGCCAGGAATGTCTATTCTTGATATTTAATTGATCAAATGTCTGTAGTTTTAAATCATATAACGCAATTCAGTGATGATTGAGAGACGAACTAATAAACCTGATGATCATATTTGATACGCATGATTTTTCTATAAATATTACTAACAATATTTATTTATTTATTTATCTCTTCCTGGGGCCCGTACAAGTACTGAAACTTATGTACAATTAAAATACACAAATATAACATTCATATAAACATTACCACATGTATACATTTATCCATATACACACACAATCATACAGCATTTGATAATATCAGTACCACAAATTAACTGATGTAATACTATTAATTATAATCTGTTTTAGAGTCTTCTTAAAATTATATCTAATATCAAAGTTTTTCCTTGATAAATCAGGGCGGATTTGACAACTGAAGCTCGAGATTAAAATAAATAAATATTCTAAGCCATTTTCCTCAACTATTTTCCAAAACAGTGTGAAAATTATTAATGCCTACAAATGATTATTTTCCAATGAATGGTGATTAATGAAAGCTGTGTGAGTTCTCGATGAGGAGCCGTTTGGCGAGACACAGATCCACACACACGCTCGTGGAGTGATTGAGTGAGTTGGAGGAGTTGTGATTGTGCGGTTGATTGTTGTAAGTTTGATTTGTGCTGTCCTCCACAGGTCTGGGAGACGTCAGGCTGCTGAAGAGCTGGAGGAGTGAGTTCACTATCTCTGCTTTTACTGCCTTCATGATTCAGATTAGCATGCAGTGATTAGGAACTAACGCAGGCTTAAGAAAACCACATGTTTGTTTATGCTCCTGATTTAAGGAGGAAATTACCGCCATACTGAAAGTGTCCTTGGTTAATGCGAGAACAATCACTCTGATTAAAAGGCATGATGGTGGAGTTCACATGTCTAACCTGTGCTTATGGACTAGATCAGGAGCGTCGAGACCCCGAGAACTGGACGACAAGACTATAGAAAACATCGTCTACATTAATCCGGATACATTTTCGTTTAAAAGCGCTCTCAGTCCATATTGGCGTTTTGGAAATCGCCTGAAAACGCTAAATTCCCCTTTACTGCGCATGTGTAAACCCTCACAGAAGCTCTCTGAGATGATACAGACGGGGAAATTAATAATAAACGTATCGCGTAATTCTTCTGGCAGGATAATTTTATTATCTCAGAATATCTCAGCATTCACTGACGCGTCAGGTCGCTCTCTCTCACCGTTATATGTGTGTCTAAAACACTAAAACTGCTCATGTTTAGCAAACGCGAGTGTATTCTGTCATCTTTGAAGAGTGTGTGAAGGAACATATTTTAGCAAGTGTGTGAAAGTGAACCGCATAACAGGCACAAAACCGCTATAAACATCAATTTCGGTGGGTACAGTACTGGTGAAATTAGAATATCGTGCAATTTAATTCAGTAATTCAACTTAAAAGATGAAACTATAGACTCGTTACATGCGAAGTGAGATATTTCAAGCCTTTATTTGTTGTCATTTTGATTAGGGCTTGGTATCAATTCAGATGTTCAGATTCGATTCGACAATAATGGATATAGATGTAATACAAATCCTATATTTATAAAAAAAAAACAGTGGACATAAGTTTACAAGTGGTTAATTAAAACCTGCATGTAAAACTCTCCTTATTTTTGGGACACTATACACTAAATGCACACAATGAATAGACAGGATTTTGATGCAAGATGCAAAATTAAAGTCAGAACAGGCGCACGCCCTCATCAAACAGGATTTTGATTGTTTTTTAACCCAAATTTGGGTCAAATATGGAAAAGCCCAAATGTTGGGTTAAAAATGTAATTTAAACATTTAACCCAATAGCTGAGTCTAAAGATGGGTTCCCTTACGAAAAAGAAGTTTATTCTAGTGTGCCATTAGTATACTTCTTTTAAACTAAAAATAAGGAAGTATACTTTCAGTTTATTTTTCCTGTACTTCTCAGAAATATACTTCAAATTACACTTAACTTATACTGAGAGAAAAGCAAGTATATTTGTCCTGTTCTTGTACTATCAATCATTTTGATCCAGAAATACTTAAAAGTATAATTAAGTATTCAAAGTATACTTGTATAAGTATTACAGTAAAAAAGTAAACTACTAGTATACCCATAAATTCACATGCAGTACACATGAGATACATAATTATGAACTAGTTGTGCACTTACTGTTACACTATAGTACACTTAAACATATACTTTTATGTACTAAAAGTGGACCAATTTAGTCCCAAGCGGTATTAAAATAGTACACTTACAAGTTTACTACTAGTACACAGTGACATTAGTATACTTACTACATAATGTATACTTAAAAATATACTTGAACATTACTTAAGTATACTACATAAAATGAACTTGAAATATACTTCTTTTTCGTAAGGGTTAAAACAACCCAGCATTTTTTAAGTGCATGTTTAAAATAGATATAGATTAATAAATATCAGTTATCATTTTTTAGACAATTTTGTATTACAATGATCTTACCTAAATGTTTGTTTTTACAATGGGGAGTTTATGCAGCTTGATTTCAATCTTTCAATTAAATTGAAAAAAAGTAGCACAAATAAATACAATAGAAAAAAGGCACAAATAAAGAGTGTAATAAATAAACTGAATAAAGTAATCCAATGTAAAATAACACTGGATAGTCTTTTAGTTCTGACTGAATTAAATAGATAGGCTATTAATTCTGATACCTTACAATTAATGCTTGTGCCAACACCATTAATGACAGACACATATGGCCGCGTTCACTTTTTTTTTAATTTATTGCAGAATTTATAACAACCAACTCAGGGAAATTAAGCCAAGGTGTACAAACAAACAAATGTACTAAAAAGAAAATAAACATCCAGGTTTGCATACATCAAATCATGTAATACATAAAACGAAAGATAGAAAAGCATAATAAGGTCATGTCTTTGAATAAATCATCAAAATGCATCAAAAAAATTTAACTTTTCTTGTTATTTATATTATAAGTCTGGGGGACGAAATAAAAGACTCAAAATCAGCAAGAAAAAGAGGAAAGCTCAAAGGAGATTTAAGCCATTTTTGCTTATGGATGAAGAATTTTGCATACAAAATAAAGAAGTGAACAACATACTCTTGGGGAAGCAACTTTGGATTTTCATAATACAAAATAACCACTTTGAGAGTGAAGGTCATATTTACAGGGCTAAAAACAAAGGAACTTAATTTAGTCCAGAATCTATTGGTTACATTACATTCACAAAATAAATGGGCTCGCGTTCACTTTAAGAGCGAGTGCACGGATCCATTACGGTGTCTGTCTGTCTGTCACACGCGCTTTATTCTTAAGACGTCACGTAACCGACTGTCTTTACGAGGTTACTCGAGGAAAAACATATCTGGATGGTTTAAAGATATCAGTTTCACCTTTTAAGTTGAATTACTGAAATAAATGAACTTCTAATTTTTCCAGTTTCAGCTGTATGCGTCACATGACTACACCAACGCCACCTCAGTTTGGACAGTCCACACGACAACACGAAAATGGCGTTTTGACCACTTCGGAGAGCGTTTTCATTAATAAGGATGCTGTGTGTGTGTTTTGTTCATGGATGGCGTATGTGTGTTTAACTGTGTGTCTCTCCCCGTGTGTGAAGCCGGCGTCTGCGGCCTCAAACCCCCGAGGGCTCCGACACTGAGAGCGGTGAGTATTCCCACTTCAAACACATTCACCATGAACATCTCCAGTGAAATTCAAACAGAACTGAAGCTAATTTACTGTTGGACATCCCGTAAGAGGGCTGATCCTGCGAGCTTCCAGCTGCTGCCATTGATAAGTTATTATTACACACACCAGCGGCAAACACACTTGCATTAGGCTTAAAGACCTGATAGAAACGTGCCATCTTCAGGCTAAGGCTGCATTTATAAATGATTAAGAGACCTTAAATGATTATAAAATATAGATGGATACAGCTGCCAGAATATGCATTAAACTACAGTCAAATACATCATCTTTACTGACTGAGTGTCACAAATACACTAAAAGCAAATTTGATGTTGTCAGATTTAGAAGATTTAAGAATTAATGACAAATTAACCAACATGCATTGGTCTGCTAATAAATTGTCAATATACTGGATTTATTTCATTGTTTTCATCAGTTTATTAGTAAATAAACTGATGAATCTTAATAAAAACTATATTTAAAAAAGATTAATCGCATCGAAAATAAAGTTTACATAATATATATGTGTGTGTGTGTAGCGTGTATAATTATTTTATATATATATAAATACACACACATGCATGTATATATTTAAGAAAAATGTGTTATTAATATATCAAATATTTATAATTTTTTGTATACATCAAGTATATAAATGCAAATATTTCTATGCATGTGTGTGTATTTATATATACAAAATAATTATACACACTACACACACATATAATATGTAAACACAAAATTTTGGATGCGATTAATCGTTTCACAGCCCTAGTTTTTACATGATATGTGTACCGTGTATAATTGTTTTGTTTAAATACACGCACACACACATGCATGTAAATATTTAAGAATGTTTTTTATTTATATATAAAATATTTATATTTATATATAATATAAATTATTTATATACACACATACAGTATAAACATACAAACATTTCCGTGCATGAAAAAATAATTATGCACAGTACACACACATATTATGTAAACTCAAACTGTCGAGCCCTCAAATTTCAAAAAATTTCCTCAAATTTTTTTGTCAAACTTAAATTTTCGAGCCCCAAAAAAGACAAAACAACACAAAAAATGACTAAAACTCAAATGAAGAGAAAATTAAAAAAAAAGATTAATCGCATCGAAAATAAAAGTTTGTTTTTACATTATATGTGTGTGTACTGGGTATAAATATTTTGTATATATAAATACACGCATTTATGCTTATATTTGAGAAAAACATTATTTATACATAAAATATAAATGTATGAATATATGAAGAGTTCAGATGCAAAAGCCTCTAAGTGCCATTTGAAATTTTCTTCTTTAATGATGATTTTTATCAAGCTTGTATATTTTAGTTCAGTGATTTCATTTAAATTGCAATGAAGATTACCTATTAATTGTTATTTAAGTGAAATCACTGAACTTAGATATACAAGTTTGATAAAAATCATCATTAAAGAAGAAAATTTCAAATGGCATTTAGAGGCTTTTGCATCTGAACTCTTCATATATAGATGCAAATATTTCTTAAATATATGTACATGCATGTGTGTGTACAGTATCTATATCTAAAAAACAATTATACACGGTGCACACAAAATTTTATTTTGGATGCGATAGGTCGCTCCACAGCCCTAAAAAAAGGCCAAAATTACTAGAAGAACTTTAAATTCTTTCTCTTCATTTGAATTTTAGTTAATTTCATTCATGTTATATCAATGATACTAAACGCAAATCAAACTCCTAACTAGTAGCTTCTGCATAAAACATCACACTGATGTCTGAGCGGCGTCGCTCGTTCACTGAATCCGACCCGTCCCCCGTGAGAACACTCATAAATATGAATAAGAGAATAATGTGGCCATCGTGACACTCGAGTTTTTGACAGAATCAGCATCAAACCCCGGTTTCAGTGTCCGTTCCCCCTCGACCTTGTGTGTCACGGGTCGTATCGCGACCTCATTAAACCAAACGCTGTTTTCTCTGGCCGCTTAATGGTGGCGTTTGCATAGCGAGAGCCGCTTCACATTGAGGATTGTGTCGACGGTGCATTATGGGGCCAGACGCAGCGAGGGTGTAAAAGTTCAGGTCCGGCGACGGCCTGTTTGCGGAGGCTTTCTGATGTCATTGCTCTGAGAGCATTAGATCTGACTGCGGGTCCGCGGGGGCCCGAATCTGCTGAACCACACGCTTTAGCGATGAGGGGACGCTGTCACCTCGCGCTCATGAATATGAAGCAGCGCTCGCGCGCGCCTGCATTTATTTGTGGATCAGGAACACAGATGAATCTTGTCAGTGACTAAACGAGGCTGGCATTTTTAATTAGCTTTAATTAAAAATGAGAGAAAAGGAAGAAGTTATCAATGTAGGATAACGGGGCTTGTTATGAGGGTCAGGGAGATGAATTGAACGTGGCTTTTGTGACAGGAGACGGAATTAAAAATGACCACGTGTATCTCCTTGAGATAGTGTGTGTGTGTGTGTGTGTGTGTGTGGAGGGATCGTTTTTTTTGAAGATCATAACCCAGAATGCATGAGCTCAGGGAAAAAATAAATACCAGATGGCAGTAAGCAAGTGAAATCATTATAACTATATTTTGGATTCATTCAATGCCACTGACGAATCGTTCAAAACGACGCAGTGTGTTAGTTGTTAGCATGTGGCTTTTAAGGGAGTCTAGAACATGCATTTTAGGCTTTCCTTTAGCCAGTGTTGGCGCTTGCAACGCCAAGGTCATGGGTTCGATTCCCTGGGAAAACCAGAACTGACAAGAATGTAAATAATTTGTACTTTGGATGCTTTGGAGAAAAGCGTCTGCCGAATGCATAGATGTCATTAGTGATCTTCTGGATCCTCCTTCAAGAAGCATCTGTGGGGTTTTTCTGTTCACCGGATCACACTCTTTCTCATCAACACACTGATTCGAGGAATCATTCATGTCACAAACACTGCACTCACACACACAACATTAAAGGAGTAGTTCACTTTAAAAAAAAAAAAAAAACTTTTGTCATCCAAGATGTCCACGTCTTTCTTTCTTCAGTCGAAAAGAAATTAAGGTTTTTGATGAAAACGTTCCAGGATTTTCTCCATATAATGGACTTCAATGGGAACCAAACGGTTCAAGGTCCAAAAGACAGTTTCAGTGCAAATTGTTCAAAGGGCTTTAAACGACACCAGACGATGAATAAGGGTCTCATCAAGCAAAACGATCGCTCGTTTAATAAATAAATAAATAAATAACAAAGTTTAAGTTTATAAGCTCAAATGCTCGCCTTGCTCTGTTCTGATGCGCGTTCGTGACTCTCCTGTTCGAACTCGTTCATCAAAACGAACAAATCTTTTTTCGTGTAGTTCGGTTCATTCAACAAACAAAATGAAGAAGTTGACTCGGGAAAAGATTCGTTTTCATTTGTCCTTATAAAACTTTTTTTTGTTTTTAAATGAGCGAACGTTTCATCGTCTGGAATCATTTAAAGCCCTTTGAATCTTTTGGACCTTGAACCGTTTGGACCCCATTGAAGTCCATTATATGGAGAAAAATCCTGGAATGTTTTCATCAAAAACCTTAATTTCTTTTCGACTGAAGAAAGAAAGACATGGACATCTCGGATGACATGGGGGTGAGTGAATTATCAGCATAAGTTTTTTTTTTTAAAGTGAACTACTCCTTTAAGACTAGCCCAATGACTGCTAATTCACATTTGTTAGTTATATAGAAGTACCGTCTTTATTAACAAAGTTACTATAAAAAGTGTTAACTACTGTTTCACGTCATTTTGATGCTCCCTTTAACACATTCTGTAAGAAACATTGCACCTACATGTCTACTAACTCTCATCACAGCATCAGTAGAGTATCAGTAGAGTATCAGTAGACTGGTAGGGTTAGAATAAGTTACTTATAGTCAGTAGAGTGTCTGTTGGAGGAGCATCACAATAAAGAGTTGGCAGATATTACGCAGAGTCTACTGATACTCTAATGAGCAGGGTTGTAGTCGAGACCACCTCACTCGAGTCCGAGTCGACACCGAGACCAGAGAGAGTCAAGACCGAGTCCATAGAGAGTCGAGTCCGAGTCGACACCGAGACCAGAGAGAGTCGAGTCCGAGTCGACACCGAGACCAGAGAGAGTCGAGTCCGAGTCCATAGAGAGTCGAGTCCGAGTCGAGACCGAGTCCATAGAGAGTCGAGTCCGAGTCAAGACCGAGTCCATAGAGAGTCGAGTCCGAGTCGAGACCGAGTCCATAGAGAGTCGAGTCCGAGTCGACCCCGAGACCAGAGAGAGTCGAGTCCGAGTCGAGACCGAGTCCATAGAGAGTCGAGTCTGAGTCGAGACCGAGTCCATAGAGAGTCGAGTCCGAGTCAAGAACGAGTCCATAGAGAGTCGAGTCCGAGTCGACACCGAGACCAGAGAGAGTCGAGTCCGAGTCAAGACCGAGTCCATAGAGAGTCGAGTCCGAGTCGACACCGAGACCAGAGAGAGTCGAGTCCGAGTCAAGACCGAGACCAGAGAGAGTCGAGTCCGAGTCAAGACCGAGTCCATAGAGAGTCGAGTCCGAGTCGAGACCGAGTCCATAGAGAGTCGAGTCCGAGTCAAGACCGAGTCCATAGAGAGTCGAGTCCGAGTCGAGACCGAGTCCATAGAGAGTCGAGTCCGAGTCAAGACCGAGTCCATAGAGAGTCGAGTCCGAGTCGAGACCGAGTCCATAGAGAGTCGAGTCCGAGTCGACCCCGAGACCAGAGAGAGTCGAGTCCGAGTCGAGACCGAGTCCATAGAGAGTCGAGTCTGAGTCGAGACCGAGTCCATAGAGAGTCGAGTCCGAGTCAAGAACGAGTCCATAGAGAGTCGAGTCCGAGTCGACACCGAGACCAGAGAGAGTCGAGTCCGAGTCAAGACCGAGTCCATAGAGAGTCGAGTCCGAGTCGACACCGAGACCAGAGAGAGTCGAGTCCGAGTCAAGACCGAGACCAGAGAGAGTCGAGTCCGAGTCAAGACCGAGTCCATAGAGAGTCGAGTCCGAGTCGAGACCGAGTCCATAGAGAGTCGAGTCCGAGTCAAGACCGAGTCCATAGAGAGTCGAGTCCGAGTCGACACCGAGACCAGAGAGAGTCGAGTCCGAGTCGACACCGAGACCAGAGAGAGTCGAGTCCGAGTCGAGACCGAGACCAGAGAGAGTCGAGTCCGAGTCGACACCGAGACCAGAGAGAGTCGAGTCCGAGTCAAGACCGAGACCAGAGAGAGTCGAGTCCGAGTCAAGACCGAGTCCATAGAGAGTCGAGTCCGAGTCGAGACCGAGTCCATAGAGAGTCGAGTCCGAGTCGACACCGAGACCAGAGAGAGTCGAGTCCGAGTCAAGACCGAGACCAGAGAGAGTCGAGTCCGAGTCAAGACCGAGTCCATAGAGAGTCGAGTCCGAGTCGAGACCGAGTCCATAGAGAGTCGAGTCCGAGTCAAGACCGAGTCCATAGAGAGTCGAGTCCGAGTCGACACCGAGACCAGAGAGAGTCGAGTCCGAGTCAAGACCGAGTCCATAGAGAGTCGAGTCTGAGTCGAGACCGAGTCCATAGAGAGTCGAGTCCGAGTCGACACCGAGACCAGAGAGAGTCGAGTCCGAGTCAAGACCGAGACCAGAGAGAGTCGAGTCCGAGTCAAGACCGAGTCCATAGAGAGTCGAGTCCGAGTCGAGACCGAGTCCATAGAGAGTCGAGTCCGAGTCGAGACCGAGACCAGTGAGGGTTGATCACCTCATTTACTTTTATTTACTTAGAGAAATCCTTTTTTTTTTTTTTTAATGAATTTACTTAGAGTTTAAAAAATATGATCAGTTTAGGGTAAAAAGGCCACATAGTAGGTGGTGTTAAAAGTAATTTTATTATAATTTGTCATGCGCAGTTGCGCACTAGAAAATCACCAATCACTGGGCGTGTCAATCAATTTAAAGAAATATTTTATTAACATACATTAATAATCGTGAAAAATATTTTTAATTGAACTCGAGTGGACTCGGGAATAAGTCCGAGTCCTAAAAAAAAAAAATGTTCGAGTACGAGTCAATTCCGAGTCCAAATGCACACGAGTCCATGACAAGACCAAGACCATTAAAATATGGTCTCGAGTACTACAACACTGCTAATGAGAGTTAGTTGACATGTGCAGTAGTTACTGATAGTCAACAGAATGTTAGAAAGGGACGATGAAAATAAAGTGTTACCTTACCAAGTTGTTTCAACATTGGTTGAATGTAAAAATGAATGGATAAAAGCATCTGGCGTTTTTGAACTTTTCCACAAAAGTTTGCTCAACGAAACGTTCCTCGATAAAGAAAAGCACTGCTTTCTTCCGCGTAAAGCACTGTGACGGTGATTTTGTGAACGTGCCACACCTGAACGCACTCCAGCACAAGCCTGTCCAAAAAAAAAAAGAAGGAGGCGAAGGGCTGTGAAAGTTTGTCCTTCTTTGGGAGCGATGCCACGCTCCGTCCTGTCGAGTTTTGCCAATTAAAGCGGGTTCCCACTGTTCTGGGCAGCGGGTGCGTGGCTCTTGGCACCGCGGCTCCTGCCAGGCCTCGCCGTGACTTCCGACCCCACACAGATGGGCTCGCAGGCAGGCCCGCGCTCCTGGAGCCCGGCCCGGCCCGGCCCGAGTGGACACGCAGGTCGCCGCTCTGGCCTGACGGGTCCTGAGGGTGGCCGGCGCTGACAGGGCCCAAATGCTCGGCTCCGGGATGAGTGCGAGTGTGTGTCGGTTTCTGGGGAGCCCCTGGCCGGAGCGCCGCCTCACAGCGGGGAGAGATACTGTCTCCATCACTGAATATTCATGGCCGCCTGGTCTCCGTGACAGGGGGCAGCGAGGAGGAGGATGTCAGCGCGAGAGTGAGAGAAACACCGAGAGGAGGGAGGCAATCAAACGCTTCACACACACAATATATAAACAGAGCCGCGCCGAGGAGACAGACAGCATCTGTGATGATTGGAGGGATTGTGGGAAATGCTGCAACTCGCCGTAACACCCGGCAGTAGCTGTGGCATATGGCCGCGTGCGCGTCTCGAAGAGGAAAACTGCCATAATCGGGCTCTCGGCGAGTCCATTGTAGACGGTCCATGTTTGTGTAAACTTGGCAGAAAGGCCCGTTCATACTAACGTTCGTTTTATTAGCATTCACACCAAAGTACGATAACGTTCTGTTTAGTATTTCATTTCATTTCATTTATTTGTTTATTTTACAGGGACAGTGCTCATTAATTAACAGTAAAATAGCTGTAAATGAGGCAGAGTTAGCTCAACAGGCTAATTTTCATCTGTTGTGCCTGGCCAGTTATTATGATGGCAAACTGAAATCAAGATATGAAACAAGAAATGACTTTTACAGTCCACAAATAATAACAAGACAAATACGACACACAACAATAAGTAACGAAACAACATCAGCACACAATATAGGCTAAAAAAAATGAAAAATAACCAAGTTTAAACCAAGTATTAGAGGAGTGATAAAGTTTTGCCATTTTAAAAAAAATTGGATGTATTCTGATTGGATGTCGATGTTTTCGTCTTTTTCAAAGTGTTGATATCGATATACAGGTACTAGTATATTACATGTCTTGTTAGAGTTCAATGGAAAATGCATTTCACCTGCTTGTTCTAGACATCCCAGTGATTCCAGACCTGGAGGAGGTTCAAGACGAAGATCTCACCATGCAGATCGCTGCTCCACCCAGGTATCAACTCATCTTCTAAAATAATCTCATATGTTTGAGCATTTGACAGATGGATCTTGCTAAGAAACTTAATTATAAAGTTCCCCCCTATTTAAATATATATACGTATATATATATATATATATATATATATATATTTCCTTGAGGCTTTAACACAAAGCACAAAAGTAAAAGGATAAATATGATGATAATCTTATGTGGTACACCTTTGTTGATTGATTTTCATGTACAGAATCTCATTTATTTTTTATATAATAAGCAACAACAAATAATGTGCAAGTTATCCGTTCCCAGATAAAAAAAAAATTGGTTTTATATATTTATATTGGTTTTTATAGGCAAAACAAATTATTAAAATATTATCTGGGAAATATTTATTTTATATAACAAGGTTAACAAGAGGATAAACATTTTTCAATTCAGATTCTTTTCACAATAAATATCATTCTAGATCAGCTTTAATGAGAATACTGTGCTTAACAAAAAAAAAAAAAACAACGACAACAAAATGTAAATTAAACTACTAATCTCGAATAGTTAATTGTGCTAATTGCTAATCACAATCAATCTCTGATTTCGGACCTGCCTTCAGAAAGCTAAATGGAAAACGAAACCAAAATCAAAAATGGTGATTGCCCTAAACGTATTTAATTCATATCTTAAGTCTGTGTTAAAGGTGAAATAGTTTTAGGATGTCTAGCGTGTGATGGTTTGTCATAATATTTTCATCTTGTCAAAGTTTCAATCGATTCTTAATTTGAATGATGGTGCTGAAAAGTTTCAAAGAATTTCATCTGGTTGTCTATCAGCAACCAATCTAGTCTTTAAGGGGGCAGTTCACCCCAGAAATAAAACCTGTCAGTAATGACTCTCCCTCATGTTGTTCCAACAACAACGTTCATCTTCAGGACACAAATTAAGATATTTTTGATGAAATCTGAGAGCTTTAATTGACTTCTATTGTAATTGAAACTGGCCGGCCCAGAAAGTTATTAAAGACATCGCTAAAATAGTCCGAGTGACTACAGTGGCTCTATCTTAAGTTTATCAAGCGACGAGAACACTTTTTGTGCACAAAATAACGACTTTATTCAACTCCTTCTCTGTGGGCCTCGAGTGAGTTCACGTTGTGTAACAGCGCAGCGCTTCTGTGTCGTACGTCAGAACGTGGGCTAATTTGTGTTCTGAAGATGAACGGAAGTCTTACAGGGTTGAATAACATGAGGGTGAGTCATTACTGACTACTAATGGTCTTGTCATGGACTCGTGTGCATTTGGACTCGGAATTGACTCGTACTCGAACATTTTTTTTCAGGACTCGGACTTATTCCCGAGTCCACTCGAGTTCAATTCAAAATATTTTTCATGATTATTAATGTATGTTAATAAAATATTTCTTTAAATTGATTGACACGCCCAGTGATTGGTGATTTTCTAGTGTGCAACTGCGCATGACAAATTGTAATAAAATTACTTTTAACACCTCCTACTATGTGGCCTTTTTACCCTAAACTGATCATATTTTTTAAACTAAGTAAATTCAGTAAAAATAAAGGATTTCTCTAAGTAAATAAAAGTAAATTAGGTAATCAACCCTCACTGGTCTCGGTCTCGACTCGGACTCGACTCTCTCTGGTCTCGGTTTCGACTCGGACTCGAGTGAGGTGGTCTCGACTACAACACTGCTGACAGAACTATTAAGATGACGTGTTTAGAGTTGTCTCTTGTCCTCAGTATCCAGGTGAACCGAGTCATGACCTACAGAGACCTGGACAACGACCTCATGAAGTACTCTGCTTTCCAGACCTTGGTGAGACACTCTCTCTTCCCATCATTCCTAAACAACAACACAGGCTGTTGACTCTTGTAAAGTTTCTGAATCAGTTCCTTCCCATCCTACAGTATTTTGGGGTGAATATGATGACCTGGATTCGATTGCATCGCTGTGGTATTATCAGTAATTGTTTTGAAGCCCAATGTTTTGCTTGTGTTGAATGTTTCCAGGATGGAGAGATCGACCTGAAGTTGCTCACGAAGGTTTTGGCCCCGGAGCAGGAGGTGAGAGAGGTGAGCTCCAGGAGTAAATACAGCGTTTGTCCGGCTCAACAATTCTTCATTTCATACTTTCTCACAATGTTTTACAGTGATAGCCATTTACTCACCTTCATGTCATTCATACGTCTTTTTTCTGTGGAACCAAGGCTGCATTTATTGGATCAAAAATACAGTAAAAAACCTAATATTGTGAAATAATATTATGATTTAAAATCATACTTTTCTATGTGAATATATAGTAAAGTGTAATTTATTCCTGAGTTTATCATCATTACTCCAGTCTTCAGTGTCACATGACCCTTCAGAAATCACTCTAATATGAGGATCCGATGATCACTATTTATCAATATTATCAATGTCGATTTTTTTTATATTCATGTGAAAACTGTGATACATTTTATTTTTCAAAATGTTTTATTAATAGGAAGTTCAAAAGAACAGCATTTATTTGCAATATAATCTTTTGTAACATTATAAATGTCTTTAATGTCACTTTTAATCAATTTAATGCATCCTTGATGAATAATGTTTTTAGAAAATGAATCATACCTACAATTTTTGAATGATAGTGTATCACGGTTTCCACTGTATTGATAAAAATCAAAAATGTGTCTTGATCATCAGATCCTCATATTGGAGTGATTTCTGAAGGGTCATGTGACACTGAAGACTGGAGTAATGATGATAAATTCAGGAATAAATGACACTTTATAATTCATATTCAATTAGAAAACACATATTTTATATTGTAATAATATTTCCCAATATTACCATTTTAGCAGAAAAGAAAAACATTTTTAAAAATCTTAACTCCAAACGTTTAGTGTATGCTATGACAGTCAATTACGACAATAATAACTATCAAAATGTTATTTATAACAAAAATAACTATCAAAATGATTTTTTAAAAGTTCTGTAGTTTCAGAGCTTTCCTAAGAAGTCATTGACTCTACTTTCTTGATAATTTTATTGTTGTTTTTGACAGACTGCTGTATACATCACATCGTTTCCTTACAGAAGATGCATAGATTCTTCACAAAAAAAAAGTTATCTTTTTTTTTTTTTCTATACAGATTTTTTTTTTCTCACTGTGTGTCTACTTTGCACTTTTTAACCCTCAGGTGCTCTTCGGTCATTTCTGACCGAAAATTTTTCTATTTTGAATTTCTAAAAATCACAGCTTCATCGGAATGTTATGAAACTTGGTGACTTTTGTGGCATTATGTATGTGAATACAAAAAAAAAATTGAGGTCATGATCCGAGCAGGCTAAGTGGTCGTAAAAAAAATAGTCACACTTGTGCTCTTCGGTCAAAAATGACCCCCATAGGAAAAAGAATGGGAAATTGACAAAAACAAAAAAAATTCTCTGAATTTTTGTACGTGCAATCTACAAATCGGCCACAATTCTAAAAAAAAGTACACCGCAGGAAAGGGGTGACACTCTACAACATCTAGAGTGCAAAACAGACAAACCCACCAACACACACACACATACAAACACACTTTTATACACATACACACCAATAAATTTTGATTACAAAAAGTATGTTTTAAGTTTTTAAAAATCACAGCTTCATCACAATGTTACGAAACTTGGTGACTTTTATGGCATTATGTATGTGAACACACACAAAAATTGAGGTCATGATCTGAGGATGCTAAGTGGTCTTAAAAAAAAAGTCACACTTGTGGTCTTTGGTCAAAAATGACCCCCATAGGAAATGAATGGGAAATTGACAAAAACACAAAAATTCACAAATTTTTATTTATTTATTTTTACATTTTTTTAATAAAAAATCGTTTTTGAGATCCACCAAAAAAAAAAAAAAAAAAAAAAAATGTGTTCATAAACATCTGGGGAATTCACATGCTTCTCTATAGAGAGCTGTACATGCCATCTAGTTACACCATGATTCTACGCTTTTTCTCTATACTGTAACCAGATGGTGCTAATTTTCTTCAATTTTTTTTTTTCTGAAGGCCTAGACTCTATATTAAACTAAAATACTGGATTAATAATTTTTTGAAAAAAATTATATATATATATTTGTATATAAAAAATTTTCCATGGCAGAATAGACCATAAATATTGCATAAATAATAATAAATTCAATCAAATTGTCTCAAAATACTAAATTACAAAGAATAAATATTATAGAACAAAAATAAATTGCATTGGTTTTACTGGGATGTTAAACTGTTTACTGGGAGTTTCATTTTTAGGTGTCCGGTCACTTTTGACTGGGAAGATAACAAGTGTGACTCCGAAACGAAGAGCACCTGAGGGTTAAAGCAAAGTATTTGTAATGATCCATACTAAATTTACTTCCAATATATTTGAATTAAGTGCGCGTGATTTGTGAACGGGAAGTGATTTGTAATTCGCTTTGCCTTTTCCGAGTTGGGTGGAAGCTGGTTTCCACGTCTGCACCGATTGATCTGACGTGTGGTTCATAACCGAATTCTCCACCCAATTTGCAATTAGGTCTCGCTGCGTGTTATTTACCTGCGGTGAATTCAACGCTTTCTCACTGGATCTTCCAGAACTGGTGTCGCGTGATTGAGATCCCTGCACAGAAGCTCAAATGAATAGCATGGTTTCGTAACTTTCGTTTCACTTTTGCTTCGTTTGCCGTTTGATGTTGTAATTGTTGATGTTCGTATGTAACAGAAGTTGCAGCTCCTATCAGTTGCACAACGTGGTGTCCTCTTGTCGCCCATTTGGTCGCAGTCTGGAGCCCGACTTGCATAAAGTGTATCTCTTGTCCTTTTTCCCTTCAACTTCATAGAGCCAAAGTTAGGCTAGATTGTAATGCGGAGGGTGATTTCCCGTTATGACTATCCTGGCGCCTTTTAGCGTTCCGTCAACATTACGTTATCAATCGATTTTTGAGATTTTGAGTTTATTCCCCCACGCCTTACTTGGCATGAGTGTAAGTTCCTATGATGGGTTTTCATGGTTTTCAGGAGGACGTTGCCTGGGATTGGGATCACCTGTTCACCGAAGTCTCCTCTGAACTCCAGACGGAATGGCATCAAGAAGAGCGAGAGGAGCAGTCGCCGCCTCCTGTGACCTCCTGAGGAGCAACGAGCAGCTCGACGTGTCTCTGTAGGGTTACATTTACACTTCATGTGTTCAGATATTGTTCATATTGAATGTGTTTCTTGAATGTGTCATTGCCGGTGACATCACGCGGCTTTACGCTGTGTGTGTTTCTCATTAAGGTTAACCTTGCAAACCCAGAAACATTGCTTTTCTTAACTGGATCAATCTGGAGACATTTGTCAGCGTTTGTAGTATCTGGAAAAAGCGTAAATCCAAGGTTAATGAGTGGGTAAACTGAAATCCAGTTGATTGAGTTAAAATGAACTTTGCTCATCCGAGCAAGCCAGCCTTATCATTATTGACCAGACCATCGACCGTGAACGAAACGTCCGGTTCTCAGCTGTTTCAAACACGGTGAGCTTAATTCCTGTGTTTTTTATCATGCCTTGTTTGTTGGTTAAGATAACGCGTTTCATTTCAGTCAGAGTATCAAATTTCACTCTTTCAAAAATGTATATATTATCCATAAACAGTAATTCATTATTTACCTTTTGTCTGTGAAATGTTTTAATGGTCATGCTAATTTTTTTTTTAGCCTTGATGATATTCAGTATATATCTCGTAATTTATGCTTTCAGTTTATATCTTTATTATATCTTGTATTAAATGAATGAAAAGTTCAAAAAGAGGAGCCATTGTTTTGACCAGTTGATTCAAAAAAAAAAAAAAAAAAAATTACCAATAACCACACACTGTGATACATGCTGATTTCAATAAAACAAACACTATTAAAAATCTTTTTTTTTTGAGATTTTAAGAGCTGAAATAATGAAAAAAATATATAAATATTAGATGGAAAAACTTAAAAACGAGAAATTTTGCTTTGGAAAATAAAATAAGTTAAGTTCTAAAGTTCTAAAATAACTGAAAATGAAATACAAATTCAATGAAAGATAAATAGAAATATTTAAATAAAACAAATAACAAAAATGTAAACTAAAATGGTAAATGGTAACTAAAGCTAATATAAAATACTGTAATAGTATATAAATAATGCTTAAGTAACACTGGCTTCCAGATCTGTCAATCACTTCAACTTGACACCCGGGGTCATACTCGTGAGCCGCAATCAACTCTGATATTTTGAGAAAAGGCCATGAAACATGGCGAGTGGAATTTGCATGCGCCACTTCACCGGATATACGGGTATAAAGGTAGCCGACTTGCATCCCGTCATTTGGATTTGTTCTTCGGGAACCGAGCAAAGTGTCTTCTACACACAAGCTCATTTCCGTGAGAAGGATTGCTGGGGTTACGGTGCAGTACAGCGGTCTCTCTCCGTGCCTCATACGGATAAGTGCAGAGAGAGCTTCCCCTGAGCGTTTCGGTGAAAGAGCAAGCTCAGATGGAGAGCGTCTTTTTAAAGATGCCTTTTTGCCATTTTTAAACGTGCCTTTTTGAGACAGCGTTTGTGAATAGTCCATGTCCTCACCGCGAGAACATGACCGTGGCAAGCGACTGGGCTTTCTTTTTTAGTAAAAGGAGTGACCTCAGCTGCTTCCCGTCCCACGTAAGGGTGTCGATCGGAATTAATTCAAAATCGAATCGAATTAAAAAAGGAATCGTCGATACTGCCACGCCCCCATGTCACGTCCGGCCGGCTTGCCAAGCGGGGGGGAAAACATGCGTGTTTAACAGCGAGGTCAACCTCCTCTAACTAAGCTACAGCCATTCAAAAGCAAAATGGCAAGATGCCGAACTTGAACTTGAACTCCCTCCTCTTTTATTGAAGTCGCAGGTGTGGAAGTTGTTTGGATTTCCAGTGAGTTATGTTGACAACGTTCGCGCTTCAAAAAAGCCACAATTTGCAGACATCCCAAGTCTCGCGGAAGTTCCGGGAGTCTCCCGCATATTGATAGCGGCTCCCTGATGCGAACAATAAGGCGTGGAAAGGGGGTCACATTCTATTCACGCAAACTCAATTGTGAATTAACTCCTGGTAGAAGAGCTGTTTTAAGTTAACTTGATTTATTATAATTATTTTTTAATGTTGATTGAATAATAGCTGATGTTTGAACGTTAATCAAGTAAAAGTGTATCACGTTAAGTCTGTTATTTTGTTGTAACGTTATCCGTTGTCTAGGCAACTATGTCACATAAGACAATAGTATTTATTTAGCTAGCATACCCAAGTGAAAACAGCACAGGGTGAAGCCATGTACAGTACATTAACGACGATTTGAGACAAATAAATGTAAATTTAATATAAAACTATGTAAATGGCGCTCTGTGGTTTTGAACACGGTCCTGAGTCGAATCTGGGCGCCGCCGGTGTGTGTACACACAGAGAATAATGTGTTCAAATTTTACAGACATGGCGCTGCGCTTCTCATTCGGTGTGCAACCCCCTTAAGACAGAGAGAATCCTGATTGGCCAGTTTAGTTTTTAATAACAAATAAATGTAAAAATCGAGAATCGAATCGAACCGTGACCTTAGAATCGAAAATGTAATCGAATCGAGGATTTGGAGACGTCCCCTACGTCCCAGTCCTTCTACAATGCACAAGGCCACGGCATCTAGTGCTCAGGGCGATCTGACGGCAACAGTGGGAAATTTTCCATTGGGTAAATCCCCACAGTCCTCTCATTTCTCCTCTTGCACACTGTGCCTGGTGGAGTTCCCAGATGAGTTTGACATTGCATCACACGCAGCCGAGTTCTCAGATGGGGACGAATTATCCATCACAGCATCGGGGATGGGCAAATGCCCTCCGATGCTGAGGACTCAGGTGGACCACCTTCAGGTGTGGTATTCCAGACCAAGTTTGATGCAGAGTTGGCGGCCATTCTTGCCCAAGCCGTCGGAAGCATCGGCTCCACCCTGTCCCGAGCGTTCGCAGTTGAACGAAGTACGTGAAGAGCTTAAGTTTTGGAGGGCACTTTTTATTGCCTGGTCCTGCTTTTTTGGCTCTTCCATCATCTTTATCCTCATTGTTGGGTACGTGGAGGTTCCATCGCTGGAATGGTCCTAGACTCTTATCGAGAGCCTGTACGTTTACTTTGTCTCTAACCGCATATTATGCATACCCCTCTACAAGGCATATGCTTACAGTGCCGCTGGCCTGGCTGTTCCCGCCTTCCATGCCATGGCCATTTTGCAGGTCCATCAGACTATTGATGCTAAAACTGCGTTCGGCGACAGACTTCGTAATATGAGCGGCGAAGGTCACGGCGCTGGCTCTCGGCCAGGCGATGTCCACTATGGTGGTCCATGAGTAGGGTTGGGTACCGAAACTCGGTGCCAATAGGGAACCGGTTCTGACGTAAACGGTAGTAACCATACCGAATTAGAATTAACATTTCGTGAATAAACACACGTGAAATGGCTGCATTTCACGTGTAAAATTACGTGTCAGAATTAACGATTGTCTATGGATATAGAAGAATCACCGTTCGTGCCGTGTTGACGCTCACGTCGTCATATTATATTATATTAGTGCGCGCATCATCTGCTCCTCAGAGTTCTCTGCCGAAAAAGGAAGCTTGTCGGCAGCGCGAGATATTTCCCTATTCAGAGAACATGGGTTACACAGAGACGTTCTCTTTCATATGTTTACTCAAAGCTGCGTATAAGACGCAGTGGAAACGAAATATCAAACTTGCTAAGAGCTTAACTAGTAAATGACAAGATAACTTACGTGACTAGTTAAAGCAGACATGGGAACCTGTAGCCATGTCGATATTACATTACCCTGGTAGTAATCTCTATTAATCTCCAGTATAATTACATTGTTTAATATAATATTAATTTTTATTTTATATTGGTTTATTTATTATTACCACATGTTACTTGTATTTATATTGTAAGTTAATATTGTGTCCAGTTTGGCCCTGTAAATAAAGGGGTATTATTATTTTTTTGACAAAGTGTGTGCGGTTTCGTTTTCTTAAGTACCGTTTCAAGAACCGTTTAGGCACCGGAACCGTTTAAAAAATACCGAGTAGGTACTGGTATCGGATAAAACCCAACCGATACCCAACCTTATCCATGAGCGGTATCTCTGGCTGAACCTTGCTGATGTACGGGACACAGACAAAGTTCGCTTTCTCGACACCCCCATCTCGCAGGATGGCCTCTACGGTGACACTGTCAAGAAATTTGCCAAGCCGTTGTCAGCGGTAAAGAAGCAGATGGACGCTATTAAACACATATCTTGACTCGTGCGATTGCCAATTTTAGGATGCCGAAGCAGAGTATCCATCCCTAAGCGGTCCAGCTGATTTGGTGTTGAATGCAGGTAGAGCTGTTCCCTTTCCAGGAATGCTCCCATTGCCCTGGATGAATGCTCCCTCATAATCATCGCTACAGCCCCTACTAGGTGAAGATGGGGCACAATTGCACCTAGACCTCTGGTCTCTGAACGTGATGAGGTAGATCTTAATGGCCCATCACCAGCAATTATAGACACTATCCCTTAAGCTGGAGTCCCTTCTACAAGGCAGCTGTATGCTTTAAAGTGGAGTCTGTTCGCAAACTGGTGTTCTTCTCGAGGGGAAGACTTTCAAAGATGCGCTTTCGGGACGGTTCTCTCCTTCAAAAGAAAGGCTGTCCCCTTCCCCCATGAAAGTGTATGTGGCTGCCATACTGGCATTCAACTGGTCATCAGGTTCCTCAGAGGTGCCAAGAGGGGGATTCCTCCTAGGCCATGGCTTAATACCTCATGGGGTCTCTATGGTTTTTCTGGGTCCTCTTGCCCTCATTGAAGATGGCGCTCCTGGCAGTGTTCACCTCCATCAAGAGAGTTGGGGACTTGCAGGCGTTCTCTATCAGAGAAACGTGTCTTGAGTTCATACTCTGGTGTGATTCTGAGACCCTGGCCGGGCTACGTGCCCAAAGTTCCCAATACCCCCTTTAGGGACTAAGTGGTAAACTTGCAAGCGCTACCTCGGGGTGATTGATGTGTCTATGACGCACCCTGCATGTTTACTTGGACTGCACACAGAGCTTCAGAAGCTCTAAGAAGCTCATTGTCTTTTTTAGGGGACAGCAGAAGGGGACGGCTGTCTCCAAAAGAGTATGGTCCACTGGATTGTGGATGCCATTGCCTTTGCATACCTGGCCCAAAGGCGTGCCAGTCCCTTTACGAGTGTGTGCACACTCTATGGAGAAGTGAAGTGACATCTGTGGAGCATAAGGCTGGGATACACCCAATACCTTCGCAAGATTTTACATTTTCCGTGTTGTCCCAGTTTTGTCCCGTGTCCCTTTGGGCCTTTCCCCTCACTGTTGGAATAATGTGCAGTTCTTTGTCCATATGAGTTCCCTGGACCATTGAATTTGCCTGAAGAATTCAAAGCCAGGCCCCCAGTTCTTGTGTTATTCATGCCCCTTCTGATTAGCCTGTTCCTCTTCTCCAGCCCTTCTTCTGGGCCGCACAGTTGTGAATAAAAAAAAAAGGTCAAATCACCGGCTAAAGCGACCTATTCTCATGCTAAGTACTGTCCTCTGTGACAGATACAGAACGTCTCTGTGTCAGTTGTAGCCTCCGGTCCCCGATGGAGGGAACGAGACGTGGGGTCCCTCCAGCCACAACACTGAACTGCCCCTCTGAAATGACCAGAGACACGGTTTCGGCTCCTCGGCACAAACCTAAATGAGTGGATGCACGCCACCTCCTTTTATACCAGTATGTCCGAGGGAGTAGCGCATGCAAATCCCACTTGACAATTTTTGAGGTGATTGGGTCTCGGTGTCAAGTCATCAATACCACTATAAGGCTGAATCCCAATTCTACCCCTTGTTTTCGAGTGTACCCCTTGGCCCTTAAAACGGAGTTACAGTAGGTTGAAATATTCCCCTACGAAATGGAACAACCCTTCATGAACCCGATACGTCATCAGTCGTGGGCGACGGCTCTGCCGTTGTACAGGATTTCTCCATTAGAGGTCTTCACGGGTCCAAAAATTCATGCCCGACCCGGAAGAGACCCGTAATGTGCTACACCGAACCGACCCGGACCCGTCGTTCATTTCAAAAGTTGGACCCGGACCCGTGCAGACCCGAGAAATGTCATAAATGTACTGCCCGGACCCGACCCGACCGTCTATTATTTGAAAACTGGACCCGAACCCGGCAGGAAGACACAAACCCGACTGGACCCGATTGTCACATATTATTTCACACGAGTTGCGAAAAATAAAACTTTTTGTCTTACCTAATTTTAGTAGTCGTCGTCTCACTTCCTTGTACGTTACTGACTGACTGATGCATTAATCCACCGACAAGAAAGTTCTATCCATGTTGTTTCTCTCGTTTTTCCAAGCTTAATCCACTCATTATTTCAGCTTTAAAAGTCCACTTGATGTCACGGTGATGGATGAAAAATGCAGCCTTGCACACATGCACATTCTGACTCGAGTTAACTCGCATAATAACTTTAACTGTTTGCCCTTTTGAACTATAATAACGATTGCTTGTTCAGCTTGATCATATCTGTGCTCTCGGCTCTTCATTGAGTCTGAATCTGACCAGCAAAACTTTAAGATTAAACAAGACGGTTCATTTATATTATTATAAACATTGGAGAAAATGCAAAGCGCGGTTTGGCGGAAGCTCTGCTCTGGTTGCCATAGAAACATGACACGCGCTTGAGATTGCACTCCAATCGCACGTGTATTACCAGCCCGTTCTCAGCGCGTGTTATATTAACGATAACGGGTGCCATGTGAGTAGTATTTCGCCGTTTTGTTATACAGCGCGTCCTATATGACGCTAAAGGACGAGAATGCGTTGGTATTACTGTTACGTTCCGTGGTTGTTTTGGCAGTGTTGGGGATCTGTGTTTTTTTTTTTCCCTCCTCTCTCTCTCTATCAAGTGTGGAGGAGAGAGAGCTGATTGATCACACCTGCCGCTTGTTGCACGGGAGACGCTACCTGCTCAAAAGAAGTTCCAGAGAACATTCAAACGGGTGGGGGGAGAAAGAAGGAGATGATTTGCCTTCCAGAGTGTTGTCTACTGAGATTGTTGATTTACCTGCTGTTGTGCAGTGTTAAGATTGTTGTAGTTGCTCACCCAGCTAAGGCTTGTTGTAGCCTGCTACTATTCTCTTTTTGTTTTGTGTTTATGGTTGTGATTATCTTTTTGTTTGAAAACCACACGGTCACGGAGCTGTAGGGAGGTGGGTGCCTATTTTCATTTTTGTATCACTTTTTCTCCTGTTTTTTTTTTTGGCTAGTTAGGGAGTTAGTGTATCTTTCTGTTGTTCATTTGTTTATTTTTGGCAGATTAAGAAGTTTTACTCCTCGACTAGTCAGAGGGTACTTGTGTTTGTTATTTTGGCATTTAACCCCCTCCTGAGGTAATTTAAGTGGTTATGTTTTGTTTATTTTGCTTAATAATTATACCCATCCTGTTAATACATTTTTGGACTAAAATTTGATGTGTCTGTCGTACAGGGCTGGGAACGGGAATAGGCATGTTTATTTTTCTTTTCCTTTTCACTGTTTACTCCTTACACCTAGACAACTTTACTTCTGGGACGTAACAATTACACACAATGTTAAACAGACCCGGGACCCGAAGTAATAGATTCGGACCCGACCCGGACCCGGCTGCTCATTTAAAATATAGACCCGAACCCGTACGGTGAAGACCTCTATTCTCCATGACAACAACTGACAATCAGCGCAGCTGCTCTTAACTTTAAATAAACATGATGATTATAACATCCCTTCCTTGAAATGAATGTCTTTTCTGATCGGAAAGGTAATTTATTATACCATTTCTTAATTTAAACGACTATAGTGTTATTATAAGAGTAAATAAAGTGCGTGGTGGAATCATCTGGCGCTAAATTTAAATGTTTATCCGTTTGCGGTCCATCTCGCCGGTGATTTACGATGCATTCTGTGAAGTTTTCTCTTAGCCCTCCGTTTGGAGTGTGCCTCTGAAAAATCTCTGTTTCGAGGGCTATGTAGCCCTACCCCTCGATCTCAAGAAGAATCGGGACACCCTACCCCTAGACGTGAACGCGCAAAACGGAGGCGTAGGGCTAAGGGTTAGGGCCAAAGGGTGAATTGGGATTGAGCCTAATTAATTCACAGAAATCCGAGCAATACCATTTAAGTACTTTTAAAGTCAACATTTTAAAGTCAACACAAAAGAAACAAGATTTGAAAGTTCAATTTGGAAAAAAAATGAAGCAGGGACTCAGTTTTGTCCATTGATGAATTGGGAAAAGTGTCTCTGATACGTAGGTGGCTGTAAAATAAGAGGGACTTATAACTTCAGTCGAAATGGAAAGTCGTACAAGAGGTGAAGCAAGTTTTGCGTTTTGATGAAAGATTATGAAGGCAAACGTATATTTCTTTAGAATAAAGATGAATGATTCACAGTAAGAACAGGATCATGATTTAAAGGGACAGTTCACCCAAATGATCATTCTGTCGTCACATATGTTAGGAAGGACATGAGGGAGAACGCTCTCGTATTCATGAGATAAGGAAGGATCATTTTGGGAAACATAATGGCCAAATAGAAAGCACAATATAATTGTCAGTAAACTTTTAACTCTTTCAAAAATGTACACGTTTCATAAAGTTATCCTCAATCAGTATTTCATTATTTACCTTTTGTTTGTTTTAACCTTTTAAAAACACTGTGTGAAAGATGCCATTTTCACCAAAACTAAAACTATTAAAAAGCTATTAAATCTACAAAAATATATTTTTGACAATTTACTTGATATAGAATAAAATATAAATATTAGATGAAAGACTTTAAATGAAAGTTTAGTACTTTTTACAACTAGTTGAAGTACTAAAATGAGTCAAACTGAAATAAAAAATTAATTAAAAATAAATTTAATGTAAAAACGAATGAACAAAAAAAAATTCTAAGACTAAAAATTAAAAAGAAAATTTAAAATCTAAAATGAAAAGCTAATTCAAAATTCTAAAATAACACCACTGCTTAATGATAATATTATGTTAATTTCAAGAGGACAAGTAGTGTGTAAAAACCCTTAACTAAAATTAAACTCAACTAAAAATTAAAAAAATAAACATGAACTGAAATAAACTAAATAAAAAACTTACACATTATATTTCAGAGAATAATCAATAAAATCCTAATTTTCATAACTAAAACTAAATAAAATAAAACACTATTGACATTGACAAAAACACAAAAACTTTAAGTAAAATTAAAATGAAAGCAGAAAAAGTGATAATAGTATATCAGTGATAATAAAATAACACTGGCTCAAGGTCTAACACAACTTTCAAGCATGATGCAAGACTCGAGAGTGATGTATATGAATACACAAAAGTGTGCTCACACACACACACTTGCTGTACTTTGTTTCTCTGCTCACATGAGCTTTTTTGGGCTGTTTTAATGAATTCTGCCCATATGCCCCGAGCATCTGCCGAGATGCCCCTTCCTCCCCCCCCCCACCGAGCTGTGAAGTGCCCATCCATGTACAGACAACCTCTAGCTGTCTCTCTCAGGGATCGCACAGCCAGTTTAGCAGGCGGCCGCTCAGATTAAAGCCCTGTGATCGCGGGGAACTGACCCGCCTCACACAAGCGCTCCCAGAACCGGGCCGAGGACTGAGGATTATGTGACAGAGAGAGAGAGAGAGAGAGAGAGAGAGAGATGTTTGGCATGAGACTCAGTCCAGCTTCTCAAAGTCACCTCTCTCTGAAAGCAGCGTTTTATCTGTCTCCATCGCACTGCATCTCTTATTAAAGAGAGATCACCAAAATATGATCGTTTATTACCCTTATGTTGTTCCAAACCTGGAAAAGGAGACGTTGGGCTGAATGCTCTTTAACATACAGCCTTCTGAACGGACCAACGCTCATCTACTGTATCATGTTGGATACACACATTTTATAAATCTGATAAACCTGTCGCACTCGATCTCCTCAGTCCTTCTGTCTCTGACTGAGAGTTTAGACTCTTAAGTAAAAGTCTTTCAGTGTAATTGTGCAAACGTCCTCCTTCAGCTCGAGTCTTTCTGTGTCAAATCTGCCCTGATTTATCAAGGAAACGCAGGAAGAACATTGATATTGTTCGTAATATTTCACTTTACTTGATTATCGTATATCATTTATAGAAAAATCATGCGTCATCAAATATGATCATCAGGTTTATTAGTTCATCTCTCAATCATCATTGTATTGCATTATATGATTTAAATCTACAGAGCTTTGATCATAAAACTAAGCATTTATATATTGGCAGATATTGATATTTATATGCATTTTATGAAAGTATCTGCTATAAAGATCTCGTTGATTTACGTTAAACACATCAGAATTTCATATAGCTTTCTGCTGCAAATTGCATATTTTTGCTCAGCCTGTTAATAAAACTCAGCTGTTTTCCTTATTTTTTCACTATATCAGACTATATAAGCCATAAAAGCCTGATCTATCAAATATCATGATTAAAAAAAATCCATAAACTATTCCATTAAAAAAAAGGAGATTTTTCTGACTATTATTTGACATGTCAGGCTTTACAGGGTTCAGATTAAAGGGTCGAGGTCACTGACGCCAAACTCAAAAAGTTTTCAAAAACACCAATAAGAAGAAAACTAACAGTGAGTTCTGTGAAATATTGTGATGATGCTTTTATTCTGTGTTTGGTAGAGAGAAAAAAAACATTTCATTTTTAGGGTGAATAATCCCTTTAAAACAGGTGAAGTGATTGTCTTGTGTATGAGAAATACACTTTACAAATAACTCTACCGTTCAGAAGTTTGGGGTCGGTAAGATTTATTTAATGTTTGTGAAGGGAATTTCCTCTCCTCAAAAATACTGTAAAAAATAAATTAATTGAAATAAAGAATAATTTGAAAAAAAAATAAAGAAATTGAAATTGAATTTTTGAATTTGAAATCTTTTTTTCGAACATAAAAAGAAAGTATATAAAATAAAAAAATGTTTAAAAAACTTTAAAATATATTTAAAAAAAAAAAAAATATATATATATATATATATATATATATATAATTCTTTCCTATTGACATACTTTTATATGTGCTATTATATTATATGACTATTATATTTATATGACTATTATATGTGCGAAAAGGAGTAGGAAGAAGTAAAACTTATATACTCCTACCCTTTAAATTCTTACAGTCTTACATTTACAATGTTATATCATGTTGTTCTATACATCCATACACCTATACAGATACATACATATACATACATACAACCACACATATACATATATACACGCATATATACACACAAATTGAATTACAATCCAAAATAGCAGTTTTTCTATGTGAATATATTGTAAAACGTGCTTAATTTTTCATCAGTGTCACATGATCCTTCATAAATCACTCTAATATGAGGATTTAAAACATTTATGATTATTATCAATGTTGAAACAGTTCATATCACATTTGTATGTGAAATAGAATCTTTTGTAACAATATTAATACCTTTACTGTCCTTGATGAATAAAAGTATCAATTTCTTTCTTTTTTTAAAATTTTTTTTTAATGTTAATGTACTTTCTTGCATTTCCTGAAGTAATGCACAAACTATGATCTAGTGTTATAAATATAGTCCGAGCGATGGCTGCGTTAACAAACATCACTAATGACTAATCAATCAGAAGAAAGTCTTTTCCTCCGGTCTAGTAAAACGAAACCAGAGGGAAGTCCTAGGTTTTTATTAAAAAGGCCTGTGGTCCAGAGCTCTGTCTGCGTGTGTATGGATGGACTCGGATGCTTAATTGTCGTTGAGAATGAGATAATTGTCTGTGCTGCCGTTCTAATATGTTTGGGTGGTGACAGAAGCTCCTCCATCTGATCTGTTCTCATATCTCCCGTCCGTACGGCGCAGGGCAATATACGAGCGTGTAATTAAAGTGTAAGAATATGTGCAGATGGAGAGATAGGGAGAGTGAGGGGTGCGGACAGACGGGGCCAGGCCTGGAAGTCACGGGATGTTATGAGGCCACGCGTGCCGGGCCTCGGGTCGCAGACTCTCATCAGGGCCCGTATTGTTTGATTCCTCGCTGGAGGAACATCCCAGAACTGCAGAAAGCACAGGACGTCATGTGTGAATCACACTGTGTTTGATCTTAAGTCAAGTCAGATTTATTTATACTGTGTGTTACAGAGATAACAGGAAAATAATGTGTTTCCAGAGCTGGTTCATTTCTGCTGTAAAAAGTTATTATAGTTCATTTATATATATATATATACAGCCTCTCTGATGTCTTCGTCCAGCTCAGTTCAGTTCTCATATGATGCTGTCAATGAAATGTCCCCAAGTAAGCAAGACAACCCAACGGCAACAATAAGGCGACAGTGGCGATGAACTGAAACTCCACCAGTGGCAGAATGGAGGAAAACTATTATCTTTAGAGATTATCGAGTCATTCGTTATGCTGTAACTTTCTGAACTCAAAAAAGAGAGAGAATAAACTGTAAAAACAGCTTGATCGCCCACCTGGGTAACACTTTATTTTAGTGTCCTTGCTACATACGTTACTTACCGTATAATAACAGTAAATTATGCATAATTACATGCAAATAACCCTCAACCTAACCCAACCCGAACCCTAGAGTAAGTGCATGTAGTTCATTAATGAATGGCGCAGTGGATAAGACACATGCCTTTGGTGTGAGAGACCCGGGTTCGAATCCACTGTGAGACACCAACGTGTCCCTGAGCGAGACACTTAACCCCTAGTTGCTCCAGAGGCGTGCGACCTCTGACATATATAGCGATTGCAAGTTGCTTTGGATAAAAGCGTCAGCTAAATGAATAAACGTAAATGTAAATCCACTTGTCGGGTTTTGCTATTACCTCTGAAGGCCAGTATTCCCATTTCTATATGTGAAGTCTCCGGGTCGGATTTTCTGCGAAACCCATCGGATGTGACGTGCATGCGCGCTCCCGAGACACACTCCAATACACACTGCAACACACGTGACGGCACTGCAGCTGATGACACGGAGTCTGATAACACCAAAACACTCCGACACAACACACACTCCACGTAAATATAAAACACAAAACAAAACTAAAAGCTCATCAGACCAAACGTGAATCGGATCGACTCGCAAAAACACGGATCAACATCGGCAGAGCATTTGAATTATGTTTTACGCTGTTTTTATTGTGATAAATTACAAGTTTTCAGATATGCTGAAATATTGGTGAACTGTAATGAAATAACAAGGTAAACTACAACATACATGAGACATGAAATGAACACAAAAGACTGTTCCAGGATAACACAAAGTCGGTGCTTTAGGATGTAACATTTATTTTCTGTACTAGATCTCCTGTGTAACGTCACTCATCCACTACCATCATATTGTCTATAATACACATTTACAGACACGTTCAGTACAGTAATGATACTTACTACGATCTTACTGTGACACTGAAATTGTTCAGTCTAGTTCACTAATCGTTTTCGTTAACATATTATGCATTCACCGATGTTGACATTGCTGATTGTGAAAGAGACACGAATAGTTAGTGAAATGCCCTTATGCTAGATAACACCACAAACGTTACGTTATCATGGAGTATGAGTAGGGCTGGGTATCGTAACAAAAATGTTCGATACCAATACCGATACCTTGACTTCGATACCGGTACCTGAACGATACCTTTTTCGATACCAATTAGTTTTAGCAATATAATATTACCTACGTTTTTATTTTATTTTTCAGTTCACTTTAAAAATGCGGTGTTGTTTGGGTCAAATATGGACAAACCCAGCCACTTGGTTAAATTTTTTTATTAAATTTTTATCCCAATGGCTGGGTTTGTCCATATTTTACCCAAAATTGGGTTAAAACAACACAGCATTTTTTGGAGTGTTTGTTGACTTTTTCACACTCATATTTTAAATATGTAAAAAAGCACCAATGCTAAAGTTTTCCATGTTTCCTAATCATTTAACAAATCACAAATGTAGCGTTATCATGGAGCATTAGTTCAGTCAAGCTGATAACAGTAGACTATTATTGTAACGTTGCAGTGGGAGTTCCCAGCATGTTGTGTGATGCTCTCTCCGGTATGTGTAAATTGGTTGCAATCTGAAACATCACCGATAGAGGCCGCTAAAAAATACATATATCATGTTTAAATATATAATTACACTGTAACAATGACACCTTAAAATAAAGTGTACCCCAAACTCGTAATAGTCCAACAAGGACATCATAGAAGTGTGGAAATCATTCAGTCACTCTGTGCGACAAAACATCCGACATCTCATTCATTGGTTCTTGTGTGATGACGTCACCCAAACCCAAATGCTATCAGTGAATCAGAGGACAGTACACAGAATCAGTCACATGACCAGTCAAATATCACTTTATCTTGTTAACCGTCTCTTGTGGAATGAATGAATAGACCGACTGTGTATATACACATTTTTACCGTGGCATCAATTTCTCTAACATATAAGTCCAAGACGCTGTAATGTACATCAAACATGACCACATCTGTCCAGCTCCAAAACACCAATCAGCTTCCAGGACCAGGACTATCTGTCTTCTGATCTTTATTATATTCATGACCTGTCAACAGTTTGTAATAATTATGATTCCTTTAGTGTTTTTGGACCTCTGCTTACCAAGGCTGTGTTTATTTGATCAAAAAATGCATTCAAATTGTGAATTATTAATACATTGTAAAATAACTGTGAATATACAGTAAAGTGTAATTTATTCCTGTGATTACTCCAGTCTTCAGTGTCACATGATCCGTCAGAAATCAGTCTAATTTGAGGATCTGATGATCAAGACACATTTATGTGAAAACGGATATTTTGTTTATTGAATATAACAGCAATTATTTGAAATTGCGTCTGTAATTGTAATCTTTTGTAACATTATAAATGTCATTATAAACAATAAGTGTTAAAAATATCTTTTCTTTCTTTGAAAAGGTCATATGTTCAATAGCAGTGTGTCACGGTTTCCACAAAAACACGAAGAGACTTCATAATAATAAATCGCAATGATTGGAGGCGTTTGAGCGGGAGTGTATGTGTATGTGCATGTGCTGCGTTTGTGTGAGCGTTCGCATTGAGTGTGAAATACGGTCGGAGCATTTGTCATGTGTTTTATTATTTGACCCTCACTCCTCTCTCTGCCGGACATGTGACCCTTTCATTTTTCACATGACTGCTTTTCTTATCACTGCCTCTGATTCTCAGGCAATAAAACACAAAACATTCTGTAAAACATGGAGCCATGAGAAATTATGATAATAACTCAAGAGGCCAGGTGATCCGGGGTCTGTGGAGGGACGGGTCAAGGTGGTCCTCCTGTAAAGCCTCTCCATCACTGCAGCCACGGGACGCGTGTGCGTGTGTGTGTGTGTGGAGGTCAGGGCCGAGCCCATTCAGTCTCGAAGAGCGCCAGCATCTACAAGTCATATCAGATAAGGATCTGATGTTCTGGGAGAATTTGGCCAGAAACACACGTGTGTGTGTGTGACGCTGTTATACCCAGCTGACACATGACGGGATATCTAATATTCAACTATATTATTGATCTCCTGTGTTGAGAGCATTATACGAGAACTGAACTGAGCTGGACGATGACATCACGGTTTTCTTCTGGAAACATGTTATTTTCCTGTTATCTGCTTTGAAACTCTCGGTGTTGTAAAAAGCGTCTTGACCTGACAGAAATGTAGAATGTTCGTCTTCGGTCTTAATGACATCATTATGGAATGTTTTTTCGGGTTCTATTGTTTTTTAAATGTTACTGGTTTCAGAACGTTCCGAGAATTCCAATGATGCGTGACGGATGATGAAACGGAATGTTCACTTAACCAGGAGAAAACATTTTTTTAAACATTTCAAATATATATATATATATAAATATGAAGAGTTTGGTTCCAAAACGCTATAAATCCATTTTGATGAATTTGAGTAAAACTGTGTTTTCTTTAGCAAGAAAATGGGAAGATGAAAACCACTATTTTCGGTTTCAAATTTTCACATAGCATTTGTAGGTTATAATAACAATAAAAAATGAAATCCAGGTTTTGATTTCCAAAGATTTATTATAAAAACAGATCGTTTTTTCCCCAAAATGCAATAAATCCAATAATTCATTTTTTTTCAAAATGCAATTAATCAAAATTAAATTTTATAGACATTGAATTTCTTGTGCATACTATAAATCCATTGCTTTAATATAACAATATTCGGTAACACTTTAAGGGTTCATGTCATGAATTATCATGAATTCATGGATAAATTAATTATGCATTAATTCATATTAATATCATCAGGAACTATCAACGTTTTTTTTTTAACAGTTCAACGTTTTTCATTCATGACTTCATGGATGAACAAAACCTTAATTAAAACATTAACTAAGACGAGCACATCATCATGAATTATGATTTATTAAGCATGATCTAACGTTATGCATATCGCTGTTGTCAACCTTGGGACGTCGCCGCTGAACTTTTTTGACGGCGATCAGCTGTAAACTGGCTCGGTCCTGCTCGGTTTTCGTTGACTTTGAATAAAACCACTGAAAGTTTTCCAAAAGATCCCCTGGGGTCAGTGTGTCAGCGTGACAGAAGTTTGATGCTGTCGTGTGAGAACAAGCAACAGCCGGCATTTCCTCCTCCCGAGTCCATCTTCTTCCTCACGTAAATGATTCGATTTCGATGTCACGTTTACCCATGCAGGATGCCTTACCCTCCGCAGGTTCACCAATGCTGTCAAAATTATTCATTTTTTTTGTTTGTTGATCAAAAGGACAAAATAGAGAAAACCTAGGAAGCCGGGTTAGTTAAAGCGCTGCCGTTACTGTTTACATTGCGTGGAATGGTGCGTTGTGATTGGTTTAGCGGATATGTGGCATTTTGCAGAAAAGGGAGACTGGCGTTTGTCGCGGTTTGGAAAGAGAGGGAGAAAACATTACATAATAACACGACGGGTATCCCATTTTACGTAAAATTAAACATTGTTTTGTATCTGGTCGGTATATATATATATATATATTTTTTTTTTCATTCAATAACACAGCGTTCTTGTATTTTGCATAATTTCTTTTATTTTTAAACCACCTTTTCCCCCCCATCCAATCAATTCCTGACAAATACAATCAAATTCTGTCCTACTTTCCCATTTCTTCCAGAATTACTTCATTTAAAAATGCCATTCCACATTTGCTAATGTTAATGAAATGACAAAGTGTGAAAAATACACTGCAAAAAATCACAAGTTAGGAAAACTTTTTTTATTTGGACTATGCTCAACTTACCAATTAAAGTTGGTCTGCTTTCATTATGTTCTATAAACTAAAAAATCATGTTGTTGTTCTTTTTATTTGTGGATTCAAATTATAAAAAGCTTTGATTTGTACGCGGAGCATTGACACGGACTGAAGAGTTCTCTAACTGTTGGACAAACTAATAAGAAGCTAATAACAAGTCGAAACGTCACTGAAGCGAACACTAATGTCTGTAATACTGATGTGAAATACAACTTGCACTTGTTTTTCGCAGTTTGAAGTGTGTTTGAATGGTGTTTTGACTATTCAGAGCCACCGAATCACGAATACGAGAAAACGCATACGAAGATTTCGGACTCAGTATGTGCGGGCCTCTAGTCTGATATCCGGCGTTGGGTTTCCTCACTCTAAAAAATGCTGGGTTGTTTTAACACAATTTTGGGTCAAAAATGGACAAACCCAGCCACTGGGTTACATTTTTAAATATGTACATTATTTACATTAAATAAACATTTTTAAACCAGTGTTTGGGTTTGGCCATATTGACCCAAAACTGGGTTAAAACAACCCAGAAGTGTAGGATCTGAAATCTCTGACTCGCTGAAGGTCTGAAGTGAAGCGTGTGGTTGATCACACTACACACACCTGCTGCAGTTCAGCTGGACACACACACACACACCAGCCATTCTCCTCCCTGTGTGTCTCTCCTGTCCTCCCTCTCCTCCATCTGTCAGGCTCCGGCGGGGGTCCGGTGGGGGTCCGGCGGGGGTCCGGCGGCCCGACACAGAGCCGTGCTGAGAGGGTCCCGGACCCTTGTGGAGCGTCTCTCTGTGTTCCTCCAAATCCAAACACTTCCGGCGCGAGGTTCTGGTGCCAGCTGGCCCGAGTCTGCTCCTGAACCCGACACATGAGGTAACGTCCACCTCCTCCTCTACTCTGCTCAACCTCACACACTCATCAAGACCACAAAGCCCTGTGACATGCAGATGACTTCAGATGAGCTGAACACGACTTTCATCAGAACCACCTGATCTTATGATGCATCTCTTCACATTCAAAATGGGTAATGAAGTTCTGCCACAATCACTCATCACAATCAAGTTCTTTGGTAAATCATAATAAAAGTTGAAATTATGAAAAAAACTACTAAGTCAAAATTATAAGATCACAAATTTAAATGATGAGATACAAAGAGTCATAATTATGGCAAAAGTTGAAATTATGAGATATTCATAATCATGACAAAAAGTAAACAAAATATGAAATCAAGTCATAATTTCTACAAAAAGTAAACAAAATATGAAATTATGAGATGAAGTCAAAAGCATTAAAGTCAACATTATAAGATCAAAAAAATTAATTATGAGATAAATACTCATAATTATGATAAAAAGTGGAAATTTTGAGACATTCATAGTCATGACAAAATAGAAACTATGAGATAAAGTCAAAAGCACTTAAGTCGAAATTATAAGATCAAAAATTTCATTATTTCATTAAATTATGAAATACTCAGACAGAAATATTACAGAAAAGTCAAAAGTACGACTTGAAAAATGAAAAGGACTACAAAAGTCGAAATTATGAAATTAAAAAGTGAATTATGATATACTAAGGTTAAAAACTAAATTATGACATGTCAAAATTATGACAAACAAGAAGGTTAAAAACTAAATTATGAGTTGAAATATAAGATAAAAAGTCATAATTGTTACATACGAAGTCAAATTATGATATAAATAGTCACAATTATGTCAAAATGTTTATATGAGATCAGAATTATAACAAAAAGATGGAATTATGATTAAAAAAAAGACTATCGAAACAAAAATGTTGACCATTAAACCATTAAAACAAGGGTGAAATTATGAGATACTCAGGCATAATTATTACAGAAAAGTCAAAAGTACGACTTAAAAAATGAAAAGGACTACAAAAGTCGAAATTATGAGATTAAAAAGTGAATTATAACATGTCAAAATTATGACATACTATAAGGTTAAAAACTAAATTATGATTTGATTTTGTGTGTGATTTTATGTGTGTGTGACCCTAAATTATGTGTGTCACTTATGTATGTGTCACAGATGTGTGTCTGGTGTGTGTCTCTGGTGTGTGTGTCTGGCGTCAGACCCAACTCTACGTGAGGAGATCCTATAGAGGTGTGTGTAGCCCTGAATCTGCTCTTATCAGCGGCTGGTCTTCTGCCGCCTACATAGACAACATTATAAACGCATCCAACCCGATCTCACAGGAATTCGTACGAATTTTACGAATTAGCCAATTCGTATGAATTCGTACGAATGACCTACCCCTGACCCCGCCCCTAAACATAACCGTCACGTGGGTTTAGACAAATCGTACGAATTCGTACAAATGAGGTCATATGAATTAGTACGAATTAGCCATTTTTGAGTCACTCGTACGAATTCGTACAAATTGGTCGTGAGATAGCGTAGAGTCTAGACGCATCACATGCTCACTCCCCAACACAGGCAGCAACTTCATCCCGCCTTAATCAGACTAATTATGAAGCAACACTACATGCATGTTTTATGCAAAAGCCTGTCTTATAATGCGTTTTGACAACAACAACAAAGGAATTGTGCATGAAGTTAAGGCTTTAAAATGGTGCAATCAAAATAGTTCAATCAATGTAAAGAAAGACACATTTTAAACCTCTACTTTTATGCATATTAGAGTTATGCATCACGCCACAACTCAAAAGATGGACCACAATTCGTGTTTTGGTTGAAATATTTCAGATTTTATTCTAAATGATTTATCGGTGCACATCATTATTGTGTTTGTACTCTTGAATCAGAATAAGTTTGATTTGCCAATAGCAAACCACAACCAGCCAATCAATTCCCCACAGACACAATCAAGCCCCGCCCACATACTCGGTTCACTCGGTTTTTGATCCACCATTCAGATTAGTAGTTAATAAATAATATGTTTTTATTATAAAGCCATCACCTCTAGTTGTCAGTTATATATGTATGTAAATATATATATATATATATATATCTGATCATGGTCAGACATCCAAAGGTCATATTTCCTGAGAATGACCCTGGGAATCCTTCCTTTGAACAGTAAAATAAATTATTTTCCTCTTTTGTTGTTGTTGTTGGTCTTTTGTTCAGCTCATCTTATTGACATTACCAAGGACAAATGTGTGGAGAGATTTATCCCAGCGTTCAAGTCTGATCTGCTCTCGTGTCCGTCAACATGAACTCGCCATCATCTGCTCGTCCAATCAAATTACTGAGATTTCTAGTTTCCTCCCTGTCAGTAATTTCATATTCGTCCTGAAAGTCAATCTGCCTACAAATGTACATTTGTATCAATGCAGAAATGGAGAGGATTGTAAATGATGCAGACGTCTGACGTGACATTGAGGGCCGTGGGACTTATGAGAACTCGAACAGATTCTTAACCTTGAAACACAAGGACGCTCGACAGACCAGAAGCTGAATCATTCAGCAATCTTCACCAAAACAAATCTCAAATTCTTTCCAACTTTACGACTCGTTCAGAAGGAGTCACACTTGAGAGAGAGAGAGAGAGCTATGAAAAAAAATTGGTGTTACACTTTATAATAAGTGTCTAACTATATGTACTTAAACGATTAGTTCACTTCTGAATTAAAATGTCCTGATAATTTACTCACCCTCAAGTCATTCAAGATGACCATGTCTTTCTTTATTCAGTGGAAAAGAAGGTTTTTGAGAAAAACATTCCAGGATTTTCTCCATATAAGAACTTCAATGGGATCCAACGGGTTGAAAGTCCAAAATGCAGTTTCAATGCAGGTTCAAAGTCTCAACACGATCCAGCCGAGGAATAAGAGTCTGATCTAGACAAATTTTATAAAAATAAACATTTATAAACTTTATACCCACAAATGCTTGTCATGCACTAGCTGTGATGCGATACACATTACGTAATCATGTTGAAAGGTCACGCGTGACGAAGGCAGAAGAACAAACCTAGAGTTTACGAAGCAAATGTGCAAAGACCAAGTTAAACGCCATTTACAAAAAAAAAAAAATCTTAAAAATGAATAAAACAACGAGGTCGGACGAGTTTTTCACCCTAGCCTACATTTTTTAACCGGAACACGTGACCTTTCAAAATGATTACTGTCACAATTGACTATCAAAGTGTCAAAGGGGTCTCCCAGTCAGAGAAAGCTACTTCTTTACCTGTGGTCTACTGGGGAAGACAGATTGTAGAAGATCCATGTGCAGAAGCAAAAGCAAACTAGGAGGCTCAGATAACTCAAAAGCAGGCCGTTTTTCCTTGATCTCAGGACAAACAGTACAAGAGTAGTCATTGCTCTATAAAACAAAACATAAAGTAAGCCCAATGGTAACAGAGAAACAGCACTTAACTCTTCTAGAACTCGGGAAATCCATCGAGGGTAGGCTCAAGACTGAACACAGTCTTATTTTCCTGTTATCTCTGTAAAGAAACCATTAAAAAGCACTGTATAAATAAATATGACTTGACTTGACTGGGGAAAAATACAGGTGGAACACGAGCGGTCCTAACTAAAGAGTCCACAGCAGGTGGTGCCACCTGGGTGAGGGGGGCTTCTTGGCTGTGGTCAGAGGAGGGCAGACAATAGCCTTCAAATGTGAAATGTGAAAAGTGGGGTGGATGCGCTGGTTTGACAAAGGGTTGATCTTCCTAAGTGGAAGTGGAAGATCCTTAGTTGACAACCACACCCTCTGACCATGGCGTAGCGATTGCCTGTTTCTGCTGCCGTTGCGATGCTCTCACTAAGGCTGTACATGCTTTCCGCCAGGCCTGGTGACACCTCTAGACTAGTTGGGTATCGGCTGGTCCCTGGACTTCCAGTTCCTGCTCAGGAAACAGAGATGGGGGAAACTCCCATTGACATTCAAAAGGAGATATGCCCAAGAATGAATGGTATGAGCAAACTCAGCCCAGATCAGACGGGAGCTCCAGGTGCTTTGTTTAATTGGAGACCAGGCACCTGAGAGTCTTCTCAATCTCCTGGTTGACCCTTTCTGTCTGACCATTAGACTGAGGGTGGAACCCAGAAGACAGTCTGATGGATGCTCCAATGAGACGGCCAAAAACCTTCCAAAACCGAGAAGTGAATCGGGAACCCCAGTCCGAGACCATGACCTGAGGAAACACTGTGGATCCTGTGGATTTCATGAGGTCTGCCGTTTGACAAGCTGTGGGGATCTTAGGCAGAGGTATCAGGTAACATGCTTTTGAGAATCTGTCTACCACCACCAAGATGACGGTGTTACCTTGTGATTTAGGAAGTCCAAGGAGATGTGAGACAATGGACCTCAAGATTTAGGTTCTTTATTTTGGGGCGCATACAAAACAGCCAGACACAAATTTTCTGACATTCACCTGCATAATAGGCCACCAGAACCCTGTCTGGATACGCTTCTTGTAAATCCAGGGTGACCCGCAAGAAGAGATGCATGTCCCCACTGCAACACACATCAGATCGTACAACATTCGGAACAAAATGGCGACCTGGAGGGCCATTACCTGTTGTCGTTGAGCCTTCTTTACCACCAACTCTATTCCCCACAGAACCCCTGCCACCACCTTGGAGCCGGCAATGATATTCGGCTCAGGTCTGTCCTCCACCCCTGGCATGTCAAACTGTCTCAAAAGGGCATCGGGTTTAGAGTTCTTAGAGCCTGGTCGATAAGAGAGGATGAACTCAAAACAATTAAAAAAGAGAGCCCATCGGGCCTGCCGTGGATTTAAATTTTTAGCCTCACGGATGTATGTGAGGTTCTTGTGGTTGGTCCAAATGATGAATGGGTGTTTGGCCCCTTCCATCCAGTTTCTCCATTCCCGGACCGCCAACTTCACCGTCAACAACTCCCCGTTACCAATGTCATAGTTCTTTTTTGCTGGGGTGAGTTGACATGAAACAAAGGAACAAGGATGAAGCTTACTTTCCCCCGTGGCCTTTTGAGACAAAACACCTCCCACTCCAACGTCTGACACATCCACTTCAACTACAAAGGGCAACTCTGGGGGTCAGGATGGGTCCAGAGATGAATCGTCGCTTCAGCATCTCAAATGCTTGATTACCTCTTTTTGTCCATTAGAATAGCATTGAGGCCTTTTTGGTAAGGAGTTCTGCAATGGAGCTGAAATTCATTTTAAATCTCCTAGAAAAATTTGCAAAACCAAGAAAGCGCTGTACCTGTTTGACAGAGCACAGCTGGGTCCAGTTCAGGACTACACTGGTCCTGCCAGGATCCATCTGAATGCTGCCATTGGAGATAACGACCCCTAGGAAAGAGACAGTTTGTACATGTAATACACATTTCTCCACCTTCACAAAGAAGTTATTCCTTGACAGTTGAGACAAAACCTGCCTGACATGCTGGACACGATCTTGGTAACAATGAAGATTAAGAAGTCATCAAGATAAACAAACACAAATTGGTTAAGCATCTCTCATAGAACATCCTTAATGAATGCCTGGAAGACGGCTGGGGCATTGAATAGGCCAAAGGGCATTACCTTAAATTCATAGTGACCCGTCTGGGTGTTGAATGCAGTCTTCCACTCATCCCCGGCTCGGATCCTAACTAGGTTGTAGGCATTCCTCATCTCTGATATGAAGAGGTTAGTCATGAGAGGAGACTGCCGCTCCCAGAAAGCTGTAGCCCAATCCAGCACCTTTCCTACGAGAAGGGTTGTCATATATGCCACTCTGCTGCTCCCTGTAGGGAAACTGTTAGGCTGCAATTGGAAAGCAAGAGTACACTGTGTCCTCAACACCTCTCTGGGTTCCCATCATACCTCTCAGGGGCTGGAAGTCTCAGCTCGAGTAGGAGACCTGCTGGTGGACCTGGCTGAGGGGTACTTTGAGACTGGGCTGGTAGGACTGGAGGAGCTTGAGATATGAACTGAGGTGGTGGGACTGGAGAGGCTTGAGATGTAGAATCTCAGTGAGAATCTGTTCATGCTTGTTAATGGTTGCAGCTTGGCTAGAGAGCTCAGTGAGGACGTGTTCCACGTTGGAGGGAGAAGTATGTTCGTCTACTTCCATGGTTCAGTCTTGCTGTCACAAATGACTGACATAAAGTGTCGAAGGTGGGTCTTGAACCCGGGTCTCCCAGTCAGAGAAAGCTACTTCTTTACCTCTTGTCTACTGGGGAACACAGTTTGTAGAAGATCCTTGTGCAGAAGGAAACGCAAACTAGCAGGCTCAGATAACCCAAAAGCAGGCAGTCTTATCTTGATCTTAGTTTTCAAAGAGAAACAAAAGATAAGTCATAGCTTTACTAAACAAAACATAAAGTTAGCCAAATGGCAACAGAGAAACGGCACTTAGCTCTTCTAGATTTCATAGAGGGTAGGCTCAAGACTGAACACAGCTCAACGAAACTGACAAACTTAAATAGGGAAAAATACAGGCGGAACTTGATGCGCTGTCCTAAATAGAGTCCACGGCAAGTGGTGCCACCTAGTGGCTGGGAGAGTAATTGCAGGAGGAGTATTACGTAATTACGTAATGTGTGGTGCATCGCATCTATGACAAGCATTTTTGGTTAAAAAGTGTATACATTTTTTTTTTTTGAAAGTGACCAATGATTTGTGTAGATAAGACTTATTCCTCAGCTGGGATCGTGTCGAGACTTTGAAGCTGCGCTGAAACTACACTATATAAGTCACTATATGGAGAAAATCTTCGAATGTTTTCCTCAAAAACCTTCATTTCTTTTCCACTGAAGAAAGAAAGACATGAATATGTCAGATGATGTGGGGGTGACATGTAGTTACTATAGTAATAACTATACATTATGCGTGATTACATGCAACAAACCCTAAACCGAATCCTAATCCTAATCCTATAGTAAATACATGTAGTTAATTAATATTGCTCAGTACTTTAATGGATAATTATACTGTAACAATGACACCTTAAAATAAAGTGACCAAAAAAAAAAACATACACAATAACGGCAGTGTATCAAATTCAAAGATAAAGTGGGACCTAAATAGATTTGATAAAAGCAAGACATTTGTAAAAAAAAAAGAAAATGTGAAAAATCTGACAAAAGAGAAGAAAGTTAGTGAAGAAAGTTGTGAAAAAGAAAGCGCAAGTTGAGGAGAGGAGCTGCAGAAGACGCGCGCCTCTGGAGTGATTTATTTGGTAAATCAGGACACAATGAGCGGATTATGACGCTCTAATAGGAGAGAGTGTTTGGGGAGCCGCTAATTGGCTGTGATTGAGTTGCAGGAGAGAGAGAGAGAGAAAGAGAGGGGGGAGGGAGAGAGAGAGGGAGAGAGAGACCTGGGATCGCGAGCGTCTGTCACACAATCATCCGCTAATCAGAGGCTCAAATTAAAAGTGCGTGTTTGGCGTCGAGGACGAGCCTGTGCGACTGGGAACTTCACCATCACAATCTCACACACTGACAGAGTCACACACACATACACGCACGTGCTCATACCTGCTCTGTTCCTCAGGCTGTGTCTGAGAATGAGGGCCAGGTCACTCTTTCTTTTATGGGATTTAATGAGAACTGATTTAAGAGCATTGATTAGCTGTCCTAGGAGTGTGTGACGCGTCCGTCGACATGTATGAAGACAGTATCATACACTCCAGCTTTGTTTATTAAACGCTGTCCGATGCAGTGACTGAAGAGCTGTGCAGTAGGGGTCAGTGTTTCACTGCTCTACACACACACACACACACACACACATGCACGTGATGCATTCTCAATCACTCACTCATTCACACACCTCACTCACTCACTCACTCTCTCATACACACATAGGCGCTTACACACACACACACTGTCTCTATCTCTCTCTCTCTCACACACACACACACAAACAACCTCACTTACACACTCACTCTCATACACACATTCGTGCACACACACACTCACAAACACTCTCTCTCTCACACACATACTCACGCACACACAAAATAATATTATATTATTAATAAAATAATTTTCTATTAAATGAGAAATTAAAGCATCACTCACAGGTATTTCTTTCACTGTAGATTAATAAAGCACAGTCTTTCTGACTTTAAATCGTACAAAATTACAAACATTCTGTTATATAAGTGATATTTAATTTTTTATGAATGTCTTGAGTATTTTGTGTTTTAAATAAAAGCAGATAATCTGATAAAAGTCATAATTAACATGAATAAATGTGTTAACTTATTATTTATTTAAATAATATTAATATACATATTTAACATATTGAACATAAAAATAATGATTAGATATTGATCCAAAACATAGAAGTGTAGCTCTAAATTATTTTAAAATGCTCAGCCGATTAGATGACAATGATATATTTATTCAGACAAATTTGATCACCCTCGTCAAAAAAGTGTTAGCTCTGTATTTTGAATACATGAAAACTTAATTCAACTGCATGCCTGGAAAATAACGATTCGTATAATTATAAATATAACAATCTCACAAAATAACTATTCAATATACAATGAATTTCACAAACATCTTTCTGTTAATTGTTTCTGATCTGTCTATCCTCGCAGAACATTGTTTTATCTGTAAGGTTTGGTTTGTAAAGCTTCATGATTCAGTGTAAGAGACTGAAGGCTGTAAACGGGATTAGCTCTCAAAGATCGTCCTTTACTCTTCCTCCTGTAATTTCATTTGTGGCTCCAAACCAGAGACGCTGCGGCCTCACAAACACACAACATAATTCTACTCGCTATTATCAATAGCTTCATATTCTTCATGATTCTATTTTTGTCTTGTCTTGAGATTGAAATAGTCTCGAAAGAAAAAAATCTTCCGGGATGCAACATTTCATAACAAATAAAGACTTAATTTGTTTGTTCATTTGTTTTATGTTTAGATCTGCCACTCGTTCTGTGTTATTATCAGATGAGGAGAAGGTTTGAGCTCGATAATGACATTAATAATGACATTAAGAGCAACACTAATAATGACACTAATAATTATATTAATAGTGTGACACTAATAATGACAATAATAATGATATTAATAGACATCAATGACACTAATAATGACACTAAAAAAGTGAGTTTGTTTTATTTTAGCTTTGTAACATTCACACTGTTACTGAACTGAATCAAAATTGAACTGAATTGAGCTGAATAATAACTAATGTCTTTTATTACAGTTTTACAGCTGAAATTGAACGTATCATAATTGAATTGTGCAACTTTAACAGTTATTTTCCTGTTTGTCTTTGTGAAGCTGCTTTGAAACGATAAAGCACTATAGAAATAAATGTGACACAACAAAATAAACATATCTCAGTAAACACTCACCTAAAGGATTATTAGGAACACCATACTAATACTGTGTTTGACCGAACTGCCTTAATTCTACGTGGCTAGAAATGGCTAGAATTTATTTACACCTCTTCTATTTAATTCAGCGTATCATCAGCGCTCGGATTCGCTTAATGCTGCAGTCAGTCTGTGTGGGAAACTAAATGCTATTGGCTATTTGAAAAGGGGGAGGAGCCATTCAACATGTCCCGCCTTAGCTTCTGTTTCAGTGGAAATCACGTCAACGTATCAAACAAAGCTTTGCGATCCAATGCACTTTGTTAATGATGGTTATCACAACTAAAGACCAAGACTGGTTTCCCACTAGAGCCCAAGACTCGTTTCCCACTTAAGCCCCAGACTGGTTTTCCCACTATCACCCAAAACTGGTTTTCCACTGTCGCCCAAGACTGGTTTCCCATTAAAGCCCAAGACTGGTTTCCCACTGTCGCCCAGGACTGGTTTCCCACTGTCGCCCAAGACTGGTTTCCCACTGTCGCCCAAGACTGGTTTCCCACTATCACCCAAAACTGGTTTTCCACTGTCGCCCAGGACTGGTTTCCCACTGTCGCCCAGGACTGGTTTCCCACTGTCGCCCAAGACTGGTTTCCCATTAAAGCCCAAGACTGGTTTCCCACTGTTACCCAGGACTGGTTTCCCACTGTCGCCCAGGACTGGTTTCCCACTGTCGCCCAGGACTGGTTTCCCACTGTCGCCCAGGACTGGTTTCCCACTGTCGCCCAAGACTGGTTTCCCATTAAAGCCCAAGACTGGTTTCCCACTGTTACCCAGGACTGGTTTCCCACTGTCGCCCAGGACTGGTTTCCCACTGTCGCCAAGGACTGGTTTCCCACTGTCGCCCAAGACTGGTTTCCCATTAAAGCCCAAGACTGGTTTCCCACTGTTACCCAGGACTGGTTTCCCTCTGTCGCCCAGGACTGGTTTCCCACTGTCGCCCAAGACTGGTTTCCCACTGTCGCCCAAGACTGGTTTCCCACTGTCGCCCAAGACTGGTTTCCCACTGAAGCCCAAGACTGGTTTCCCACTGTCGCCCAAGACCGGTTTCCCACTGTCGCCCAAGACTCGTTTCCCACTGAAGACCAAGACTGGTTTCCCAATGAAGCCCAAGACTGGTTTCCCACTAAAGACCAAGACTGGTTTCCCACTAAAGCCCAAGACTGGTTTCCCAATGAAGCCCAAGACTGGTTTCCCACTAAAGACCAAGACTGGTTTCCCACTGTCGCCCAAGACCGGTTTCCCACTGTCGCCCAAGACTGGTTTCCCACTGAAGCCCAAGACTGGTTTCCCACTGTCACCCAAGACCGGTTTCCCACTGTCGCCCAAGACTCGTTTCCCACTGAAGACCAAGACTGGTTTCCCACTGAAGCCCAAGACTGGTTTCCCAATGAAGCCCAAGACTGGTTTCCCACTAAAGCCCAAGACTGGTTTCCCACTGTCGCCCAAGACTGGTTTCCCACTGTCGCCCAAGACTGGTTTCCCACTGAAGCCCAAGACTGGTTTCCCACTGTCGCCCAAGACTGGTTTCCCACTGAAGCCCAAGACTGGTTTCCCACTAAAGACCAAGACTGGTTTCCCACTGTCGCCCAAGACCGGTTTCCCACTTAAGCCCCAGACTGGTTTCCCACTATCACCCAAAACTGGTTTTCCACTGTCGCCCAAGACTGGTTTCCCATTAAAGCCCAAGACTGAATTCCCACTGTCGCCCAGGACTGGTTTCCCACTTAAGCCCAAGACTGGTTTTCCACTATCACCCAAGACTGGTTTCCCATTGTCACCCAAGACTGTCACCCAAGAATTTTCCAGTCTTGGGATTCACAGATATATTAAAGCCGATAAATAATAAACTATTTCCTTCAGCTGAAACACTTCAGATGTTCAACATGCTGGTTTTGAATTGCTTGAAATATGATTGGAATCACTTTAAAAAGAAAAATACAGTAAAGTGCGACATGTGCAGCTTAAAAACATTAGAACATTATAATTGAATGTTTGGGACATGGATTTAAGAGAAATTTATTCACGAAAAAAAGTATACACTGTATTAATAAAACAAAACCACATAATTGTACTAGACATGTGTGAAATTATATAAATAAATAAGTAAATAAATACTCTGAACCCTAAGTAGATTTACACAAACAGTGTTATTGTGCCCCGCTCTCCGCTTTACGTATTAGTGCTTATTTTGCGTTTTGGAAATATGAAATATGTTTCCACTGAGCCGGTGTTGGAGAATCTCCAGCTGATCTGTTGAAACGAACCGTGAAGTCAAGCACACATGAAGAAAGCCATTTGTCTCTTCCTTAGCGTGTCACAGATGGGCCGGTCCTGTTGGGCGTGTGTCGGCCCCGGGCCCCTTCCCCCACGCAGGGCCGAACCCCTGCCTGTTTTTGATTTAATTAAAGGGAAGAGGGCGCATCAATTTCATTGGCAGTGCAGAGAGATGACAGCACACAAATTGAAGCGCGCCTCGGCCGAGAGGAGGGAGGGCTCATCATTAACACTGAACACAATCCTGTGTGCCGTGTAACAAGATTAGAAACATTACTATCATTCTCCCGAACACACACGTCCACACACACACACAACGAGACCGACTGAAGAGAGGTTACAATATACTAAACAACACGTCTGAATGAGACATCATGTGTTCTCGTGTCACATCTGAACTACACATCACACAAAACATATTTAACACGCTCAAAAACTCACAACTAACTTTGCTTTTCAATCATTGTTTCTTTGTTTCATTTCTAAATGTACAAATGCACTGCTTTCCCTTCAAATAAATGGCATTGATTATTAATTAATTGCAATGCATTTTATCTTCGGTTACTATTATTTATAAATAGTTAAGTAACTTTATTTTACAGTGTCCTTGTTACATGTACTTAATTACACAGTAATAACAGTAAATTATGCATAATTGCATGCAAATAACCTAACCTTATAGTCAGCACATGCTCATTAATATTACTCCGTACTTAAATTTATAATTACACCGTAACAATGACACCTTAAAGGGCACCTAATACTAATACACTATTACGTGTATTTTATGATATTTGAGCAAATAGTCATTTCAGTCGATGTCAGCCAATTCAACAACAAATGCGTCTAAAGTTGTTGTCGTCGTCGTTGCTGTGTGTGTGTTGCACATCCATAATTTCAAAGGGGACGCGATTACAACTCTATAAGTAAATGTATCAAATAACCATAACGAGACATACTGGTCCATTCTCATTTGTGTTTATTCTGCCGGAGTCTTATCGTCATCTGGGTCTGATCAGAGACTATTTATATATTCCAATTCAAACATGTACGGCTGAATGACGCGGGTCTCTCACTCTCTCAGGCCCCGTTTACATGAAGGGAAAACATAGATATTTCCCTGCGGATTGGCCTCTCGTTTACACGAAAATCCCGTTTTTTATCACAGAAAACGATTATTTCTAAAAACGCCGGCCAAAGTGGAGATTTCTGAAAACGCCGGTTATGTGTAGTCGTGTGAACTGGGAGAAACGGCGTTTTGGGTTCTCTCTTGTCGATTCTGAGGATTCTGATTGGCCTGCATGGCTTTATCTTTAACCCCTACACTGCCGCCAATAGGTTTGGCATAGTTATGATGGCGCTCGACGGCGTATTTATGCGGTTGTGTGAACGATGTTATTTTTGAAAACGGAGAGGGGGAAAATATTTGCTTTGCTGTAAACGTGGCCTCAGCCCTTCTGCTTACCGACTACCATAGGTATCAAGTTACACCCTCATCCAAAGGCATATGCAGCTCATTTGCATTTAAGGTCGTATACCCCAAAACAGCTCATTTTTTAAACAGGACACCAGAGACCAATATTACATCTTGTAAAAAGGGGCATAATAGGTGCCCTTTAAAATATAGTGTAACAAAAACAATAATAATGTACATCATGAATACACTGATAATGTATTTACATATTTTTAAGTGTTTAAATCCGTTCAGTAACACTTTGAAACTCGTGAAAAGATACAACGCATTATAACATGCATTATGAAAAACGTCAAATAAACTGTTACCAACTGAAACAAGCAAAGCTTTTATATAAGACGTACCTAAAGCAAGAGACTCGCTCAGTCACAGAAGTCAGTCCTGGCTATAGAACAGTTGAGGAAGTGAAAACATGCGGAAAAACTTTAAATGGACCGTTGAATATGCTGTTCATTTATACTATTTGCTCATGTTGTTAGCTTAGCAACATGCTAATGTCAAACCTTGTTGAACTCCACTCGTGATCGACCTTGAGTAATGTGGCAGAACTCATTTAAGTGTGGCTTACATCATTACATTTAGAAAAGTGAGGATATATTTTATTTGTTCTTCCTTTAAATTTAATACAGAATCGTGTAAATCCACATTGAAACAGCAGTCTGAGTGCGAATCATGTTATTTTCCTCATAAACCTTCCAATATCCCAAATGAATGACGTTTTTATGACACAAACACACTTTTCACTTCTTCCAAACAAAGTCACAAGCTTTCTCTGATAAACTGCTGACATGTTTATGTCCTGTGGAGTGTGAAGACGGATCCGACGGTGTGTGTGCTCTCATCAGGTGTTTCTGAAACACACACGGGGATTGTGGGTATTTTCCTGATGTGACGCAGGTGAAACTCAGTCCCTGTGAGATTCGTGTGAAATAAGATCTGAGCGAATGGACATCGATATTAAGAGAGCGATGCGTTTTACCCTGCCGAGGCAAAGGACGGCAGGTAATAAACGTAACACCTACAAAATCATTTCAGTTATTATTATCTGTATTGGTCACATATACTTTTACTGAAGAGTGTGTGGTTGGGTGATGTGTTATTATTTATTGCTGTGATCAAAGCTGAATTTATCATCATTACTCCAGTCCTCAGTGTCACATGATCCTTCACAAATTAGGATCTGATGATCAAGAAACATTTATGATTATTATCAATGTTGAAAATTTTTTTGTTTTCCAGGATTCGTTAATGAACAGAAAGTTCAAAAGAACAGATATCATCTTTTTTTAACATTATAAATGTGTTTACTGTCACTTTTGAATGTGTCCTTGTTGAATTAAATAATTAATTTCTGTCAAAAAATTAAATGTTTAGTGTGTATAAAACAGGCGGCTGAGACAAAACTGCAACAAACACAAGAATCAACTCTTCTACCTTTGCTACTGCAAATATATTTAATATATGTATTATGACCTGAATGTGGATCTGAAGGTGGGGTAATGGGCCTGAATGTGGATCTGAAGGGTAATGGGCCTGAATGTGGATCTGAAGGCGGGGTAATTGGCCTGAATCTGGATCTGAAGGCGGGGTAATTGGCCTGAATGTGGATCTGAAGGGTAATGGGCCTGAATGTGGATCTGAAGGTGGGGTAATGGGCCTGAATGTGGATCTGAAGGCGGGGTAACGGGCCTGAATGTGGATCTGAAGGCGGGGTAATGGGCCTGAATGTGGATCTGAAGGCGGGGTAATGGGCCTGAATGTGGATCTGAAGGCGGGGTAATGGGCCTGAATGTGGATCTGAAGGGTAATCGGCCTGAATGTGGATCTGAAGGCGGGGTAATGGGCCTGAATGCGGATCTGAAGGCGGGGTAATGGGCCTGAATGTGGATCTGAAGGCGGGGTAATGGGCCTGAATGTGGATCTGAAGGCGGGGTAATGGGCCTGAATGTGGATCTGAAGGCGGGGTAATGGGCCTGAATGTGGTTCTGAAGGCGGGGTAATGGGCCTGAATGTGGATCTGAAGGGTAATGGGCCTGAATGTGGATCTGAAGGTGGGGTAATGGGCCTGAATGTGGATCTGAAGGCGGGGTAATGGGCCTGAATGTGGATCTGAAGGGTAATGGGCCTGAATGTGGATCTGAAGGTGGGGTAATGGGCCTGAATGTGGATCTGAAGGCGGGGTAATGGGCCTGAATGTGGATCTGAAGGCGGGGTAATGGGCCTGAATGTGGATCTGAAGGGTAATGGGCCTGAATGTGGATCTGAAGGCGGGGTAATTGGCCTGAATGTGGATCTGAAGGCGGGGTAATTGGCCTGAATGTGGATCTGAAGGGTAATGGGCCTGAATGTGGATCTGAAGGGTAATGGGCCTGAATGTGGATCTGAAGGCGGGGTAACGGACCTGAATGTGGATCTGAAGGGTAATGGGCCTGAATGTGGATCTGAAGGCGGGGTAATGGGCCTGAATGTGGATCTGAAGGCGGGGTAATGGGCCTGAATGTGAATCTGAAGGGTAATCGGCCTGAATGTGGATCTGAAGGCGGGGTAATGGGCCTGAATGCGGATCTGAAGGCGGGGTAATGGGCCTGAATGTGGATCTGAAGGCGGGGTAATGGGCCTGAATGTGGATCTGAAGGCGGGGTAATGGGCCTGAATGTGGATCTGAAGGCGGGGTAATGGGCCTGAATGTGGATCTGAAGGCGGGTAATGGGCCTGAATGTGGATCTGAAGGCGGGGTAATTGGCCTGAATCTGGATCTGAAGGCGGGGTAATGGGCCTGAATGTGGATCTGAAGGGTAATGGGCCTGAATGTGGATCTGAAGGTGGGGTAATGGGCCTGAATGTGGATCTGAAGGCGGGGTAACGGGCCTGAATGTGGATCTGAAGGCGGGGTAATGGGCCTGAATGTGGATCTGAAGGCGGGGTAATGGGCCTGAATGTGGATCTGAAGGCGGGGTAATGGGCCTGAATGTGGATCTGAAGGGTAATCGGCCTGAATGTGGATCTGAAGGCGGGGTAATGGGCCTGAATGCGGATCTGAAGGCGGGGTAATGGGCCTGAATGTGGATCTGAAGGCGGGGTAATGGGCCTGAATGTGGATCTGAAGGCGGGGTAATGGGCCTGAATGTGGATCTGAAGGCGGGGTAATGGGCCTGAATGTGGTTCTGAAGGCGGGGTAATGGGCCTGAATGTGGATCTGAAGGGTAATGGGCCTGAATGTGGATCTGAAGGTGGGGTAATGGGCCTGAATGTGGATCTGAAGGCGGGGTAATGGGCCTGAATGTGGATCTGAAGGGTAATGGGCCTGAATGTGGATCTGAAGGTGGGGTAATGGGCCTGAATGTGGATCTGAAGGCGGGGTAATGGGCCTGAATGTGGATCTGAAGGCGGGGTAATGGGCCTGAATGTGGATCTGAAGGGTAATGGGCCTGAATGTGGATCTGAAGGCGGGGTAATTGGCCTGAATGTGGATCTGAAGGCGGGGTAATTGGCCTGAATGTGGATCTGAAGGGTAATGGGCCTGAATGTGGATCTGAAGGGTAATGGGCCTGAATGTGGATCTGAAGGCGGGGTAACGGACCTGAATGTGGATCTGAAGGGTAATGGGCCTGAATGTGGATCTGAAGGCGGGGTAATGGGCCTGAATGTGGATCTGAAGGCGGGGTAATGGGCCTGAATGTGGATCTGAAGGGTAATCGGCCTGAATGTGGATCTGAAGGCGGGGTAATGGGCCTGAATGCGGATCTGAAGGCGGGGTAATGGGCCTGAATGTGGATCTGAAGGCGGGTAATGGGCCTGAATGTGGATCTGAAGGCGGGGTAATGGGCCTGAATGTGGATCTGAAGGCGGGGTAATGGGCCTGAATGTGGTTCTGAAGGCGGGGTAATGGGCCTGAATGTGGATCTGAAGGGTAATGGGCCTGAATGTGGATCTGAAGGCGGGGTAATGGGCCTGAATGTGGATCTGAAGGCGGGGTAATGGGCCTGAATGTGGATCTGAAGGGTAATGGGCCTGAATGTGGATCTGAAGGCGGGGTAATGGGCCTGAATGTGGTTCTGAAGGCGGGGTAATGGGCCTGAATGTGGATCTGAAGGGTAATGGGCCTGAATGTGGATCTGAAGGTGGGGTAATGGGCCTGAATGTGGATCTGAAGGCGGGGTAATGGGCCTGAATGTGGATCTGAAGGGTAATGGGCCTGAATGTGGATCTGAAGGTGGGGTAATGGGCCTGAATGTGGATCTGAAGGCGGGGTAATGGGCCTGAATGTGGATCTGAAGGCGGGGTAATGGGCCTGAATGTGGATCTGAAGGGTAATGGGCCTGAATGTGGATCTGAAGGCGGGGTAATTGGCCTGAATGTGGATCTGAAGGCGGGGTAATTGGCCTGAATGTGGATCTGAAGGGTAATGGGCCTGAATGTGGATCTGAAGGTAATGGGCCTGAATGTGGATCTGAAGGCGGGGTAACGGACCTGAATGTGGATCTGAAGGGTAATGGGCCTGAATGTGGATCTGAAGGCGGGGTAATGGGCCTGAATGTGGATCTGAAGGCGGGGTAATGGGCCTGAATGTGGATCTGAAGGGTAATCGGCCTGAATGTGGATCTGAAGGCGGGGTAATGGGCCTGAATGCGGATCTGAAGGCGGGGTAATGGGCCTGAATGTGGATCTGAAGGCGGGGTAATGGGCCTGAATGTGGATCTGAAGGCGGGGTAATGGGCCTGAATGTGGATCTGAAGGCGGGGTAATGGGCCTGAATGTGGTTCTGAAGGCGGGGTAATGGGCCTGAATGTGGATCTGAAGGGTAATGGGCCTGAATGTGGATCTGAAGGCGGGGTAATGGGCCTGAATGTGGATCTGAAGGGTAATGGGCCTGAATGTGGATCTGAAGGTGGGGTAATGGGCCTGAATGTGGATCTGAAGGCGGGGTAATGGGCCTGAATGTGGATCTGAAGGCGGGGTAATGGGCCTGAATGTGGATCTGAAGGCGGGGTAATGGGCCTGAATGTGGTTCTGAAGGCGGGGTAATGGGCCTGAATGTGGATCTGAAGGCGGGGTAATGGGCCTGAATGTGGATCTGAAGGGTAATGGGCCTGAATGTGGATCTGAAGGTGGGGTAATGGGCCTGAATGTGGATCTGAAGGCGGGGTAATGGGCCTGAATGTGGATCTGAAGGCGGGGTAATGGGCCTGAATGTGGATCTGAAGGCGGGGTAACGGGCCTGAATGTGGATCTGAAGGGTAATGGGCCTGAATGTGGATCTGAAGGCGGGGTAGCGGGCCTGAATGTGGATCTGAAGGCGGGGTAATGGGCCTGAATGGAGCCGCTTGGCTTTGATTAGTTGTGAAGACAGCAGCAGTAAGAGCGCCCGACTCCAGGCGTTTCCCAGCATGCCCGTGGAGAGCGACACTTCCTCTGCCGTCTGAAGACTAGCGCTGAAGCCGAGCCAGAAGATCTCAGCAGAAGCCTGACATTCATCAACAGCAAGCAGCGGGAACACACACTGTGTGTGTTTGTGTGTGTGAGTTCACATGCTGCCACAGTGTGAAGGTAATGATGTAATTGAGCGCTCACATGCATCCGTGTTCACTGTATGTCCCATTTTTCAGTAATCTACTCCAATGCCCTCCGTCGACTACAACAATATTTAAAGGCCCTGCAAGTTTTTCAGCTGGTCATGATTCACTGCATTACTTTTAAAAATATGTAAAACAATATATATATATATATATATATATATATATATATATATATGGCTCAATTTTACGGAACCCTTTATGCCAAAAAGGTGTTAATTAAGCAGAACCTGACAGAACCCTTTAAGGTTCCATATAGAACCTTTTCTTTTAAAAGAGTGGAGTTTTAAGATTGTATTCATTGGTATGACTTTTATTTGGGGCAGATATTTAATAATAAAACACAAGGAATTGGTATGGATAGAGATTGTGAGTTCTATGTAAATCTGCAGAGCTCTGAAACTGATTGTGTGTGTCTCTGGCTACTAGTCAATAGGACAACACAGAAAAAGCTTAGTTTCCTTCTGATTGCATTGATGTCTGTAAACGAACAGACCTCCACCTGTAAACAGAGCGAGCGCGTGTGATCTAACGGCCCGGGAGAGACCGAGATGTGCCCTAAACACAAGTGATTGGAAAATTATAGGGACTTTGTGAAGTCTCTCTCCAGTGACTCAGAGCTGTGTTTGTGGAGCTGAGGCTTCTGGGTAATCTGGCAGATGTGGGAAAAGCACTGTGATTGTCTTCCAATCACTTCAAGAGAACCGTGGTCATCACACTATGAGCAAAACTTCCTGACTGAGCCAATGCCGGCTGATTTTAACACAAGAGATGGTAAAAAAGTTCAGTGTGTTTCTGTATGGAAGTAAGTTGATGAGTAGTTTAATTAACACTAAATCCATAAAATGATCCCATGATGTCCTGAAAGGTTATACATAAGCACCTGAAAGAACGTTTAAGATTCTATATAAACTTTTAATCTTAGGGTTTTTTCAGACCTGTACATCACTTGCTTTGTTCTGAAACAGGGACACACACTGTGAAAAAAAATAAGTTAAATTTACAGTAAAAAAAAAAAAAACGCAGCTGTGGTTGCCAGAAAATTTGCCGTAAAAAAATATAGCAGCAACATTTTAGGTTTTACAGACTTGACTTAAATTTACAGTAAAAAAACCCAAAACATTTAATTATCTGATATAAAGTTTATTTACCGACCTTTTGAAGTAATAATATCTGTTTTATACCATTTTATTTCACTGCCAACCAACAATCACAAATTTCTGAGCCACTCAGTTCACACACCAGTCCAGAGTCTCCTGACCGCTGTTCCAGAGCCTGAGCTTCGTCACGTCACATCACACATATCAACTCCATCCCGTGACCCCTCGGACAAGATGGCCGCCGTTCCAGAGCCCTCAGACAAGATGGCCGCCGTTTCAGAGCCCTCAGACAAGAGTCCTGCCTCTACGCCTGTCTTCAGACAAAATGTCCGACCTCTACTCCTCGGCAGCCTCTAAGCCTTTATCTTCGGACAAGATGGCCGACTCTATGCCTGTGTCTTCCGACAAGATGGCCGACCTCTACTCCTCTGTCTTCCAACCAGATGGCAGCCTCTAAGCCTTTATCTTCCGACAAGATGGCCGACTCTATGTCTGTGTCTTCCGACAAGATGTCCGACTCTATGCCTGTGTCTTCGGACAAGATGGCCGACTCTATGCCTGCAGCCTCTAAGCCAGAGGTGCCGAACCCTGCTCCTGCCGATCGACTGTCCTGCACACCCTAATTAAACACACCTGCTTTTAATTTCCAAGTGACCCTGAAGACCTTGATTGGTTGCTTCAGGTGTGTTTGATTAGGGTTGGAGATAAACTGTGTAGGACAGTCGATCGGCAGGAGCAGGGTTGGGCACACCTGCTCTTTGTCTTCGGACAAGATGTCATGTGATTCCTAGGCCCTCATGTGATTCTGCTGCGTGTTCTTTATTGTCATAATGTCATTGGTTTATTGTTTCACTGTGCACAGGTGTGTCTTGTTCAGTCTTTAGTCTTGTGTGCATTTAAGCCCTCATGTTTGCCATGTGTCGTTGTCATGTATTGTTTCCCTTTAACCCCTGTTGCTAAGCGTCACCTCCATGTTTAAAGGTTCTCTGAGCGATCCTGGGTGTTGACGTTTGGAATATTTTGGAGGCTAGCTAGACCCGCCCTCCTCCGCATCTCATCTCCTCCCCCTCCCTTCCGTGCTTCCTGAAATAATTGTGAACGTGCATTTCTAGCTAATTATATCCTTGTGTGGGTTTGGCGAACATAAGCGTCAGTTTAGAAGAAAAAAAACTATTTACCGTTACCCACCTGTCCAGCAAAAACAGAGCAACCTGAATGTCGGACTGGAAGCCCTTCTGCCGCCGGAGTTCAAAAGCTTTGCTACCGATGTAAATTCGGAACTTCGCACGTTCTTTATCCGACTCCTTCTTCTTTTTAATTTGTTCCTCAGAACGACGTCTCTTTGGTCGTGTTTCGGCCATTCTTATGCTTTTCTCTCCTTCACACACACACACCCTTCATGTGCACGCGCACTAACCACCCAGACCCACCCTCAAATACTTCTTGCCAGTGATTGGCTGGAACACTGTTTGTTAGGTTTCGTGGTCCGGGTGAGACATGATTGTTTTTGTTGCCGTTTGTGGAGCCTGTGGTGTCTACAGAGACCGCGTTTTTTTACAGTGTGTTTAGGGGACAGGCAGCTAGCCGATAGTGAGGAGACGTTTGATGTATGTGACAAAAAATGTTTTGGCCCCACATCGCTTAGAGAACCTTTAAGTCTAGAGTTCCATGTCAAGTCAAGTCTTTGTTTATTTTGAGTTTGTTCGTGTTTGTATAATATTAAACTGCACTTGGGTTCTGCAAACTTGTCTCCAGTGGACTACAGGTCTGTCTGGTTTATGAGCTATCATTAAAAAATTAAAAATCAGCTCGTTTTTATTTGCCAATCCCGACTATTTCTCTCTATTCCAAGTCTTTTGAAATCATATGTGAGGAACAGACCAACATCTCCTTTCATGTTCCACTAAAGATTGACATCGTTCAGGTTTGAAACATGAAAGTGATGTATTTATCATTGCTGATATTCTTAGAAAACGACCAATTAATTCACAGGAGTGTAACTCTTGGAGTTAAAGGGTTAGTTCACCCAAAAATTAAAATTATGTCAGTATTTACTCACCCTCATGTTGTTCAACCCCGTAAGACCTTCGTTCATCTTCGGTACACAAATTAAGATATTTAAGATATTAAGATCGCTCCTGCATACAGTCCATAGGCTTCTTGAGGGACTGGCTCTTGCTGTCCCCGAAAAGTCATTAAAGACATCGTTAAAATAGTCCAAGTGACTACAGGGGCTCAATCTTAAGTTTATCAAACGACGAGAACACTTTTGTGCGCAAAAAAAACAACAAAAATAACGACTTTATTTCAACTATTCACTTCCTTCTCCATGAGCCTGTAGTCAGTTAACGTAGTGTGATTGCGTAGAGCTACGTCACACGTAGGCTCACTATTGGCCGACGCTGGTCATGTGTGTGTGATGCGTGATACGTACAATAACAGAAGCTTACGCTATTAAACTAGTAACCTGACTCGCGCAGAGGGAGAAATAAACGAATAGTTGAAATAAAGTCGTTATTTTTGTTGTTTTTTTGCGCACAAAAGTGTTCTCGTCGTTTGATAAACTTAAGATTGAGCCCCTGTAGTCACTTGGACTATTTCGAGGACAGCAAGAGCCAGTCCCTCAAGAAGCCTATGGACTAGTATGCAGGAGCGATCTTAATATCTTAAATATCTTAATTTGTGTACCGAAGATGAACGAAGGTCTTACGGGGTTGAACAACATGAGGGTGAGTAAATACTGACATAATTTTCATTTTTGGGTGAACTAACCCTTTAAAATGTTCAGCAATGTCAGGTTGTGTGTGTAAACGCCAGCGCAGTAATGTGAGATGTTCACTGGGGTCTTGATCAGGTATAAAGCGGTGAGGCTCTAGAGATGCTGCTGTTGATGGTAATTACAGTCGTCTCTCATACAGTCTGAGAACAGCTTCTGTCTCTGATTGCTGGATCCTTCAGCTCTGCTGTCCATTAAACCTTGATTGGTCCACTCTCTTTCTGTGTGTGTGTGTGTGTGTATGACAGAGAACAAGTGACCTGTTGAACAAATTTCAGAGTAGATTTTAGAGTTGACTAAATCCAACCTGGTTCAGATGGAGTTGAGCATATTCTTAATCTTACGTATATCTGAGTGAAACACTTCTCGAACAAGAAAACATGTGGGCGGGGCTTGATTGTGTCTGTGGGGAATGGATTGGATGGTTGTGGTTTGCTATTGGCTGATCTCATGTGAGTGACAGGTTATCTCCACCCTCGTCATGAGAGAAGAGATGCTGCAAGAGGAACTTATTCTATTAACACAATAATGATGTGCACCGATAAATCATTTAGGATAAACACTGTAATATTTCATGGTGATTTTAAAAGCTAAAATAAGGCACCCCCGTCATACTTGAGCCGTTTGTGTACAGCCAAATTATAGCATGTGAGTGGGACCATCATCACAGCTGTGATCACACACACACACACACATATCTTTATCTCCTCGGCTCGTCTTCCTCTTCCTCCGCTCCTCTTCTAACCCCCGTGTTCGCAAATCACGCTTCCCATGTCAGCAGGTAAATTGTTTTGTCCTCCCGTTCCCCGCTTTCATTACCTTGTGTAAATTAAGCGATACGTCGTCCACCGGCGCGAGTCTCCGCCACGCCAAAATCACCAGATTTGGCATAATAAATGAAGACAAACTGGCGCAGGCACTGCTCCTTCTCCTCGCCGACTCGCTTTCATTATTCGCTTAACTCGCCGGAGAAAATGACTTAACCCTGACCCGAGCATTACGTCCCATATTCACTCCAGATAAAAGCCTTTTTACGGCGGGCCCCCCACAATTTATATTCCGGCAAGGAGGCCGCTTCTCCCTGTCACTTTTCCAATCTCGGGCCCCTCAACACACGTCATTAAACTTGTCGTTCCTTCCTGTATTTGTCCATCAGTCCTTTCCTTTTACATAAAAGGTGGCAGCATTATTCTGGGCTTTGATGGCGCCCACTCATTTTTTCCCCCGTTTGATTGGAAGAAATATAGCCTGAGCGCCGGCTCCATCTCCTCTCCGCTCCGCTGCCGGGATCCGCCTGATGAAATAGTGTTCCTTTAGCAGGAATAATAAAAACAGACTTGTGCATTACAGGCCCGGAGCCCACAGGAACGAGAAAACCCCAATCTCTGCTCGGCCCTGACGGGTTTTTATAGTCATACGGGCAGATAAATGGAAAGCGGCGTGGAGATGCTCGGGATTCCACACGGAAAAGCATTAGTTACAGTGCCTGGAGAGAACCGAGTTTTCCAACCCCGGAAAAAAACATATCTGAGGTGGCATTTCTGCAAAATTATGCTATGTTGCTTCTTGCACTTTTTCAAGGTGAAATGTCGAGCGAGTGAGTGTCGAATAAAGCAAATTCAGTTTTATCTGAAAAAGGTGAATGTGAATCTGGGAACGGTCTGTTATGGTGGTTGTTGTTCGTATCGCGGCTGTTCAGAATTGAGTTTACAGCATACAATAAACCCTACAGTAAACATTCAATTAAATGCACATTTGTTTGTATACTGGGTTGAGATCTGGTGACTGTGGGGGGCATTTTAGTACAGTCAACTCATTGTCATGTTCAAGAAACCAATTTGAAACGATTGGAGCTTTGTGACATGGTGCATTATCCTGCTGGAAGTAGCCATCAGAGGATGGGGACATGGTGGCCATAAAGGGATGGACATGGTCAGAAACAATGCTCAGGTAGGCCGTGGCATTTAAACGGTGCCCAATTGGCACTAAGGGGCCTAAAGTGTGCCAAGAAAACCACACAATTACACCACCACCACCAGCTGCACAGTGGGAACAAGGCATGATGATCCATGTTCTCATTCTGTTTAACCCAAATTCTGACTCGACCATCTGAAATCGAGACTCATCAGACCAGGCAACATGTTTCCAGTCTTCAACTGTCCAGTTTTGGTGATCTCTTGCTAACTGTGGCCTCTTTTTCCTATTTGTAGTGGAGATGAGTGGTACCCGATGGGGTCTTCTGCTGTTGTAGCCCATCCGCCTCAAGGTTGTGTGTGTTGTGTCTTTGCTGCATACCTCGGTTGTAACGAGTGGTTATTTCAGTCAAAGTGTCTCTTCTATCAGCTTGAATCAGTCGGCCCATTCACCTCTGACCTCTCGCATCAACAAGGCATTTTGGCCCACAGGACTGCCATCGCATACTGGATGTTTTTCCCTTTTCACTCCATTCTTTGTAAACCCTAGAAATGGTTGTGTGTGAAAATCCCAGTAACTGAGCAGATTGTGAAATACTCCGGCCACGCTCAAAACTGCTTAAATCCCCTTTCTTTCCCATTCTGACATTCAGTTTGGAGTTCAGGAGATTGTCTTGACCAGGACCACACCCCTAAATGCATTGAAGCAACAGCCATGTGATTGGTTGATTAGATAATTGCATTCATGAGAAATTGAACAGGTGTTCCTGATAATCCTTTAGTTGAGTGTATATTAGTTTAAGGTTGACGAACAAAGGAAATGATATATAAAATCAATGAATGATGTATAAAAAATATTTTATGTTAACGTTTTGAGAACATTATTATAAACCAGATATCTGAACGAACACTTTCTCAGCATTACCGGATGAACGTTTGTTCATAATAACTGTGAGAGACCCTTTTCCAGAACGCTCCCTGTCTGCGGGATCACTGCTTGGGTAGATCTGGCTCAAATACACACAGAGAAGAAGAGGAAGAAAAAGAAGAAGGAAATATCAGCTTCATTCTTTGCATATGAAAGTTTCACAAGGTCGTTGAAGAAGTCAGGCGTCCACTCTACACCTGCATACAAATCCTCTTCCTTGTTCCAGGAGCACGGCGGCTCTTAAAGCGATCATTATTACCATACAAATAGACAGATCTATTTAACAACTACCTTTTTATCGCAGAGCACTTATTCTTTAGTGTTGCTCTGTGAAACGCATTGAAATGCAGCCGCCGAGCGTCTTGCGCTTGATAAAGGCCGGGAGCAATAGATGGAGCATGGCTGACATCTTCTTAAGAGATGATAGCAGAGCCAAATCAAATAGGATGGAGCAGTCACTCTGGCGCGAGATAGGTGTTTCATTTCTTCATCCCCAGTGACTCTCTGCCCGGGGAAGATATCGCTCCCCTGGACTCTATCCATTATTCCAGCCGGCGCTGCTCCACGCTGCTGTTTCTCTTCCGGGACGAGGAGTGTTTTCCCGACTTTGATGTCAATCTTGGAGTTTTCTCTGGCTTTTCATTATCGATAGTCTCGCTCCTGTGTGTTTGAGTGTGGAAGTCAATTATGTGTTTTTTTATATAACATAATTGATTGGGAGTGTATGAGACGAGAGTCGTGCATTTTGAAAAAGAAATTAATGTTAAAAGTTTCTTAAACTCTTGCCCGTGTTTCCAAAAGCTTCACTTTTGAAGACTTAAATAACTGAAATCATCTGTATTAACACTACAAGACTATTTGGTACGCAAAATGCTCGACATCATCTGATAACCCAGACAGCAAACTGACATTGAATCAACATGGAAACGACGTCTCTCATGACATTGAAACAACGTTGATTTTGCTCATCGAATTAACGTTGAACCAACGTCAGACGCGGCATTCTTCAAAGCTAAATGAAAATCGAAAATTGGTTTGCTTTCATAACGTTGAAACAACGCGTTGATTTCAAGTTGATTTTCCGTTAGTTTTGAAAGAATGACGCGTCTGACGTTGGTTCAACGTTAATTCGATGAGCAAAACAATGTCAGATCAACGTTGTCTCGATGTCATGTTTCCACGTTGATTCAATGTCAGTTTGCTATCTGGGAAACCTGTCGCACTGGATCTTCTCAGTCCTTCTGTCTCTGACTGAGAGTTTACACTCTTTTATAAAAGTCTTAGTGTAATTGTACAAACGTCCTCCTTCAGCTCGAGTCTTTCTGTGTCAAATCTGCCCTGATTTAACAAAGAAACGCAGGAATAACTTTGATATTGTTAGAAATATTTCAGCTGGAATGAAGCAGCTTCGCTTTACTTGATTATCGCACATCATTTATATATCAGGCTTTTGATGAAGGTTTATTAGTTCATCTCTCAATCATCATTGTATTGCATTGCGTTATATGATTTAAAATAAAGAGATTTTATCATAAAACTAAGCATTCAAATACTATATTATTGGCAGATATTGATACTTATATGCATTTTCTGAAAGTATCTGCTATACTTTTATAAATATGTCATTGATTTACATTATGCATCAGAATTTCATTTCACTAAAATTACTATTTTACCAGAGATTCGTATTAATTCGTATTAATTCATTCGACCTCACTCGTACGAATTTGTCTGATTTTTGCAAAATCATACATATAAGTTAGTCTGGCTAACGCCAGACCACATATCGGTCTTGAAACCACATGTTCATTTTCTCGTATTTGAGGCGTGGTTTACGAATGCCTAGAGCCGTATTATTGGGTGCTACGAATGTCTATCAACTGTGCCTGCGCTTCCTCCCCGTTCTGTGATTGGTTCCCTATTTCAGGGGAAAATTTGGTTCATGGCGTCCAGACTGCCTAGCAGCGTGAATAAAATCGCACTGCGGCATGGCAGCATGGGGAAACCCAAGTTAACTTTGTCTCAGATGTTTCTCCTCAAACAAAAATGACATAAATGACAGAATAGTTGTCGTACAGTAAGAGCACAAAGCTATGAATGAAATAAATGTGGAGCAGAGAGAGAAATGAGATGAGCAATCTTTGAGTTCATATTGAGATCCCTGACTTTTGCTGTCCTGGTAGATCTGAGCACAGGTTGAGACATTATTGAAATCTCTTCTGAAACTCCAGCAGAGATGCATGTGAGAAGAAGAAAAAAGACTTAAGCAGAAGGTTAGGAGTTTTCTTTCCTATGGGATATTACACTATAAACAATACTGGGTAGTTTTAACCCAAATTTGGGTCAAATATGGACAAACCCAAATGTTGGATTATAAATGTAATTTATAAATAAAATTTAAACCAACTTCAACTTTCACTTTCAGCTTTAGATTTTTTTTAATTACATTTTTAACCCAACATTTGGGTTTGTTCTTATTTGACCCAAATTTGTAGGGCTGGGCGATAAAACGATAACGATAATTATCGCGATATAATTTCCCTCGATAAAACGATATCAAGAGGTCGATAATTGTTCGATAATGTTTATGCGTCAAAAGCGGAACGAAACTCATTTAACCGCGCGCGCCACACGGAGCATTTATCCGCTCGGGTCAAAGTCCAAATGGCAGCGCACTGAGTGCAGCGCGAGCTCACGCAGACGCGCCTCTGATCGTTTTGCTCACGAGATCCAGTGAGAAGCACTTGAGTTCAGCGAAGAACACAAATGTCAAGTTTAAACCAGTTTAAAGGCAGATGAAACACCGCTGACAAAAAGGAGAAACACTGCAACGTGCAACGATACAGTCAGAATCTGAATTGAGACTGAATCCATTTAGCTTCCCATGGATTTACTGCAAGGTTAGCCTGGTAATATTAACTGCACCATGAAATGTGGGATATACATATTGTATAATATTATTAATGTAGACAATGTATTATGACTAATGGAATATAAGTACAGTATTTAATAATGTATTTAACTGTTAGGCTATTGTTTTTCATTCAAAAAATACAGAAACCATAAAGTTATGCCATTATAGTGAGGAGCTAAGTTAGGCTTTAACTGGTTTTATCTGTGGTTATCATGATCTAAAAATGCATGATACTGGATGACCAATGGTTAATTTGAATACAACTCAAACAGTCAGAATATTACTTTTTACCACATAAAAATATGGTTGTTGTTGCATAGAAAAAAAAAAACAGATGTTACTGTTTTTGTTAATGAACATAAATTTAAAGAGTAGTTTAAAAACACAATTAACACTCTGGTTTATACAACTTTCACTTAGTTACAAAAATCTGCCTTTAAACTTAAAAAAATGAATATTTGACATATATCGTGATAATTATCGATATCGATATAAAAAAATTATCGTGATAATTTTTTTGGGCCATATCGCCCAGCCCTAGGTTGAAACAACCCAGCATTTTTTAGTGTGTAGGTTTCATCTGAAATGATGAAATATTAGTGCTTGTACATATTGCCAAGTATCTTCTCATCTCCGCTCAAAGCCGATTCTCCGTCTGCCAGAACCACAGATAACTACAGAAACGAACCCTTCGAAACAATCGTCCCCACGAGACGAGTCATGAATAGCAGAATAAATGAAAATCAACCAGAATCCACACAATACGATGCAGAGAAATTGGCAAGATGGAACAAAGAATGAATTTTAAATGTCTTAAGACACATTTCCCTGAGACTGTATGTCCTGAGGGGCTCCGGTTTCTAAAACTGTTAATTGTTCGCGCTGAAAGAGACACTTTTCTGATACGTTTGGTTATGATTCGCTTGTTCTGAGTGCTTGTTTTAAGTCAGGCGTCTGCCTTGATGCTCCGGCTTCCCTGAACAATGAGGGCCCGGGACCCCGCGTGTCCCTCAGGCTTTGGTGAGCGGCGGCCCGAGGGCCCGGTACCGAGGGAGCCTAAATGTGGAGGGGACAGATAAGAGCTCAGCGGCGCTGCGAGGCCTTTCCCCAGGAGCCCGGAGGGAAATTTGCAAATATTAAGAAGAAGATGAAACCGATTAATGTGCTTTGTGCTCTTGTTAACCGCTCTGCTTTACTTAATTTTTTCTCTGCTTTCAGTTGCGTTGTATCTTTTCCTCCTTAAAATCGTTTTTATTTGATTTATTTTTTCATTTTTTTAGAACGTTGCACGGGGGAATTTTAATATCATTACAAAACATAGAAATGCTGACTATAGCTGAAATACAATTTTAAATCTATATTTCTAGTTTTAGTTGAAGATAATAAGCCAGCAGGGTTCAACATTTTATTCAGAAATTACAATTCATCCTAGTATATATATTTTTGTGCATTGCTGTGCGCCCCAAACTCTCACTATTGGTCAGTCAAACAGATAGCCCTGCCCCACACTCACACCATTGGTCAGTTAAACAGATAGCCCCACCCCAAACTCGTTCCATTGGACAGTCAAACAGATAGCCCCACCCCAAACTCACGCCATTGGACAGTCAAACAGATAGCCTTGAATAGTACAATCTTGAATAGTATCTATTCTCCTCATTATTACCGCATTCTGACTGGATGGAACAAGTTTCCTTTGGTAATCATTTGGAAATGTGTTCATCCTAGCAATTTGAGCCTGTCTGTGTAGAACATCAAAGCTTTTTCATTCTTTCATTCTCCATTATATATGAGTCAACAAGCAAGCATAGGAGATAATCAGTAAAGTTCATTTGAATAAGCGCCGATGTTCTCGCTTCTGTGTTTTTGTTAGGATCCTTGCTGCTGCATTTAGAAAGAGCTGATGGGAATTTAGCTGATCTGAGTCGTGAATTACAATAATCAATTCTTCTAACAAGTGCATGGACAAGGGCTTTTGCTTCACCTTGAGATGAAAAAGACCTAACTTTCACCCTGTTTCCTGTTTTCAACTGTAAAACATTTTTTTTCATTACAAAATGTCTAAAATCATTTGTATCACTTTGAAAAATACTTGAAAATTCTTGATTACCTATATTGTATGAAAAGAGTAGAGGCCCTATAACAGAACCCTGTGGAACGCCACAAGAAATTCCATCATTTTTTGATATATTTATAAAAATAAAAAATAAAAATAAACTGCTAAAATGTACAGTATACATGCAATGCAAGTTGCTTATAGAAGAAAAGTATATGCCACATGCATGAATGCATTATTATTATTATTTTGTAGAGCAAAAAGTATTTTTTTTTTTGTCTTTTAACTGTGTTATTTTAAATTTTAAATATTTTAATGATGGGCATGTGCTTTTTAGTCAAAATTTATTATTATACATCAGAGCACTGAACAAAAAAAAAAAAACTACATAAAACCTACAAAAAAACCTGATAATACCTACAAAAGTGATGTCCATAGGGGATAATTGTTTTTAATTTGTTTTTTAAACTTTGATTAAATAATTAAAATATGAGGAATATAATACATTTTTAAAAATATTTTTTTTAAATATTTAAATATGAGGGAAGAAAAAAACCCACTAAACTTGGTTAAGGTATTTTATCTGACAAAAATTATTTGGAAAAAAGGCAAACTACAGCTACAAAAAAAAAAAGACCCTCTTTTATTTGTATGACAGCCTGGCAAAAATTGATGTGTACACAATTTGGCATGTTTCATTACGTTATCACAAATAAAACAATTGACTCCAAGCACAACTATGAAATATGCTTACAAACATTTTTGAATAATATTTTATTAAAGTGTGAAGACAATTTGTTAAGCTTCTCCCGAGAGCCGCAGCATAGCTGGAAATTAAATATTATAGTTTGGGGAATAGGATTTGATTTAGGACAGATGAAGTGACATGCATACTGTATGCAGTCAAATACTCTATACCAGAACAGCTGCATCAAGCGATTTCACTTTGTAGGCCAAGCATAGCGATGCATCTATCTATTTAGATTGATTTGAAAATATATGAAAAATGTCTCCACCCACAGTGACACAAACCTACACAGAACTGACTAACAGTAGAAATGTTTAAAAATGAGCTGATTTTCTGAAAAGAAGCAAAAACAAAAAGCTGAAATCACGATAAACAGACGTGGTTTTTGGAGTAAGAAGAAAATAAATTTCTCTGTGATATTCTCTTGACTTGTCACCTTAAGTAACCAGTCCTGCAATATAAGTTTGGCAGCCGCTGTTAAATAGGGTGACATTTAAAATGATCTAGCAGCTAGCCTTAATCTTGTCGTAAGTATTCTGCGTGGCCTTATCATAAAGTGATTCATATAGGCCATAATTCACTTATTAACTTGCTATTAAACATGAATGATTCTGCTGTTGCTGTGCAGATCGGCAGGGGAAATTCATTGTTACGTGTTGCCTTTAGGCAACAATCAATTGCATAAAAAATGACAAAAAATAAATTTGATGCTATATCAGTTATGAGTAAAGGATGTCCAATCCAATCATAATTAAACAGAATGTAGTAATTTAGTATTGTGGTGTGTGTGTGTGTGTGTGTGAGAGAGTGAGAGAGAGAGAGAGTGTGCGTGACTGTGTGTGTGTGTGTGTATGTGAGAGTGTGTGTGATAGTGATTGGATGGTTTTTATATGCGACAGGATCTGACATGCTGAGCTGTGGTGTTTTACTGCCCTCTAGAACTATTAATAAAAGTGACCCAAAATCTAAAATAATTTTCTCTTACAAAATTTTAGTTATGCATTTAATAAAAATAAAACAGTCAAACAATAAAAACTGTATACACATATTAAAAAAAAAATCCTCAATCATAATATTTCATCAAAATTTAAGTAGTTTACTTTTGTATTAACATACAGCTTTACTTTTCAGTGGACATCATCAATCCCTCTTTACAACGATTCATTAGTTTGCTATGTTGTCAGTCATTGTCAACGCTATGTCGAAAACTGACAAATGGGGTCTTGTTTGGGAGCCCCAATCACCTCTGAGTTTTAGAAAAACAGCCTATGGAATTGGTGAATGGAATTTGCATGAGCTGTGTTTGGCCTTCGAGCCAGTGGGTAACTAAACCCTAAACCAACTTTTTTTAGTTAATGATCTGTAAAAATGGGGCTTTTTTAATGCTGATCATTGATTCAAGTAACTTTTTTGACATTTGGTTATAAAGTGTTTTATTTCTACCAGAAATACTCTGAGATAAATGATGTAACAAAGCATCCATTTATTGGTAATCCAGCAGGCAATTTTTTGCAAAGTTCTTTGGAAACTTTCCCATCCATAGATCGTAACCTGAGGGTAGCGGATCAGCATTCCCAGCCTGAAGACGAAGGCAGGGGCGCAGCCGACCCCCCGGGGAAGTATAGACGGGACCATCCTGGTGGTGTTGGGGAGGGTGGAGTTTGTTGTCGCGTCGGCATCTGCGAACTCAAACATGTGTAAGTAAGAATAAGAACGTGATTGGATAACCTGAAGGTAACAAGTGACATCTTAGTGCTGCCCTCTTCAGGTTGAGCGGTGGCTACTGCAGTTGAATTTTCCTATTGGATGTTTGCAGTTCTTCGCGACGTACGCAGGTTTCAGCTCACCACGCCATTGGTACGAGCTACAGCTACCACGCCCTCGGCAGTTTAAAAATCATCTTGTTTCGTCAAAACCACTGCGAGTCAAGAGTTGGAATTACGAGTATTGAAAACGACCAGGATAGAGTATTGTGGCAACTACTTAGCATTAAGTAGATGCTACAATAAGTATTTTTTATTAAGTTAAGTATTTAGCATAGCATTTATATAGTTATTTAGATTATTTTCTGTAGCCTAGTTAGTTCGTAGCATAGTGCAGTTAGGATAGCTTCAAGTCAGCATAGATTTATCTGTGTTTAGTACAGTGATCAGGATGGTAACGGACATGCCGAACACTGCTCCTCCTGCATGGACTCCACCACCGCAGCGGTGTCGTGATGTGAGTGGTCATGTATATTTTAATCACTATATGGTTAGGCTAAAGTTAATCATCTGGGGTCGACAAAAATGCCGGCGCATTTTGCTGGATTTTTTCACATAGCGGCAAAATATCAATATGAATATATGCCCACAGAGCGCGCGCTATTGACATCAACTCGACAAAACTCATCAGATGCAGGAGTTTAGACCGCAGTTTGAGCCAGCGGCAGGAATTGATATCGCCCTGTGTCCACAGACAATTCACCCTCCTCCACTTCAGGAGAAGTTGAATGAGTGGATGCGTGCCGCCATCTTATATATCTTGGCTTGGCATGCAAAATCCCATTTTTTCAGTCTTCAACATAACGTCTCCATCCCCCTGGTTGGAATGTGTTACTGCAATTTTTGAGTGAAAATTGTTTAAAATGAAATCTTACACCATTTTTTTTCATTGCATTGAAAAAGTCGGTAACACTTTATTTTACGACCCGCAAACAACGGTGTAAGTACACCGAAACTACGGTGTACGTTTCTGTAATTATAGTGTACTTCCGTGTAGGTATAAGGGAACAATATGTTAATTTTGGGGTAATAAGGGGGAACAAGCAGTAAATTATTTAATTAGTTAAAAAATAACAGGTACCTATTCTGTTAATATATTCCAGGCAAACAATGTCTGTTTTTTATAAAATGTATCACATTTCTGGCAAAATATGTTCAGGTGACTGTGGGTTGAAAATTAAACACACACACACTGTATATATATATATATATATATATATACACTATGATAAAAATTACATTTATTGGCTTTTCTAACTAGATTACTAGAAAAGTCAAAATAATTTGTTTCTGCTATGATTTTAATTTAGACCGCGTGCCATGTGGTAGTTAGTACTTACTTTATCCCATTGAATTGCAATGACACTTAAATGTCAGGGCAAATATACTGTGTAATTAAAACGTTTTGGTTTTTTTTCTTGATAACAGTACCTTTCTCTGTAATTACAGTGCAAATAGTGTTGTTTCGTATTGCTACATATTAAGTAGCGTTTGTTACCCCCTTGTTCTGTGTACTTACAGAGTAATAAGTGTAACTCCTGCGGGCTGTAAATTAAAGTGGAGCTCGTTACCCCGGCCTTTATTACCCCAAACTTAACATATTGTTCCCTTATACTTACACTATATTTACAGAAACGTACAGTATACCGTAATTTCGGTGTACTTACACACAGTTGTTTGCGGGTCGTAAAATAAAGTGTTACCAAAAAGTCTATGGACAGGTTGAGGTTTTTGGTGTGATCAGCATTCATAGCATTGAAAAAAACTTAAACAAAGGCTTTGATTAATGAACATCTGTGCGTTTACATGCCGTCCCGTCAGTCGACTCGAACAGCCTGCAATCCAACAAGCTGGCTGTCTTTCTTTCTCCTTTAGCTTTATGATGATCAAATCATGTGCCGTTTGAAAGAGAGCGAGGCCTCGTCAACTGTAGCCAATGATGGGCGACAGGGGGCTTTACATCTTCAGCTTTAATTTGTGCTGACCTGGCACGGCCTCTCAACCGCGCTTGTTTTCTTACTTTATGGAAAAATCAATACGCTCTCTGACAGAAAACAGCTCCAGAGAAGAAATAAATGGGAACACTGTGGCGCTCTGTCAATCATTTCTCACTTGTGGCCCATGTGCCTGATTGTTGCATGCTGGGATTGGAGAGTGACTCAATCAATTGTTGGCTTTATTATTTAAGATTTAAACCTGTTTAAATGCTCTGCTGAGGAGAAAGCGCTCAGTGATAATAAATCCTCAGTACTACACTGAAAAAAAACGGTATAGGATTAACTTTGCATGCAATGTCTAATCAGAAATTGCTACAAATTATCACAAAAAAATGACAAGTAACACCTTGAACTAGTTCAAGTTCTAAGAAAAAACAATTTTCACTTATAAATTGCAATTTTTTCCACAAATAATCAAAAAACGACAGCAAGTAATGCACTGAATTAAATTTGAAATTGATGTAGAAAAAGTGAAATAGCATTCCCTTAAAGAAATGGTCACTCAGAGTTTCACAAATATTCACAAAGGAATGGCAAGTAACATTAACATTTTTTAAACATAAAAGTAGAACAATTGAAATAGTATTTCATTATAAAATACACTCTGTTATATTTACAACTTGAAAAAAATCCCCTTTTTTACAGTCTAGCAGAGGACAAAGACGTGTGTGATGTGGCTGAAGTCCATCAGGACAGTCAGTGGGTTTGGGAAACGCTGGGACCGGCTCCACCCTCAGGCCGTAACACACACGTGGTGAGTCCAGATGTACGACACGTCTTTAGCCAAGTCGAGTGTGTGTGCAGCAGCTGCTGGCAGCTCCAGCTGGGGTTCGATCCTTGAGTAGACCTGCTCTTGGCCTGATGGAGCGAGCACCACCTGGCTCTCAGTCTGCGCTCGCCGAGGCCTTCACCAGCGCAACAACCTTGCCCTTACCTGCAGTCACACACACGCTTCAGTCACTGGACATCTGCACTCGCACAACACACACGTCAGCACTGGACACACACCTCATTTATTGTCAGTACTACATTAAACAACTACATGTAATGTTGAATATAATGAATAATGCAATGGGGGAAAATGTGTGGGTTCATCTAATTTTACCAGTAAAAAGATTATTATTATTTTTATACTTTTTATTATTATTATTATTATTATTTTTTTTTTTTTTTATTTTTTTTTTTTAGTGCCTTCTTGTCTCATTTAGTTTTAAGTTTGTATTGCAGTTTTATATCTGTGTCTCTTTTATTCCTTGTAAAGCACTTTGGTCAACCTCGGTTGTGTTTTAAATGTGCTTTATAAATAAATGATTGATTGATTGATTGATTATATTATTTGGTCTATATTATTTTAACTATATCTAGCCAGTGAAAGAGTGCAACCATGATCATGTAAAATAATTCAGCATTTTCAGCTTCAGAATCATGAATATTGTTATTCTGGTGTCTCTATTGTCCTGTGCTTTGGGTCCACGAATACTGATTTACACCAATTTAATACCAAATTTAACATTTTAATTAACAGTACATTTTTTGTTAACCTCTTGGAGTATCGCAATAATATCGTATCGTGATATGTATCGAATCGTGACATGAGGGTATCATTACACCCCTAATATTTTAGTATCATTTGTATCCCAATGATGCACTTATATACGATGTGATCAACCTTGTAGTGTATGGACTTTAACCGACTATAATAATTACTAATAATTATAATAATAATTCAGTCTATCACTACTTTTTAGGATTTCAACATTACAATTATCTCGCAACACAAATAAACTGCTTTGATATAATGACAACAGAAACAGGTGCATACCTTGATTGAACAACAAACAAACAAACAGTATGAAATGCTGATATAGAGGCATTTGGCATTTACATTCAAAGCGTAATCAGTGTAAAAATCGCTGTGTGCTAATAACTTCATCATAGAGTTAGTTGAAAGCTTTTGTGCATGTGAAAACTCACGCTGCACTATGTCACTATGTTCTTCTAGAAACAAACTTTCTTGCATTATTTTCTGGTTATCACTGTAAAGCTGCAATGAAACAATAACATAAAACATAAATAACATCAAATAGACATCACATCCTCATTTGTAGCGCATTTGGTTGAAAATTTGCAACCAAAACGCTTTTTCGGACAGCGGCCATATTGAATTTAGGGAATTAGGGGGAAATTCAGTCTTATCAGTCTTCGTGATATACCCAATCATATATGTAAGTATTCCTATGGTCAAAAAGTAAAATAGACTTTAAGTTTGTATTTGTATCTCATCTGGCTCAAAAGCTATAGACCATTTCACAAGATGTAAACAACACTGGTCCAGAAGCACTTCCTGTTTCAGTTTTTTAACACTACATGAAAGCTGGGATAAAATACAACCAACAGAACATTTAAAACTGAATCAAAAAGTTAAACAAACATCTTTAAGATGTTTTCTTTACATGTGAAATAAAGAAAACAGTTACAAACTGAAACAGGAAGTGCTTCTGGACCAGTGTTGTTTACATCTTGTGAAATGGTCTATAGCCGAATCCCTTTCAGGCGGCGGCCATATTGGATTTCGCAGCCATCTTGGTCTCAGGGACCATTGGCTCGAGTGCCCTGGCTAAATCATTTCAGTATGCCCTCAGCTACATCTGTGCCAAATTTGGTGCTTGTAGATGAATTTGCGCAAACAATGGGGTGTAAGGCCCCATATCACAGCCCAAACTGTTTTTTTTTTTGGCCGTATTGGAATTGGAGGATCAAGGGGTCCAGATATACTGGGTCATAAATATAAACATTCCTATGTGTTTCCCATGATCAATTAAGCTGAAAAGCATATCAAGTTTGTATTTGTAAGTCATGTGGTTCAAATGTTATAGCTGGACCCAGACAGCAAACTGACATTGAATCAACGTGGAAACGACGTCTCTCATGACATTGAAACAACGTTGATTTTGCTCATCGAATTAACGTTGAACCAACGTCAGACGCGGCATTCTTCAAAGCTAAATGAAAATCGAAAATTGGTTTGCTTTCATAACGTTGAAACAACGCGTTGATTTCAAGTTGATTTTCCGTTAGTTTTGAAAGAATGACGCGTCTGACGTTGGATCAACGTTAATTCGATGAGCAAAACAATGTCAGATCAACGTTGTTTCAATGTCATATTTCCACGTTGATTCAATGTCAGTTTGCTATCTGGGGAACCATTTTCGAGCAGCGGCCATATTGGATTTGGCCGCCATCTTGGCCCAAGTGTCGCTGGCTCCGGCGCCCTAGCTAAATCATTTCAGTATTCTGTGCCAAATTTGTCGCTTTTAGATGAATTTGTGTGAAAATGTGCTTAAGGCCCCCAACAACAATCATATTGTAAAAAGTGCTGTAAAAATAAAGGTGACTTGTAGACAAAGTATCCTCAAGTATCCACTGCTGTGTTTAACAGCCTCTCAACTTTGTAATATTCATTCACAGAAGTAGGCAAAGAGTTTCTGGAAGCTGCTCGCCTGAATTCGTTTCCCCAAATCCCTGCAAATAATCCAATTAGCCGAGATGAGGGAGCTGGAATAACCTTTTAATCGCACTCATTGAAGAGGGCAGGAGCTCAGAATGATATCAGCTTCAATCCCCTCCTTCATTTCATTGCCCTCCGCCGCCTTTGTTCTGGAATCGGGAATAATCCAACGCCACAAACTTGCTACTAGTCTCAAGACGGCAGGATTATATCCTAATGGTGCGATCCTGTTTGAGAGGACCTCAGGAAACGCGTGTAAACAATAGAGCGAGAGCGAGAGATTAGGAAAGTCATCTATCCAGAGGTCCTCTGATTTAGATAATGCTAATACCCACTTAATTAATTACAAGCAGGAACTTCACCAGGAATTCGACAAGTTATGGTGACCGACTCTTTGACACGCAGCGATAATGTCTTGGCTTAATTTTTACATCTCTAAATAAGTTGTCGTTCTTTGTGTGGATGTGGGCTCTGTTCCAAAACATCCCAACATATTATTATTGTAATGCAGGAAAATTTAAAAAAGGCTTTATTACTTATTTTTATGTTTATATTTACATTTACACAGAGAAACGAATATTTCCCTCCCTCCGTTTTCAATAATAACATCGTGCACACAACATCGTTTTCAAAAAAGTTGTAAATTACATAATTTACGCCATCATAACTCTGCCAAACTGACGTTTGCATTTTCTGGCGCATAACGTCGACGTTTGAGAACCTAAACCCCCGTTTCTCCCAGTCGACACGGCAACACATAACCGGCGCTATCAGAAATCTCCACTTGGGCCACTTTAGAAATAATCGTTTTCTGTGATAAAAACGGCGTTTTCGTGTAAATGAGTGGCCAAACCGCAGGTAAATATTTGCGTCTTCCCTTCGTGTAAACAGGGCTTCAGTATGTCAGCCCAAAACTAATTTTTGTGCATGTCTGGTTGGAATCTGATCATATTTAGTAAGTGTGAACGGAAAAAAAATCACATGAAATATGTTTTTTACAAATCCAGTTCATGCTACGGTTTGAAATTCGATTCAAATCTCATTTCTGGAAATCTGTTTCAGTCCGACCCGCTCTGATCAAATTTTGCGTAGCTTTTCTGCTAGTAGTTATGTTTCCATCCACCTATTTATATGAATTTTGGAAAATCGGATAAAAACTGCTGGATGGAAACGCCAAGATGGGCATAAATTCTGTACATATGCTCTCAAATGTGGCGGATATTTATTTTTATTCGATAAGAAGACCCACATAAACTATGATGGAAACACATTTACTGAATAAATCCCTGATGCACAACTGATTGGATAACTGGAGTAGCCAGTGGACCAATGGCTTCGCAGCGTCTCAGATGAACGCCAAAGTCGAAGTGTGTGATCAGAATGATTGGGTTTAAAGGTGCAGTGTGTAGATTTTAGGCGTCATCTAGTGGTTCAGTTGCGAGTTGCACTAATGACTCCGCCCACTGCTCACCCCTCCCTTTCGAAGAAGCTACGGTGGCTCAGACGGGACAAAGATATATTGGTCTCAGACAGCAGAGTAAGCCAGAAGTGTGTAACCTTCTAACCTGTAGTCCATTATAAACCACATCATGGATGAAGTTGACTATACAAACCCATAGTCAGGTGAGGATAAAGCGTAAAGCCTTGTTTAAACAGCAAAAATGACGTGATCGTAACAGCGCCTCCGCATCCCTTAGACACCATTTACTACACACAAATTAAAAAATAATAATGAAAAAAAAAATAGTTTTTTTTTTCTCTGGTTTTGAAAACTCTTGCCGATTGACTTAAAATGCTTCCAAGATGGACTTGTAGACAGCGATCGACGGGTTGGTGACTCCTGTAACGTTGCTGTTGTACAGTTAATAGTGCTGACACAGCGAGGGAGAAGAACTAAGTTACATGAAACAGCCCAACTACATATTTTACACCTCTGACAAGGGAAAAGTCACTACTCACTGGCCCTCATTTATCAAAAGTGCGTACACCAAATTTCCAGCGTACACCCAAAACCACGGTGATTTTGAGATTTATCAATATGGACGTTGGCGTACGGCACGCTCAAATCCTACACCAGCTCAGGAGGTGGTGTACGCACGTTTTGAGTTAGTGCGGAAATGCGCAGAAAAATTCCTAACACCACAAAACGCACTGACAAACTAAAATATATGATATATTATGACCCAGTGTAAAAAAACAACAAAATAGTATTTATAAACTTCAGTATTTATTTTTGTGCAACATGGACTTCAATTGTTTAATTTGTGAGACTTTACCAAGGCATTTGATTTGTAAGCATTCCTTCAGTTGCGAGCCTGTGGACTTTACTCTGCCGTTTCAGGATTATCCCGGCAGGTGCGCACGGACGCGGTTCGGTAATGAAAGGCTTTCAATGACCAAAAAATAATTCAGACTGACAAAATAATAAAAAATACATTCCTCTTCTTTTACATATAATTATAATACAAACAATAATAATAACGACATTCTTCTTCTAAATAACAAGCGCCATTAATAATACAAATCATAATAGGCCTAATAAGAAGAAGAATATTGCAAATTGTCATGCAATTATTAGTGTGAATGAATGGTACTCCACATCACATCATCATCATCACTATTGTACACCCCAATACATGTGAAGTGATTCTAAATTGAATGCTAATTCAAAAGACGTGTTGTAAAATAATGCAATGTGATAGGTCATTTCGGCATCACGTCAGAGAAGTTTCTCTTCTTTGCCGTCTTCCGTGTGTCCATGGCGTAAAATGAGGGCGTGGGGGGAGCGGAGACTTGAATATTTAGGGGCGTGTTTTTCTAATGACGATCGTTTTCTGCCGCGGGATTTATCAAGGGCAGGCATTGCGTATTTCAAAGGTACACACAGCTTCATAAATCAGGCGGTGAGAGGAGTGTAAGCATAATCTTACGCCAACATATACACCCGTTTCTACGCAAGAATGATAAATGAGGGCCAATGCCTCGAGAGCTGTCGTTCAAACCACACAACTTTGCATATGCTGTTTGCGAATGTTCGTTGGAACGATTGTTTCGGGAATCACCGACTCGAACTGATGATAATGACGGAACTTGCGACCATAGTTGGCTAACGATGCTTTCGAGAAACGCACCCCTGAGTGAGTGAGCAAGTGGAGGCGGGGCTCATTTGCATATTCATAGAACCGCGTATACTAACCCAGATAGCAGACTGACATTGAATCAACGTGGAAATATGACATCGAAACAACGTTGATCTGACATCGTTTTGCTCATCGAATTAACGTTGAACCAACGTCAGATGCGTCATTCTTTCAAAACTAACGGAAAATCAACTTGAAATCAACGCGTTGTTTCAACGTTATGAAAGCAAACCAATTTTCGATTTTCATTTAGCTTTGAAGAATGCCGCGTCTGACGTTGGTTCAACGTTAATTCGATGAGCAAAATCAACGTTGTTTCAATGTCATGAGAGACGTCGTTTCCACGTTGATTCAATGTCAGTTTGCTGTCTGGGTCCAGCTATAACATTTGAACCACATGACTTACAAATACAAACTTGATATGCTTTTCAGCTTAATTGATCATGGGAAACACATAGGAATGTTTATATTTATGACCCAGTATATCTGGACCCCTTGATCCTCCAATTCCAATACGGCCAAAAAAAAAAACAGTTTGGGCTGTGATATGGGGCCTTACACCCCATTGTTTGCGCAAATTCATCTACAAGCACCAAATTTGGCACAGATGTAGCTGAGGGCATACTGAAATGATTTAGCCAGGGCACTCGAGCCAATGGTCCCTGAGACCAAGATGGCTGCGAAATCCAATATGGCCGCCGCCTGAAAGGGATTCGGCTATAGACCATTTCACAAGATGTAAACAACACTGGTCCAGAAGCACTTCCTGTTTCAGTTTGTAACTGTTTTCTTTATTTCACATGTAAAGAAAACATCTTAAAGATGTTTGTTTAACTTTTTGATTCAGTTTTAAATGTTCTGTTGGTTGTATTTTATCCCAGCTTTCATGTAGTGTTAAAAAACTGAAACAGGAAGTGCTTCTGGACCAGTGTTGTTTACATCTTGTGAAATGGTCTATAGCCGAATCCCTTTCAGGCGGCGGCCATATTGGATTTCGCAGCCATCTTGGTCTCAGGGACCATTGGCTCGAGTGCCCTGGCTAAATCATTTCAGTATGCCCTCAGCTACATCTGTGCCAAATTTGGTGCTTGTAGATGAATTTGCGCAAACAATGGGGTGTAAGGCCCCATATCACAGCCCAAACTGTTTTTTTTTTTGGCCGTATTGGAATTGGAGGATCAAGGGGTCCAGATATACTGGGTCATAAATATAAACATTCCTATGTGTTTCCCATGATCAATTAAGCTGAAAAGCATATCAAGTTTGTATTTGTAAGTCATGTGGTTCAAATGTTATAGCTGGACCCAGACAGCAAACTGACATTGAATCAACGTGGAAACGACGTCTCTCATGACATTGAAACAACGTTGATTTTGCTCATCGAATTAACGTTGAACCAACGTCAGACGCGGCATTCTTCAAAGCTAAATGAAAATCGAAAATTGGTTTGCTTTCATAACGTTGAAACAACGCGTCGATTTCAAGTTGATTTTCCGTTATTTTTTCAAGAATGACGCGTCTGACGTTGGTTCAACGTTAATTCGATGAGCAAAACAATGTCAGATCAACGTTGTTTCGATGTCATATTTCCACGTTGATTCAATGTCAGTCTGCTATCTGGGATGTGACTTGAGTAGACTCCATCATATGGATTAGATAATGATGCTCTTATGGTGTGTTTTGACTGAAAACATGACAAAATACATGCTTGGAAGGTTTAATTTGATAGAAATACCAGATGACCTAATAATAATTATGTTCCCTTTCAAGGGAACTTCGAGCTGCGTTGTCAAACGCGATGGGAACGCTCTACGTGATTGCGTCGTGAAGCGTCTGTACAATCAGTCCAATGAGAGAGTAGGACGTCAGGTGACGTCATCGACCAGGAAACTATAAAGCACCCTTGAGATCAGACCGCGACAGCTTCAGCAAGCGATCTCTGTACTCTGTCCTTGTCTATTTATTGTTGTTTGTCAAAGCCAAGAAAAGAAATATATATCACTATCTATATTTATGCCAAGCAAGATTGTGTGGTTCCCTGCCCTCGTTACTTCACGGGTGGGGACACACATCAGCTATTTGTTTGGGAGTGGAGCATGCCAGCAGTCAGTTCTCGAGGGAGCTGACTGTGGGCATTGCGAGAAGCTGTCCGCGAGGACGCTCCGCTCCCGCCGGGCGTTTTTCCGAGGAGGACGGTTTCGGTTCGCGGTCCCCGCGCGGGTCTCTCTGTTGCCGAGGCACGGAGACGACTCGCATTTCGGGGTTCGCGAATGGATCTGACAGCGGGGGTTGGGACGAGCTCAGCTCTATCTCAGCTTTCACATGCCAGATCTAGATCAATTCCGAGGAATTGGTATCGTTAGTGTTTTGTTTTAAAAAGAAACCGTACAAAAGAAATAAAAATGTCAAGAGAAAGGCAGATGTTTGACTTTTAAATGAATGAATAAATAAGTCAGCTCATATCTGCTGAATAAAGAGGAGCTTTTAAAAGGAGGTTTTGCCAGTTAAAATTTTACTAGCTAGCTAAATATTATGAGATTGAAAAATAAATAAGAGTTTTTAGATTAAATTTATCTTAAAAACTAGAAAACCCTGTATGTCAGCCTCCTCATCGGAGTTTATATTTTATGTGTTTAATCCCCATGATGTCTAATTATAGCACTATTTGGGTATTTCAGTGCTTCGGGTTAAAGAGACGCTTGCAAGCTTTCTCTCTCCCGAGTCAGTGTCATCGTTTTTAACCCCGACGTTACCCACCAGCCATCATAAATAATGAATACATTTTAATTAAGCAGCCCCGTAGCGCTGCGTGTTCGCGTTCGGCTACGGTAGAAACATGACGTCACAATGGGTGTTTCTCAAAACCAAGAATGCAAAGAACGGACTTGTGTTCTTGGTAGATGTGAACTCACGAGGTGACGAGCACACCGAAGGCTGCTGGCGGTTTGAGACGATGTGTTCTTGCTGGTATTGCGCAATAATAGCCCCGCACAGATGCCGGCTGCAGTGCCCAAACCTAACGAGATAACAGCCAGGGGAAAACCAGTCTGTGAGCAAGCTGGACGGTTGGCTCGCTAGCTAACTTAACACCGGCAGGCGCTTGTGGAGATTCTCACTTCCGAAAACGATTGAGCACATTTTCGATTCGCCATAAATTTTCATAAAAATGCCAATATTTGAAATCTACACAGTTCTCGTGTTCTCAGATGTGAATTTAGTGATGAAATAGCATATGTAATTGTAGAAAAACGAATTTCTGTATTGACCTGCCTCTCCTTCCTCGAATGCAGAATTTAATTCTGGGATATTTCTGCCGTCAAGTTCACACAAGTTACCAACCGATGCGTCCTCGGTAAAATGGGCGTGTCAAGAACACATCCGGGATTTTTAACCGTTCTTGCCAAAATGGGACAATACACAAAAGATGACGTTTTACAAGAACACAGATTGAGAAAGGCCCAATGTGTCGACCTTCATAGAAGAGGGTGCCTGTGGTTATGGAGATATAAATGTCTCATTCTAAGGCAATAAAAACATTACGGTTTATTAAGTAAGTTCTTTATACACCATTGAAAACGTAGTTATGGATCTTATATTGGATTTCTGTAAATAGATCCTCAGAAAAATCACACATCGCACCTTTAATTCCCTCCAGAAGTGTCTCACACACACACAAGTGTGTTCCCGAACACCAGCATCCGAACGCCAGAGAACACAACAGCGTTTACTGAGTTTCGTCTGACGCTCGACACACACTCGTTTAAACACACCCAGAAAGTGACGATTTAGTTCTCTTGAACACATGTGATGAAAACGCCGCTTTATTCGCAAATGATTCATGCAACATTTCAATTTTGTGCATAAGCTAAATTCTCAACTTGTAAACAGAGCCGTAAAACAAACACTTCATGCATTGCTGTAGTCATGCTGAATGTCGTTGCAGATGTTTAACCCTTGTGCATCCATTAAAAAAAGTTACACATAGGTAAAAAGAGGACAAAAATGTCCATAAAAATGTGACGCTTTGGAGCACGGACTTAAGTTTGGTATCATTTTAAAGACGACCCTTTGCAGATTATTGCGGAAGTAAAAAAAATAATAATAAGCAAATCCAAAAAAAAGTTATAAAGGTTTATGAAAATTATTTATAAAAAATATTTTATATAAAATATATATTTTATAAATCAGGTTGAACTCAAAACTGCAATAAAATCAAAGCCATGAATCTAAATAGGTTGTGTTACAAATTTGAGGATGATATCTAAAAAAATGAGGTTTCGGTAACAGTTTGTTTGGGCGTGGTAACATATTTTCCCCATTGGGTGGCAGCAAAACCCCACTGGAGCTCACAGTGATTATTTGCAGTTTTTCTCTCTCAGTATTACAAACACACACATGCGCGCACACACACATATTTTTTTTATAACACACTCTGACATCCATACCAACACACCCACACAAATATTGTTGCATAATTTATCCAGTTGGCTCTATAATATGCCGAACCAGAAAACAGGAATAAAACGATATTTGTTTTATAGGCCAAACTTAAACAAAAATTACAACATCTGATAAAAAATATTAAAAAATAAAATTTTGAAGCCTTGCCATCAGAATGAAAGCCTCTTGACAAAGATTGCATAATTTTATGGTTAACTGAACCGGGGATTAAAAATGGCAGTTTCAATTGGGAAATTTTTGTCCAAAAGGTGCTGAGAGGGAGTATTTTTTTGTACCTAATGCAAAATATATATATATATTTTAAAAATGACGGTGAAATAGTAAAATTCCTATAAAAATACACACCTGTGCCAAGTTTTTTGCAGTTAGCTTTAACACAGGCAACGTGATCAAAAAAACAAAACTGAAAAGGACAAAAATGTCCATAAGAATGCACAAGGGTTAATTACAATACACACCTACTGTTGAATAAGTATGTGTGTGATGTGCGTCTCAGGCTATGTAGACAGCAGATGTTTGCTATAGTGAGCACAGAGGCATGTTTAGGGATCTTGACAGTCGGGCGAACAGACCGCGATTATCCTGCAAGATGAACCAAACATCCTCCCGTCAATAAAGCTCGGCATTAACTAGATCACACTGGAAAGGGTTTCCTCTCCAGGCAGTGCAGCTTTAATCCAGATGAGGTCCTAATGTGCGCTTCTAATTAATTGTTTATACAATACGATCATCCCTTTTCAAACTTAACACGACGACTCGAGTCTCTTGACACTCAAACACAATAAAGATTCAATTTCACCTGATTTCTCCTGATACAGACGTCACTCTAATGCGGTTTGATGCAATTCGGCTCCTTTGGATTACAGTTTTTTTTGTCTGCTTACACACATTTGCAAAACTTTGAATTGCAAGACTTCAGATCCAAGAATTGCACACACAACTCGTGCAAAATTAAGCATTGAATTCAAAATATCACACACATCTCAAAAGCAAACATACGTTGCAAACAACTTTGCCGTAATGTTATATTTTGGATATATCTTATACACAGATATTGAAAACCTAAAGCTCTTCTTCCAGGAGCTCCTGTATATTTCTGTACAAGATTGAATGTAATTGGCGGAGAGATGTTGAAAAACTCACGGTAAACGAATGCCATTTCGAAACCAAAGTAATATTTCTTTTTTACTGTAAGCATTTGTGCTTATGAATACAGTATAACACTCTCCGAAGAGCCTTTACAGTTTTTTCTGATTGCTTAAGCACATTTTTTGTAATTATCGGCTAGTTTTGCAAAACTTTACACACAAATAAACAAAGTGTGTGTTACAAAATTGCAAACTGAGTGCAAAGCAGTTTTTGTGCTTTTAGTTTTGCAAACTCAGTGAGTGGTTTTGCTATATGTATTAATAGTTTTAGAAATTGTGCTACAAGAATCACAATTAGCGCTTAAGCATTCAGAAAAAAACTGTAACTCGACCTCTGGCCTTTTATAGGCCGTTTCTAAAGGCATGATTGGTGTTCAGGAAAGAAATGAGTGTTTGTGTGTGTGATAGGTTGTGTTTGAATAAATCAAGAGACTTCCTGTTAGATTTGTGTGTGTTACACAGAAAAGTGTGTGTTTGTTGCAAAAAAGTGTTTTAGAGTGAGAAAAGAGTCGAAGGCTGATAATTAGTGAATGGTTTTGCAGATTTGGTGTGTGTTTGAGTGTCAGGTTTCAGTAATTGTGTCACAAGTGAGGGTTTTGTGTGTAAGCGGTTAACTGTAACACACTTTTGAGCCGTTCTAAATATCTGTTGAACTTGAAGCAGATTGTGAGCTGTGTTCGACTTCCACATCCGCTCCGGCAAGCTGTCGTCATCGTCACAGACGCAGGGTTGCTCAGACTTCTCAATCTGGAGGATGAAGTTATGATGGGAGATTATTGCGTTTGCTGAAGGGTCTGAAGGGCCTCCAGAAGTGCAGATGTGCAGTGTGTGAGTGTGTCCAGAAGTGCTGGTCTAAGCGGCTGTATTCCCCGGAGCATACGCACACATCTGTCTGGTGTGTGTGTGTGTGTGTGTGCGGGCGTGGCCCATCTGCTGCCAGCGCCGCTCCCAATATGGCGATGTCCTGCATCAGCGCGTGTCTGACCCTCACGCTCAAGGTCATCTGTGATCAGAGCGAGCTGTCAGTCACACTCGCTGCAGAGAGAGAGCTGAGTTCAGCTCGCTCGCCCTGGTTAATCGTCTCCAGGGCCGGTTAGAAATAAAGTTTTGCTGGCAATTAGTAAGGCCTGCAACAGTAGAGAATATCCTGCACGATTTAGTCTCGAATACTCCGTTTTTCAGTTTTCAGTCAAATATTACTATTTATTATAATAGTAATAGTATTAAATATTGTATTTCACTCTCTTTATTTTGGGTGCTGCTGCTGAGGATCGCCACAGCGAAATTATTCCCACATCCTGTACGTTTTCACTGTAAAAAAAAACAACAAAAGAATTAAAAAAAGCATTTTCAAGAATACGAAAAAAATATATAATCATATAATTATAAAATATTAAATTTCTTTTTTTTTTAAATAATAAAAACCAATACAACTAATACTATACTAGAAATACATATTATTAGTAGTCATATTGTTATTGTCACAACACACACATTGTATACACACACACACATGCGCACACACACACACTGAAACTGTAACTGTAATCTGGACCTGCGACCCATTGGACCCCATTGAAGTCACTATAAGGGGAAAATCCTGGAATGTTTTTCTTAAAAAAAAAACCCCTTCAATTCTTTTCGACTGAAGAAAGAAAGACAAGAACATCTTGAATGACGTGGAGGAGAATAAATGATCAGGAAATGTTTATTCTGAAGTGAGGATGTTTGACCTCTGGAAGCTTTAGTTACAGTAACAGCACTGATTAGCACTGGTAGTCAGTTGTTGAGCTGCAGGAGTTTTTACACTCTAGGTAAATTTAGGACAGAACACACGTTGGCTTCATTTTACTCAGCAAATTGGACTGTTTATTTAACCCATCATGATTCATTTTTACTATAGTTCCAGCTTTTTTTCAGGTTCAAAAGTTTCAGGTTCTGTCCATTTTACAGAAGACACACACCAATTGAACGGAGCTGCACTGCTTTCTCCCGAAGAGGTCGCAAAAAAAGTCTGTGATAAATAACTCAACCCCTGGGCTGTTATATCTTAAGTCTGACCCAAAATCTGTGTTGCACAAAAACTACCCAAACACTGGGTTGTTACGTCTGACCCAAGATCTGTGTTGCACTAAAACTACCCAAACACTGTGTTGTTACATCTGACCCAGGATCTGGGTAACACAAAAACTACCCAAACACTGGGTTGTTACGTCTGACCCAGGATCTGGGTAACACAAAAACTACCCAAACACTGGGTTGTTACGTCTGACCTAAGATCTGCCCAAACACCCAGGATCTGGGTTACACACAAACTACCCAAACAATGGGTTGTTACGTCTGACCCAGGATCTGGGTAAGACAAAAACTACCCAAACACTGGGTTGTTACGTCTGACCCAAGATCTGTGTTGCACTAAAACTACCCAAACACTGTGTTGTTACATCTGACCCAGGATCTGGGTTACACAAAAACTACCCAAACACTGGGTTGTTACGTCTGACCCAAGATCTGTGTTACACTAAAACTACCCAAACACTGGGTTGTTATGTCTGACCCAAGAGCTACCCAAACACCCAGGATCTGGGTTACACAAATACTACCCAAACACTGGGTTGTTGTGTCTGATACAGGATCTGGGTGACACAAAACTACCCAAACACTGGGTTGTTATGTCTGACCCAGGATCTGGGTAACAAAAACTATCCAAACACTGGGTTGTTACGTCTGACCCAGAAACTGGGTAACAAAAACTATACAAACACTGGGTTGTTACGTCTGACCCAAGATCTGTGTTACACTAAAACTACCAAAACACTGGGTTGTTACGTCTGACCCAGGAGCTGGGTGTCACAAAAACTACCCAAACACTGGGTTGTTACGTCTGACCCAGGATCTGGGTTACACAAAAACTACCCAAACACTGGGTTGTTACGTCTGACCCAAGATCTGTGTTACACTAAAACTACCCAAACACTGGGTTGTTACGTCTGACCCAAGAGCTACCCAAACACCCAGGATCTGGGTTACACACAAACTACCCAAACAATGGATTGTTACATCTGACCCAGGATCTGGGTAACACAAAAACTACCCAAACACTGGGTTGTTAGGTCTGACCCAGGAGCTGGGTAACAAAAACTATCCAAACACTGGATTGTTACGTCTGACCCAGGAGCTGGGTAACACAAAAACTACCCAAACACTGGATTGTTACGTCTGACCCAGGATCTGGATAACACAAAACTACCCAAACACTGGGTTGTTATGTCTGACCCAAGAGCTACCCAAACACCCAGGATCTGGGTTACACACAAACTACCCAAACACTGGGTTGTTAGGTCTGACCCAGGAGCTGGGTAACACAAAAACTACCCAAACACTGGGTTGTTACGTCTGACCCAGGATCTGGGTTACACAAAAACTACCCAAACACTGGGTTGTTACGTCTGACCCAAGATCTGTGTTACACTAAAACTACCCAAACACTGGGTTGTTACGTCTGACCAAGAGCTACCCAAACACCCAGGATCTGGGTTACACACAAACTACCCAAACACTGGGTTGTTAGGTCTGACCCAGGAGCTGGGTAACACAAAAACTACCCAAACACTGGGTTGTTACGTCTGACCCAGGATCTGGGTTACACAAAAACTACCCAAACACTGGGTTGTTACGTCTGACCCAAGATCTGTGTTACACTAAAACTACCCACACACTGGGTTGTTACGTCTGACCAAGAGCTACCCAAACACCCAGGATCTGGGTTACACACAAACTACCCAAACAATGGATTGTTACATCTGACCCAGGATCTGGGTAACACAAAAACTACCCAAACACTGGGTTGTTAGGTCTGACCCAGGAGCTGGGTAACAAAAACTATCCAAACACTGGGTTGTTACGTCTGACCCAGGATCTGGATAACACAAAACTACCCAAACACTGGGTTGTTATGTCTGACCCAAGAGCTACCCAAACACCCAGGATCTGGGTTACACACAAACTACCCAAACAATGGATTGTTACATCTGACCCAGGATCTGGGTAACACAAAAACTACCCAAACACTGGGTTGTTAGGTCTGACCCAGGAGCTGGGTAACAAAAACTATCCAAACACTGGGTTGTTACGTCTGACCCAGGATCTGGATAACACAAAACTACCCAAACACTGGGTTGTTATGTCTGACCCAAGAGCTACCCAAACACCCAGGATCTGGGTTACACACAAACTACCCAAACACTGGGCTGTTAGGTCTGACCCAGGAGCTGGGTAACACAAAAACTACCCAAACACTGGGTTGTTACGTCTGACCCAGGATCTGGGTTACACAAAAACTACCCAAACACTGGGTTGTTACGTCTGACCCAAGATCTGTGTTACACTAAAACTACCCAAACACTGGGTTGTTACGTCTGACCCAAGAGCTACCCAAACACCCAGGATCTGGGTTACACACAAACTACCCAAACACTGGGTTGTTAGGTCTGACCCAGGAGCTGGGTAACACAAAAACTACCCAAACACTGGGTTGTTACGTCTGACCCAGGATCTGGGTTACACAAAAACTACCCAAACACTGGGTTGTTACGTCTGACCCAAGATCTGTGTTACACTAAAACTACCCAAACACTGGGTTGTTACGTCTGACCCAAGAGCTACCCAAACACCCAGGATCTGGGTTACACACAAACTACCCAAACAATGGATTGTTACATCTGACCCAGGATCTGGGTAACACAAAAACTACCCAAACACTGGGTTGTTAGGTCTGACCCAGGAGCTGGGTAACAAAAACTATCCAAACACTGGGTTGTTACGTCTGACCCAGGAGCTGGGTAACACAAAAACTACCCAAACACTGGATTGTTACGTCTGACCCAGGATCTGGATAACACAAAACTACCCAAACACTGGGTTGTTATGTCTGACCCAAGAGCTACCCAAACACCCAGGATCTGGGTTACACACAAACTACCCAAACACTGGGTTGTTAGGTCTGACCCAGGAGCTGGGTAACAAAAACTATCCAAACACTGGGTTGTTACGTCTGACCCAGAATCTGGGTAACACAAAAACTACCCAAACACTGGGTTGTTACGTCTGACCCAGGATCTGGATAACACAAAACTACCCAAACACTGGGTTGTTGCGTCTGACCCAGGATCTGGGTAACACAAAAACTACTCAAACACTGGGTTGTTACGTCTGACCCAGGATCTGTTTAACACAAAAACTACCCAAACACTGGGTTGTTACGTCTGACCCAGGATCTGTTTAACACAAAAACTACTCAAACACTGGGTTGTTACGTCTGACCCAGGAGCTGGGTAACAAAAACTATCCAAACACTGAAAGAAATACTCCAAAAATTGACCCCAAAAGGCTCAACCCAATATTTTGGGTAGAAAATATAACCCAAGATTATTCTAGTGTATAGCCCAAGCAGGGCCGTCGCTGGTGGTGAGGGTTCTCACGGCCCCTGTGACTTCAGCCGAGGCCCCGGTACCCCGAGCACCCTCACTGCAGCTCTGGGCAGTTTCACTGTAAAGATGATTTGATAAATGCTCCACATGTGTGTTGTGCGTGTAGCTGAGGCGGGCGGTGTCAGGACAGACTTCTGAACAGATGCTTCCATACATCAACATCCCGAGGCTCGTCCAATCCAGAGCCAGAGGAGGGAGCGTTCTGTCATCCTGATGGAGAGAGGGGTCTCTGTGTCATCTCACCAACCCACGCCGGTCGCTTCTTCAGGCCTTTGATTCCACGGCACGGCGTGTACATGACATTTGTGCGTTTGTTAATGTGTGGTGTTTATACTGTAGTAACTTATGATGAACATGTGACAAACTCTATTAAAATCCTCCAATATTTACCTTTATTCATATATTGAGGAGCAGATCTGCCCAAATAAATAAAAGTGCATAAATACACTTTCTGATACAAATCAACCAGTATCGTACACAGACCACCCTCAGTGTCTGATAGAAATGAAAATAGTCAGTTTGTTAGCTTGTGTGTGTATATAATAAAAATAATAGACGAGTAATTACAAAATAAATTCAATTTTAAAGGGATAGTTCACTTTGAAATTAATTTTTTATATGTTTTATCTTACCTCAAGGGCATCCAAGATGTAGGTGTCTTTGTTTACACAGTATTTTCAATTTTGATATTTTTAGGTCAAACCGCTCGTGTCTGTCAATCAAAGCGCCCTCAGATCAGTTGGACGTGGCTGTGATTACAAGAGGTAAAAACGATATAAATACTGTTGGTTTTCTCACACAAACCGCTCGTTTCGTGTCTTAGGCCATCAATGTGTACTTACATTCACGAGTCATTAAATCATGTTTAATTTGGACTTCTCTGTGCATGCTCTTTGAGGTGGTGACCATAGACCTCCATTATATGACTGTCAGACAACAGCAGTTTGACCGAAAAATATCAAAATTGAAAATATTGTGGAAACAAAGACACCTACATCTTGGATACACTTGAGGTAAGATAAAACATGCCAAAATTGTATTTCAAAGTGAACTATCCCTTTAAGATTTGTGCAAATTGTTTCATTTATTTATTTTAAAACAAGGTCTAAACAGAATAAAAAAAAATCATGTATGCACACACATTCACTACATCAGAAACGACATGTCTGTAAATGTATTGGTGCTACAGATCCGGTTTGGTCTTCTGACTGCGATGGTGTGTGGTCTTGTGTGGTGATGTTGATGATGTCACGGTGTCATGTGGTTTGCTGAGGGCCCACGCGCCGCTAATGAGAGCTTGTTAGGAAGTGTTAATTAGCTCTGAAGGCTCTGCTAATCTCATTAACCGCAGTAGTGCTAGTCCACGTCCGATTTAACAGTTGTCACTATACCTTGACTGTGAGACGCATGGCCTTCTGGGTGGGAGACTGACAGGTCCGTGGAGAACAGCCCGTCTGGGAGCGCCGGCTCCAGAACCTGGGAAATTACACCTCACTTAACACCGTTTGACACATGAGCGGCTAATTGAAATATTTCTTGATGTGAGGCCTGATGTTATGGTAGCGACTGGATTATAGCAGAACATCCAGGCCGGCGCTGTACGAGTCGGGGATGTTTAAACATGACGCGCGTTGTTAATTCGGAGTTAATTTGTTAATGTGCGAGTCAATCTGAAGCCTTTCTGGGCGATTCCGAGCTCATCATTACACCTGCATGTGATTCAATGCTGCCAAATCTGGGTCAAATATTGACAAACCCAATGTTGGGTTAAAAATGTAATTTAAAATTTTAACCCAACTTCAACTTTCACTTTCAGCTGTACATTTTTTTATTACATTTTTAACACGACATTGTTCACATTTGACCCAATTTTTGGGTTGAAACAACCCAGCATTTTTTAGAGTGTAATTAGCATTATTATAGATAACTAAAACACATGTTAACTGCAATGAAATATTTCACCAGTTCAACTTAAATTGATGTAGTAAAATAACTAAAACTAAAATGAAAATGATGATACATTTAAAAAATTAGGACTAGAAATGACATAATATTAATATAAGAAATATTAATAAAGTGATACTAAAATAACACTGATCTGGAAGAAAGTTTAGGCCTGTGATTCAATGCTGGGTTGTTTTAACCCAAATCTGGGTCAAATATTGACAAACCCAATGTTGGGTTAAAAATTTAATTTAAAATTTTAACCCAATTCAACTTTCACTTTCAGCTGTACATTTTTTTTTATTACATTTTTTAACCCAACATTGGGTTTGTCCACATTTGACCCAAATGTTAACTGCAATGAAATATATTTTACCATTTCAACGTAATTTGATGTAGTAAAATAACTAAAACTAAAATGAAAATGATAATACATTTTAAAAATTAGGACTAGAAATTACATAATATTAATATAAAACTCTAAGTGATACTAAAATAACACTGTTATAATAACACAAGTTTAAGCCTGTGAATATGCAATAAAAATATAAAAAATCTTTTTTTTATTTTTTATTCAGAGGCCCAAAGCGAGCAAAAATAAGCAGTTCGATGTTTTAATCTGAAATGGCCGAGACCACATTAACAGATGAATCCACACTATTTCTAAATGACTAATAAAATATGTTACTGAGACATTCAACCTTGTTAAAAAGTGTATGTTATATCAAGGACTTTTGTGGAAATATTGAAACAAGTGTCAGTTACTGTGAGGTTTGTTTTATATTGATTCGAGTCTGTCGCACTGAAGAGTTGCAGCGCTTTTATGTATTCAGACGGTTCAGTCTCGTAAATTATCATTGAGGTAAGTGGCAAGGTGAACGCCTATCGCATTTATGCCTCTCATATCACAGACGCCGTGGAGATGCTTATTGAAGGTTTTGCTGTCAAAGATCAATATATGGACGGTCTGGCCTTTAGTTAACTCTTCAGATGAAGTGTGTCCTGAGCGGAGGCTGGGAAAGGTTAACCGATTTGACCTGCGTGTAAGTTTCCACAGAGGTGCATCTGTTTTTCATACGCGTGGGACGGCAGTGTCCGACGGCTCCTCTGGGAAACTGTGACCTCTTGGACAACAGGGTGGGATCCGTCCTGTTACGAACACAACACGCATGCATTATCCGTGCTTTCTCATGTCCACGCATATGACAAACTGCACAACATCAAGCCAAAAACTGACTTGCATTTAAATCTTAGATATCTAAAATGATGACCTTCTTTATTGGCATCCATGGTTTCATGAAGAACATCCATTGAATCCATAGATTATTAAAATGTTCTTTACACTAAGAAATAAAAACGGGTTCTTTGAGGAACTAAAAATGGTTCTTCTGATGATCTGAAATGATCCAAAGAGTATCTTGAGCTTCAACGGGTGAAGAACATCTGAACTTCTGCTCAAAGTCACATGATCACTGCAAAAAAGATGCTCACATGATCACTTCCTTGTTGTTTTTTTCATTACAAACGTTCTTAAATTAAGATAGGAGAAGCAAAAAGTCTTGCTTTCTGAAAAATGTATTAAAATTAAGTGTGTTTATACTTAAAACATAAATATCTGTCTATGGAGTCTGAAAAATAATTATAATTCAAAGGGAAGCATTTTTTTTTCTGACCCTATTGACAAATTTCACTGAAAAAAAAAAAAAAGATTTTTGGGTAAGGTAAATACTACTGAAAAAAACCCAGTGTAATTTACAAGAAAAAGTTAGTTCAGGCAAGAATTAAAAAAAACTAAGTAAATTCCATATCAGTACTTAGTTCAAGCGAGTAGAAATGAAAGCATAAATATGAATAAAGTAAAAATTACTCAACTTTTCTGATACTGGGGTTCCCATCATGCACTGGACCTTGAATAATTAATGAGGCTCATTTTTCACTGGTTTCCAGCTGTTTTATCATTGCTTTTGTTATCAGGATTAGTAACTTGCCATTTTGTGACATTTTGAGGACATTTTCTGCTCAAAATGACACATTCAAACACAATAACGATCCATCAAATGTTACCGTCATTGTGTATTGTCTACCAAGAATTGAGGTCTTTGCATTCACATCAGGTTTAACATCTGACATGATGAAGTATAAATTACTTCATCTTACATAATATAAATGACTGGTATAATTCAATAAAATTGTTTGAGTGAAATGTAATGCAAAGGAAATTACAACTAAATCGATATTAATCTTAATCTTTAACTTAAGATTTCTAATTAAAGCTAGTGATAAATATGTTTAGGTTTTTACTTGGCAAATTTTTTAAAATTTACTAGCATTTTCTGAGTGGAAAAAATTGCCTAGCTTTTTTCAAGTAAATCCTACTCCACATTTTTTTCAGGGTTTTTATTGTGTCAAGTAAAAAAAAGTATTTTTTAACGTTACTTTTTTCACAAAACAAGACTTGATGTAATTTTGCTTTAAATGTATAGAGATTCATCTACTGGAAAACAAGACACAACTCATTTTTTGTTCAATGCAGTGACACTCATTTACTTCCTATAATCACGTACACATGCAATCTGAAATATGTCATTCATTTTAAATTATGTTTCTCAAAATATTCCAAATCTAAAAAAATTGTGTGTGTGTGTTTTCTCGTCGCATGTCTGTGAATCTCCATTGTCATCGAGAGCCTAATTGCCTCCAGACTATAAACCTTGACTGCGTTTTGCCTTTGGTGAGTATTTACGGCGCATCGCTAATTCTCTCTCTCGGGCCGCTGTGGAAAGCGTTCCCCTTCCTTGATAAGTGTGCAGAAACACAACACCAGTGAAGAGGGCTGCACGCTTTCATCCCGTCCTCTTTCTTCTGCACCTGAAAGCTTTCTTCACATTGGAGTTTGAAGCACGCTGAATACTAATTTCTGTCTATTAAAAGTGGCCGCTATCGTCGGCGTGCTCTCATTAGAATGCCGGGCTCATGGGACGCCTCTTAATTCCTTTATAGAGGAATTCAAGACCCTTTCACTTCAAAAAGTATAAATCATACTCCCAAATGATCGTGAAGAGAGGGGATTCGTACCAGGAGTCTCTGATGTGTCCCACCGGTTCGCGGCAGGCGAGTCGAGTTCCCAAAGCCGCTGAAATCCAGCCTCCGGAGAGAAGAGCATCTGTTCCTGTGACCCGGGCCTCTCCAGCCACACAATAAAACACTTGCACATGTGGAAATATGTGTACGCAGAAGAATAATATAATGCTCAATGGTTGCTTTTCCTATGCTTTTTCCTAGTCCGAAAATTTTGTGTTCGCCGTTTTTTCGTATTCGCCATTTTGTGGCTCTGAATTGTCAAAACACTGTTTAAAATGCTAGCAAAGGATGCAAAAAATACAGAAAATTGAACCCAATTCAAATTAAACGAAGGTTTCGGAGGCAGTGTGTTAACGTGATTCCTGAACGCTAATTCGTGAGTCAGAAAAACTCACACGTTAAAAAATAAATACGAACTCTGGTTTTGTCAATCACATTTACACACTGCCTCCGAAACTTTTGTCCGTCATAAAATAATTTGGATCAGGTTACAAATTTTAGAGTTTTTAACATCCGTATAGCAAGCATTTTGAATGGTGTGTGACAATGGGCTCTATGCACGGCGGTATGTAAGGATGCTCGATAACTTCCGCCAATCGTAGAGTCCAATACAATAACGAGAATTTATATTGAATTTTATACTCCATGGTTATACTAAAGAAACGTTAGTCACAAAAACAGAAAAAACAGACACCCCTCGTTGTGTTTATGCTTCTTTTTAAAATTATATTAAATAAACATAACTATATATAAAATTACATCTAACCGTATGTACGTTTCGTTTCAAAGACGGGAGGACAGTAAATATTGAAGACTCTGCCATAATCCCGTTTTCCTCCGCTTTAATCTCCACAACCGGAAATGGACGAGCATCTTATGCGTGCGTATAGCCCATTCACCGCCACCGTACAAGCAAATGCCAAAATCCAGAACTGAAGAAAACTTGAGTTTACTGACATCCTGAAGTAAACTTTGAATCTCTCGGGATAATCTCACAGTGAACTCTCCTTCCTCTCTACACAATCTCAGTATTGGAAGGACCCAATATTTCATCTTCATCAATATTTCTTTTTCTCTGACAAGTGAGACAAGAAATATCAGAGAAAAAATTTGCCAAGTCAAAATGTGGTTTTGGATACGGCCCGGATCCGGCTGACTACATCATGTGTTGAGGTCATTTCGAGGCGCAGGTCCACATCTGATCTGGATACGGCCTCTGTATTTGGCATATTTACAAAAAAAACCTATTAATTTTATCAGTGAAAACAATTGAAATCTTGGTTACACTTTATTTCGATGGTCACTTTAGACGTTCTGCTAATTATAAGTAACTTTTCACCTACATGTCAACTAACTCTCACTAGAGTATTAGTGTATTATAGTAGACTGTTAGGTTATGGTTAGGTGTTTAGGCTTTGGGTTAGGAGAATAAGTTTACTTTTAGTCGCCAAGTTACTTATAGTTAGTTGAATGTCTGTTGAGGGACCAACAAAATAAAGTGTTAGCTGATATTAAGCTGACAGTCTACTAATACTAGTTAGTTGACATGTAGTTGAAAAGTTACTTAGTAGAATGTCTAAAGTGGACTATCAAAATAAAGTGTTACCGAAATCTTTTCTTTGTACTTTTGCCAGACAAAAAAAGGTTCAAAAGAACTAACAAATCACAGATCCTTGAATGAATTACAAAATGTCCCAACTTTTCTGGAAACAAGGTTGTATTTTGACCTGCTGAGAATTCGTGAAGAGCTTATGAAATGTGTAAAGAAGTCAAAACATCTCTCCGTCACACACACAAGTCAAGATCTGCTGCGAGGAGACAGTTCTGATGCCTGTACTGAACTGAGATGGGCAACATCGCGACTATGATAAGAAAAAAACAGGTACGCTTGAGCATTCTGCCCTTTTTAGGGTCACAACTTGTGCCATCATGTCCTGTCTTTGGTTCGTTTGGATGTCTTCGGTCCCTATTGCATTCATATTTCAGTCGAATCGCACCAGAGTGCATTTGGTAGTGGGATTCACAGTCATCTGCCCAGTGTTGTAGTACTCGAGACTCGGACTCGTCTCGGTCTCGAGACCATATTTTAATGGTCTTGGTCTTGTCATGGACTCGTGTCCATTTGGACTCGGAATTGACTCGTACTCGAACATTTTTTTTTTTTTAGGACTCAGAATTATTCCCGAGTCCACTCGAGTTCAAATAAAAATATTTTTCATGATTATTAATGTAATGTTAATAAAATATTTCTTTAAATTGATTGACACGCCCAGTGATTGGAGATTTTCTAGTGCGCAACTGCGCATGAAAAATTGTAATAAAATTACTTTTAACACCACCTACTATGTGGCCTTTTTACCCTAAACTGATCATATTTTTTAAACTCTAAGTAAATTCAGTAAAAAAAAAAAAAGGATTTCTCTAAGTAAATAAAAGTAAATTAGGTAATCAACCCTCACTGGTCTCGGTCTCGACTCGGACTCGACCGTCTCTGGTCTCGGACTCGACTCTCTCTGGTCTCGGACTCGACTCGGACTCGACTCTCTATGGACTCGGTCTCGACTCGGACTCGACCGTCACTGGTCTCGGTCTTGACTCTGACTCGACCGTCTCTGGTCTCGGTCTCGACTCGGACTCGACTCTCTATGGACTCAGTCTTGACTCGGACTCGACTCTCTCTGGTCTCGGTCTCGACTCGGACTCGACCATCTCGGGTCTCGGACTCGACTCGGACTCGACTCTCTATGGACTCGGTCTCGACTCGGACTCGACCGTCTCTGGTCTCGGACTCGACTCGGACTCGACTCTCTCTGGTCTCGGACTCGACTCGGACTCGACTCTCTATGGACTCGGTCTCGACTCGGACTCGACCATCTCGGGTCTCGGACTCGACTCGGACTCGACTCTCTATGGACTCGGTCTCGACTCGGACTCGACCGTCTCTGGTCTCGGTCTCGACTCGGACTCGACCGTCTCTGGTCTCGGACTCGACTCGGACTCGACTCTCTATGGACTCAGTCTTGACTCGGACTCGACTCTCTCTGGTCTCGGTCTCGACTCGGACTCGACTCTCTCTGGTCTCGGTGTCGACTTGGACTCGACCATCTCGGGTCTCGGACTCGACTCGGACTCGACTCTCTCTGGTCTCGGTCTCGACTTGGACTCGACCATCTCGGGTCTCGGACTCGACTCGGACTCGACTCTCTCTGGTCTCGGTCTCGACTTGGACTCGACCATCTCGGGTCTCGGACTCGACTCGGACTCGACTCTCTCTGGTCTCGGTCTCGACTTGGACTCGACCATCTCGGGTCTCGGACTCGACTCGGACTCGACTCTCTCTGGTCTCGGTCTCGACTTGGACTCGACCATCTCGGGTCTCGGACTCGACTCGGACTCGACTCTCTCTGGTCTCGGTCTCGACTCGGACTCGACTCTCTATGGACTCAGTCTTGACTCGGACTCGACTCTCTCTGGTCTCGGTCTCGACTCGGACTCGACCATCTCGGGTCTCGGACTCGACTCGGACTCGACTCTCTATGGACTCGGTCTCGACTCGGACTCGACCGTCTCTGGTCTCGGACTCGACTCGGACTCGACTCTCTCTGGTCTCGGACTCGACTCGGACTCGACTCTCTATGGACTCGGTCTCGACTCGGACTCGACCATCTCGGGTCTCGGACTCGACTCGGACTCGACTCTCTATGGACTCGGTCTCGACTCGGACTCGACCGTCTCTGGTCTCGGTCTCGACTCGGACTCGACCGTCTCTGGTCTCGGACTCGACTCGGACTCGACTCTCTATGGACTCAGTCTTGACTCGGACTCGACTCTCTCTGGTCTCGGTCTCGACTCGGACTCGACTCTCTCTGGTCTCGGTGTCGACTTGGACTCGACCATCTCGGGTCTCGGACTCGACTCGGACTCGACTCTCTCTGGTCTCGGTCTCGACTTGGACTCGACCATCTCGGGTCTCGGACTCGACTCGGACTCGACTCTCTCTGGTCTCGGTCTCGACTTGGACTCGACCATCTCGGGTCTCGGACTCGACTCGGACTCGACTCTCTCTGGTCTCGGTCTCGACTTGGACTCGACCATCTCGGGTCTCGGACTCGACTCGGACTCGACTCTCTCTGGTCTCGGTCTCGACTTGGACTCGACCATCTCGGGTCTCGGACTCGACTCGGACTCGACTCTCTCTGGTCTCGGTCTCGACTCGGACTCGACTCTCTATGGACTCAGTCTTGACTCGGACTCGACCGTCTCTGGTCTCGGTCTCGACTCGGACTCGACTCTCTCTGGTCTCGGTCTCGACTTGGACTCGACCATCTCGGGTCTCGGACTCGACTCGGACTCGACTCTCTCTGGTCTCGGTCTCGACTTGGACTCGACCATCTCGGGTCTCGGACTCGACTCGGACTCGACTCTCTCTGGTCTCGGTCTCGACTTGGACTCGACCATCTCGGGTCTCGGACTCGACTCGGACTCGACTCTCTCTGGTCTCGGTCTCGACTTGGACTCGACCATCTCGGGTCTCGGACTCGACTCGGACTCGACTCTCTCTGGTCTCGGTCTCGACTCGGACTCGACTCTCTATGGACTCAGTCTTGACTCGGACTCGACCGTCTCTGGTCTCGGTCTCGACTCGGACTCGACTCTCTCTGGTCTCGGTCTCGACTTGGACTCGACCATCTCGGGTCTCGGACTCGACTCGGACTCGACTCTCTCTGGTCTCGGTCTCGACTCGGACTCGACTCTCTCTGGTCTCGGTCTCGACTCGGACTCGACTCTCTATGGACTCAGTCTTGACTCGGACTCGACCGTCTCTGGTCTCGGTCTCGACTCGGACTCGACCGTCTCTGGTCTCGGACTCGACTCTGACTCGACTCTCTATGGACTCAGTCTTGACTCGGACTCGACTCTCTCTGGTCTCGGTCTCGACTCGGACTCGACCGTCTCTGGTCTCGGACTCGACTTTTTTTGACTCGACTCTCTCTGGTCTCGGTGTCGACTCGGATTTGAGTGAGGTGGTCTCGACTACAACACTGCATCTGCCATATTAAAATGCAGAAGTGTGCAGCACTTAAGGCCTCTACGTATACGTTCAAGTTTTCCTAATCGACTTCTTATTTCTAAACTGGAGACATATCACAGTCCTGAAGCCCACCGGCTCCTGCTTTTCATTTTAATGGTGAGATCTTGATGTCAGCAGTTAGTATATTGGTGTGAGTGGCCTATTGATTATTGATTTGTGTTCATTGATTGAGGTCTCAGGGGAGCCTAATCCGTTTTGATGCATTTGAATACATCCATTCATCTTCAGATGTTCTAGCGCCTGCAGGCTAATGAAAATAGATGGTGATCTGAATGTGCAAGCCGCCTTTTTGATTTATTTTTTTAATTGATATATCTGCTTGGAAAGGGTCGGCTGCCGAATGACAATTGGCCGCGCTGTCGACATCTGTTTTTTCCTGCGTTAAAAAGCATCTTCTGATAGACTTAGAGGTTATTTGGATATGTTTTATGTTGTGCTGTTAAGAAATGGACAGTTATGAAGATTATTGAATATTGATGGGTTACATGGGAGCAGGAAGTCTTTATATTGCTCTCTTGATTTTCAGAATATGTATGAAGCAGGCATATTCTCTCATGATTTGTAGGTACTAAGTCCCAAACTTATATTGTACCTTGATTCAAAACAGTTGTAATTTATTTTTATTCACTTTACTGTAATGCATTCTTTAGATTCTTATTATAAGTATGTATCACAGTAAACAAAGTATTGTAATAATATTTGTTTATTTAAATAAGCATAGCACAATAAATGCAACTCTGCTATAAATAATGTAAAACAAACATATATTGTTTGAAAAAAAGAATATGGTCTTCACAGGTTGTCTGATATATGATAACACTTAAGTTAGAGTCCAATTATCCCTATTAACTTGCATATTACTAGGATATTGGCTGTTTATTGGTTCTTATAAAGCACATATTAATGCTTTGATCATATTCTACATCCCTTAATCACACAATACCTAAACTTAACGACAATGTGAAACTATTGTGAAAAGCACTGCATTAATAATTTTGACTTGACTTGACAATCAATGAATGACTGAATTAATCTGTATTGTTGATGGGTTCATCTGGAGAATAAATTGCTTTACAATTCTCGAGAAATCTCATCCGCAGACTTCACTGGTGATCCGTTGCTCTAGATTGTCTTTATTTGTTCTCATGTTGAATCATTATTTCGTTTATTAGTTCACACCCGTTTCATTTTTAGTTCATTGACTTGTGTGTGTATAGCCTTCTGTTCTTTCTTGTTGCATAGCATTTTTTAACACACAAAAAATACCTTGCCTTTAGGATTTTGATTATAACTATAATGAGGGATCAGAAAAGACTTCATCATGCCAGGGTTATGTAAGTTTATCCTACAGTTACATCCTACTAATGTATTTCAAGACGTTTGTCAAGGTTTTGTGCTTAAAACGCTCTTGTGTGTGGGACTATTTCTTACACATTTCATCCCAAGCCTCCATTGCTAAGTCCAAAAGGTCCTTTTAGAGCTCGTAACAGAGACTACAGACACTGATAGCAGACTGATGCACTTATTAATGCACTTATTAGAGAGATTTTCAGTCATTTTCACGGATCAGTGTGAATGGGGATGGTTTTGACAATAGTGTCGGCCATACATTTACATTACATTTACATTTCTTCATTTAGCTGACGCTTTTATCCAAAGCGACTTGCAATTGCTATATATGTCAGAGGTCGCACGCCTCTGGAGCAACTAGGGGTTAAGTGTCTTGCTCAGGGACACATTGGTGTCTCACAGTGGATTCCAACCCGGGTCTCTCACACCAAAGGCATGTGTCTTAAACTCAAAGGAGAAACCGAATCCATTTTAAGCATATCGTTTTTGTGTAAACAGACCCTAAGTGTGTGTGTGAATTACCTGAGTCTGTGTGTCTCTCAGCAGCAGCATTTCTTCTAATAGCAAGACTATAAGTGGACCTGCTTCAAGAACAGCACGTTATTATCTCGCTAGTGAGAAAAGTCGAAAAGTCGACAATGAGTTTCTGTGCGGGTGTGTGTCTGTACTGTATGTGTGTTTGTGTTTGAGTGGGAGAAAGAGACATAATAAAATCGGTACAAAACAGTTTTGTGCCAAAAATAACTTGTCATTTTATCCTATTGTGTAATATATTTATTTGCTTGTTCAGTGCCGCTGTGGGTTTAGGTTCTTCTGCTTTTGTAATCTGTAAGGACCTTTGAAATAACTAAAATCTTTTGTCGAAGTGATATGGAGCTGTAATACGGTCAAAACCTGCTGGGACTACTTTATCCATGCATTTACAATGAAAACACTTGCATAGCGTTTGTCAACCAATCAGATTCAAGCATTAAAAAGCCTCGTAGTATAAAGTTTACTTTAAAACTCATTTAAAAAATATTTGAAATAAAATATTCTGTATATAAAACCCTTACATATTTTATTTAATTTTGATTCAGTTCAACTGAAATCGAAATGAATTGAAACTATGTATGGATAAAATTTATGTAAAATGACAACATCAAAATTACTAAAACTAACAAAAATCAAAACGAAAAATGACAACAGAAAATATGACAGCAAACACTAATTCAAATATTTTCCAAAAAAACTCTATAATAGCATCTGAAACAACAGCACAGAGAGAGAGATTCTCGGGACCCCGCGCATCAGCCACAAACGCACGTGGGTATTACTTTTAATACTGTTCTGGATAGAGGAGAGTGAAATAATGTGGCGTTTAAGCATCCATTGATTTTGGAATTAAAAAGTTAGTTTGCAAAGATTTACTGTGGGGGTTGAGCGGCGGAGCTCTTTATCAGGGCAGCAAATGGGCGGTTATACGCTGTCCGACAGAGCCTCGATTGAGAGATCGATAGCTGTGTGATTTAGTAACTGGGCTACAGCTAATCAATAAGTATAAAAGTAAATGAAATATGCATTACGGGGATTTTATTAGAGGGGGTTAGCAGAGGGAGAATAACCGTCCAGCCATTTATTTTATACCTATTGATTGTACAACATAGAGTAGCTCAAGCGAACCCCTTCTCAAATCCAGCGCAAGTGTCTTGTGATTTATTGCCATTGAGGTCAGGCGGTGTGCAGACAGCTAAAGACGGCTGTGAGGGGGTCCATGTTTAGCACCAGTGAGGGTTTATATGGCCACTGGTGTTGACCTGGACTCGGTTACACATCAGGCATACCTGACACTATTACTGTGGGAAAACCCACTGGACACTGGCTCTGAACTTCCAATGTAAATGTTACACACATATAGACTCATAGGCCCTGTCCCAATACTCCCTTGAGCCCTAAGGTCTTCCTCGAAGTAGACACTTGTTGAAAGTGCACTTAGCGGAGAAAGTGTGCAAGGGCCCGAAGCTGTGAAGAGCAGAATTGGGACAGTTTTGCACACGTCAAAAAGCTACGTCAATTCTGTTGTGTCAGCAAACACTGTTCATTTGGCTAATGTGTGTTATGCGTATAATAGCTGTAACATGACACAATCCTTTGAATGAAAAAATTAATATCTTTTTTATTTATTTATTTATTTTTTACTCTTAGCCAGCAACCTTTCTGTTAATGTTATTAATATTAAAACATTTTTTTGGCTAAGATAATATGTGATTGAGGTTTACCTGAGTTTATACTGCCTTACCATATTCACAGAGATTCGAAATGCAATGTTAATTGTTATTATGGAAATTGATGAAATTCCCATACATGAAAAAAAAAAAACATGACGTGTTGGTGATATGTTTTGTATAGGCTATATATTAAAAAAAGTCTAAGGCTGTATAAAATAAAATGACACAACCCTGTCTCTTTTTATTTTATTGACCAAGAATAGCCATTATTATTAAAGTATAAGTAGCTTAAAAAGTATAAGGAGCTATATAAGTCAAGAAATAAGGCAAGTTAAAAGATTCAGTCAAACATACGTTTCAACGTTACAGATAAATAGCCTAAATATATGAAGTTATGAAACTTCACTTTTCCCCTCAGCCAAAACGATTTGCCAGGGAACAAATCATAGATTAATGAGACCAAAGATCGCCCGTCTGATATACACAAGCCGATTTATAACTCATGTTTAACCACTAGAAACAGAGCCCGCGGGAAACGCGAATGACTAGCCGGGGCAAGGCTGTTGCAGGCGGGGTACATGAGCGCTGAGCACCCGCCGCCCGGTGATCACCTGGGACTCCGAAAACGTCAGATCAATTTTTTAAAATAGGCGCTATTTTTATAAATAAACCACAGATTTTAGCTTTAAACAACTATATTCTCGACTGAAAAACTCTTAAAACTACATTTCGTGACCCAATAACACAAATATTTTTGAAAAACTCTACACCACAATGGCTTCCTTTATCTTCGGAGTTTCCGCTCCCGAACAGCACCATAGCAACCGTTCTCCCCTACAAGGATTCTGGGTAATATCCCACAGCAAAGTGAGGTCTGATGCGCACTTGCATTAAGTGCCCTTTTGATCACCCCTGGAGAACACTATTAGAGGATTGGGACACCCTACGGTCTTGCACCCCTAAGCGAGAACGCGCATTGAGGGGCACAAGGGCGCAAGTGCGGATATTGGGACAGGGCCATACACTCACCTAAATGATTATTAGAAACACCTGTTCAATTTCTCATTACTGCAATAATCTAATCAACCAATCACATGGCAGTTGCTTCAATGCATTTAGGGGTGTGGTCCTGGTCAAGACAATCTCCTGAACTCCAAACTGAACGTCAGAATGGCAAAGAAAGGTGATTTAAGCAATTTTGAGCGTGGCATGGTTGTTGGTGCCAGATGGGCCGAGAATCTGAGAACATGGACCCATCATGCCTTGTTCCCACTGTGCAGCTGGTGGTGGTGGTGGTGTAATGGTTTTCTTGGCACACTTTAGGCCCCTTAGTGCCAATTGGGCATCGTTTAAATGCCACGGCCTACCTGAGCATTGTTTCTGACCATGTCCATCCCTTTATGGCCACCATGTCCCCATCCTCTGATGGCTACTTCCAGCAGGATAATGCACCATGAATCATTTCAAACTGGTTTCTTGGACATGTCAATGAGTTGACTGTACTAAAATGGCCGCCACAGTCACCAGATCTCAACCCAATAGAGCATCTTTGGGATGTGGTGGAACGGGAGCTTCATCCCACAAATCTCCATCAACTCAATATGGGCCAACATTTCTAAACCAGTGGTTCTCAAAGTGGGGTCCGCGGACCCCTGGTGGTCCGCGAGCTAAAGCCAGGGGGTCCGCGAAATAATTTACAACCTAACGTTTTTTTCCATGCTATGAGTCATGTTTTCTTTATCATCTGAAACACATGCTGTTTATTCCTAAGTAACTTATATAAAGCATTTAACATAAAACAATACAAAGTAGACACTTAAAGTTTTCTATTGATAGATAATCTATATCTGTGCGTCAAGTAGACTATTCGCTGCTGTTGATTTTGTGGGACGTGCGCCAGAAAGGAGACAGAGAGACGGCATGAACCCGCATCCGGTTCTTTTCTGTATTTTTAAAAGGCATGACATT
>NW_024121621.1:4040291-4067360 GCF_016745375.1 Pimephales promelas
TTTATACTCCATGGTTATACTAAAGAAACGTTAGTCACAAAAACAGAAAAAACAGACACCCCTCGTTGTGTTATGCTTCTTTTTAAAATTATATTAAATAAACATAACTATATAAAATTACATCTAACCGTATGTACGTTTCGTTTCAAAGACGGGAGGACAGTAAATATTGAAGACTCTGCCATAATCCCGTTTTCCTCCGCTTTAATCTCCACAACCGGAATGGACGAGCATGCTTATGCGTGCGTATAGCCCATTCGCCGCCACCGTACAAGCAAATGCCAAAATCCAGAACTGAAGAAAACTTGTGTTTACTGACATCCTGAAGTAAACTTTGAATCTCTCGGGATAATCTCACAGTGAACTCTCCTTCCTCTCTACACAATCTCAGTATTGGAAGGACCCAATATTTCATCTTCATTCAATATTTCTTTTTCTCTGACAAGTGAGACAAGAAATATCAGAGAAAAAATTTGCCAAGTCAAAATGTGGTTTTGGATACGGCCCGGATCCGGCTGACTACATCATGTGTTGAGGTCATTTCGAGGCGCAGGTCCACATCTGATCTGGATACGGCCTCTGTATTTGGCATATTTACAAAAAAAACCTATTAATTTTATCAGTGAAAACAATTGAAATCTTGGTTACACTTTATTTCGATGGTCACTTTAGACGTTCTGCTAATTATAAGTAACTTTTCAACTACATGTCAACTAACTTTCACTAGAGTATTAGTGTATTATAGTAGACTGTTAGGTTATGGTTAGGTGTTTAGGCTTTGGGTTAGGAGAATAAGTTTACTTTTAGTCGCCAAGTTACTTATAGTTAGTTGAATGTCTGTTGAGGGACCAACAAAATAAAGTGTTAGCTGATATTAAGCTGACAGTCTACTAATACTAGTTAGTTGACATGTAGTTGAAAAGTTACTTAGTAGAATGTCTAAAGTGGACTATCAAAATAAAGTGTACCGAAATCTTTTCTTTGTACTTTTGCCAGACAAAAAAAGGTCAAAAGAACTAACAAATCACAGATCCTTGAATGAATTACAAAATGTCCCAACTTTTCTGGAAACAAGGTTGTATTTTGACCTGCTGAGAATTCGTGAAGAGCTTATGAAATGTGTAAAGAAGTCAAAAACATCTCTCCTCCGTCACACCACAAGTCAAGATCTGCTGCGAGGAGACAGTTCTGATGCCTGTACTGAACTGAGATGGGCAACATCGCGACTATGATAAGAAAAAAACAGGTACGCTTGAGCATTCTGCCCTTTTTAGGGTCACAACTTGTGCCATCATGTCCTGTCTTTGGTTCGTTTGGATGTCTTCGGTCCCTATTGCATTCATATTTCAGTCGAATCGCACCAGAGTGCATTTGTAGTGGGATCACAGTCATCTGCCCAGTGTTGTAGTACTCGAGACTCGGACTCGTCTCGGTCTCGAGACCATATTTTAATGGTCTTGGTCTTGTCATGGACTCGTGTCCATTTGATCTCGGAATTGACTCGTACTCGAACATTTTTTTTTTTTTAGGACTCAGAATTATTCCCGAGTCCACTCGAGTTCAAATAAAAATATTTCATGATTATTAATGTAATGTTAATAAAATATTTCTTTAAATTGATTGACACGCCCAGTGATTGGAGATTTTCTAGTGCGCAACTGCGCATGAAAAATTTGTAATAAAATTACTTTTAACACCACCTACTATGTGGCCTTTTTACCCTAAACTGATCATATTTTTTAAACTCTAAGTAAATTCAGTAAAAAAAAAAAAAGGATTTCTCTAAGTAAATAAAAGTAAATTAGGTAATCAACCCTCACTGGTCTCGGGTCTCGACTCGGACTCGACCGTCTCTGGTCTCGGACTCGACTCTCTCTGGTCTCGGACTCGACTCGGACTCGACTCTCTATGGACTCGGTCTCGACTCGGACTCGACCGTCAATGGTCTCGGTCTTGACTCTGACTCGACCGTCTCTGGTCTCGGTCTCGACTCGGACTCGACTCTCTATGGACTCAGTCTTGACTCGGACTCGACTCTCTCTGGTCTCGGTCTCGACTCGGACTCGACCATCTCGGTCTCGGACTCGACTCGGACTCGACTCTCTATGGACTCGGTCTCGACTCGGACTCGACCGTCTCTGGTCTCGGACTCGACTCGGACTCGACCTCTCTGTCTCGGACTCGACTCGGACTCGACTCTCTATGGACTCGGTCTCGACTCGGACTCGACCATCTCGGGTCTCGGACTCGACTCGGACTCGACTCTCTATGGACTCGGTCTCGACTCGGACTCGACCGTCTCTGGTCGGTCTCGACTCGGACTCGACCGTCTCTGGTCCGGACTCGACTCGGACTCGACTCTCTATGGACTCAGTCTTGACTCGGACTCGACTCTCCTCTGTCTCGGTCTCGACTCGGACTCGACTCTCTCTGTCTCGTGTCGACTTGGACTCGACCATCTCGGGTCTCGGACTCGACTCGGACTCGACTCTCTCTGGTCTCGGTCTCGACTTGGACTCGACCATCTCGGTCTCGGACTCGACTCGGACTCGACTCTCTCTGGTCTCGGTCTCGACTTGGACTCGACCATCTCGGGTCTCGGACTCGACTCGGACTCGACTCTCTCTGGTCTCGGTCTCGACTTGGACTCGACCATCTCGGGTCTCGGACTCGACTCGGACTCGACTCTCTCTGTCTCGGTCTCGACTTGGACTCGACCATCACTGGTCTCGGACTCGACTCGGACTCGACTCTCTCTGGTCTCGGTCTCGACTCGGACTCGACTCTCTATGGACTCAGTCTTGACTCGGACTCGACTCTCTCTGGTCTCGGTCTCGACTCGGACTCGACCATCTCGGGTCTCGGACTCGACTCGGACTCGACTCTCTATGGACTCGGTCTCGACTCGGACTCGACCGTCTCTGGTCTCGGACTCGACTCGGACTCGACTCTCTCTGGTCTCGGACTCGACTCGGACTCGACTCTCTATGGACTCGGTCTCGACTCGGACTCGACCATCTCGGGTCTCGGACTCGACTCGGACTCGACTCTCTATGGACTCGGTCTCGACTCGGACTCGACCGTCTCTGGTCTCGGTCTCGACTCGGACTCGACCGTCTCTGGTCTCGGACTCGACTCGGACTCGACTCTCTATGGACTCAGTCTTGACTCGGACTCGACTCTCTCTGGTCTCGGTCTCGACTCGGACTCGACTCTCTCTGGTCTCGGTGTCGACTTGGACTCGACCATCTCGGGTCTCGGACTCGACTCGGACTCGACTCTCTCTGGTCTCGGTCTCGACTTGGACTCGACCATCTCGGGTCTCGGACTCGACTCGGACTCGACTCTCTCTGGTCTCGGTCTCGACTTGGACTCGACCATCTCGGGTCTCGGACTCGACTCGGACTCGACTCTCTCTGGTCTCGGTCTCGACTTGGACTCGACCATCTCGGGTCTCGGACTCGACTCGGACTCGACTCTCTCTGGTCTCGGTCTCGACTTGGACTCGACCATCTCGGGTCTCGGACTCGACTCGGACTCGACTCTCTCTGGTCTCGGTCTCGACTCGGACTCGACTCTCTATGGACTCAGTCTTGACTCGGACTCGACCGTCTCTGGTCTCGGTCTCGACTCGGACTCGACTCTCTCTGGTCTCGGTCTCGACTTGGACTCGACCATCTCGGGTCTCGGACTCGACTCGGACTCGACTCTCTCTGGTCTCGGTCTCGACTTGGACTCGACCATCTCGGGTCTCGGACTCGACTCGGACTCGACTCTCTCTGGTCTCGGTCTCGACTTGGACTCGACCATCTCGGGTCTCGGACTCGACTCGGACTCGACTCTCTCTGGTCTCGGTCTCGACTTGGACTCGACCATCTCGGGTCTCGGACTCGACTCGGACTCGACTCTCTCTGGTCTCGGTCTCGACTCGGACTCGACTCTCTATGGACTCAGTCTTGACTCGGACTCGACCGTCTCTGGTCTCGGTCTCGACTCGGACTCGACTCTCTCTGGTCTCGGTCTCGACTTGGACTCGACCATCTCGGGTCTCGGACTCGACTCGGACTCGACTCTCTCTGGTCTCGGTCTCGACTCGGACTCGACTCTCTCTGGTCTCGGTCTCGACTCGGACTCGACTCTCTATGGACTCAGTCTTGACTCGGACTCGACCGTCTCTGGTCTCGGTCTCGACTCGGACTCGACCGTCTCTGGTCTCGGACTCGACTCTGACTCGACTCTCTATGGACTCAGTCTTGACTCGGACTCGACTCTCTCTGGTCTCGGTCTCGACTCGGACTCGACCGTCTCTGGTCTCGGACTCGACTTTTTTTGACTCGACTCTCTCTGGTCTCGGTGTCGACTCGGATTTGAGTGAGGTGGTCTCGACTACAACACTGCATCTGCCATATTAAAATGCAGAAGTGTGCAGCACTTAAGGCCTCTACGTATACGTTCAAGTTTTCCTAATCGACTTCTTATTTCTAAACTGGAGACATATCACAGTCCTGAAGCCCACCGGCTCCTGCTTTTCATTTTAATGGTGAGATCTTGATGTCAGCAGTTAGTATATTGGTGTGAGTGGCCTATTGATTATTGATTTGTGTTCATTGATTGAGGTCTCAGGGGAGCCTAATCCGTTTTGATGCATTTGAATACATCCATTCATCTTCAGATGTTCTAGCGCCTGCAGGCTAATGAAAATAGATGGTGATCTGAATGTGCAAGCCGCCTTTTTGATTTATTTTTTTAATTGATATATCTGCTTGGAAAGGGTCGGCTGCCGAATGACAATTGGCCGCGCTGTCGACATCTGTTTTTTCCTGCGTTAAAAAGCATCTTCTGATAGACTTAGAGGTTATTTGGATATGTTTTATGTTGTGCTGTTAAGAAATGGACAGTTATGAAGATTATTGAATATTGATGGGTTACATGGGAGCAGGAAGTCTTTATATTGCTCTCTTGATTTTCAGAATATGTATGAAGCAGGCATATTCTCTCATGATTTGTAGGTACTAAGTCCCAAACTTATATTGTACCTTGATTCAAAACAGTTGTAATTTATTTTTATTCACTTTACTGTAATGCATTCTTTAGATTCTTATTATAAGTATGTATCACAGTAAACAAAGTATTGTAATAATATTTGTTTATTTAAATAAGCATAGCACAATAAATGCAACTCTGCTATAAATAATGTAAAACAAACATATATTGTTTGAAAAAAAGAATATGGTCTTCACAGGTTGTCTGATATATGATAACACTTAAGTTAGAGTCCAATTATCCCTATTAACTTGCATATTACTAGGATATTGGCTGTTTATTGGTTCTTATAAAGCACATATTAATGCTTTGATCATATTCTACATCCCTTAATCACACAATACCTAAACTTAACGACAATGTGAAACTATTGTGAAAAGCACTGCATTAATAATTTTGACTTGACTTGACAATCAATGAATGACTGAATTAATCTGTATTGTTGATGGGTTCATCTGGAGAATAAATTGCTTTACAATTCTCGAGAAATCTCATCCGCAGACTTCACTGGTGATCCGTTGCTCTAGATTGTCTTTATTTGTTCTCATGTTGAATCATTATTTCGTTTATTAGTTCACACCCGTTTCATTTTTAGTTCATTGACTTGTGTGTGTATAGCCTTCTGTTCTTTCTTGTTGCATAGCATTTTTTAACACACAAAAAATACCTTGCCTTTAGGATTTTGATTATAACTATAATGAGGGATCAGAAAAGACTTCATCATGCCAGGGTTATGTAAGTTTATCCTACAGTTACATCCTACTAATGTATTTCAAGACGTTTGTCAAGGTTTTGTGCTTAAAACGCTCTTGTGTGTGGGACTATTTCTTACACATTTCATCCCAAGCCTCCATTGCTAAGTCCAAAAGGTCCTTTTAGAGCTCGTAACAGAGACTACAGACACTGATAGCAGACTGATGCACTTATTAATGCACTTATTAGAGAGATTTTCAGTCATTTTCACGGATCAGTGTGAATGGGGATGGTTTTGACAATAGTGTCGGCCATACATTTACATTACATTTACATTTCTTCATTTAGCTGACGCTTTTATCCAAAGCGACTTGCAATTGCTATATATGTCAGAGGTCGCACGCCTCTGGAGCAACTAGGGGTTAAGTGTCTTGCTCAGGGACACATTGGTGTCTCACAGTGGATTCCAACCCGGGTCTCTCACACCAAAGGCATGTGTCTTAAACTCAAAGGAGAAACCGAATCCATTTTAAGCATATCGTTTTTGTGTAAACAGACCCTAAGTGTGTGTGTGAATTACCTGAGTCTGTGTGTCTCTCAGCAGCAGCATTTCTTCTAATAGCAAGACTATAAGTGGACCTGCTTCAAGAACAGCACGTTATTATCTCGCTAGTGAGAAAAGTCGAAAAGTCGACAATGAGTTTCTGTGCGGGTGTGTGTCTGTACTGTATGTGTGTTTGTGTTTGAGTGGGAGAAAGAGACATAATAAAATCGGTACAAAACAGTTTTGTGCCAAAAATAACTTGTCATTTTATCCTATTGTGTAATATATTTATTTGCTTGTTCAGTGCCGCTGTGGGTTTAGGTTCTTCTGCTTTTGTAATCTGTAAGGACCTTTGAAATAACTAAAATCTTTTGTCGAAGTGATATGGAGCTGTAATACGGTCAAAACCTGCTGGGACTACTTTATCCATGCATTTACAATGAAAACACTTGCATAGCGTTTGTCAACCAATCAGATTCAAGCATTAAAAAGCCTCGTAGTATAAAGTTTACTTTAAAACTCATTTAAAAAATATTTGAAATAAAATATTCTGTATATAAAACCCTTACATATTTTATTTAATTTTGATTCAGTTCAACTGAAATCGAAATGAATTGAAACTATGTATGGATAAAATTTATGTAAAATGACAACATCAAAATTACTAAAACTAACAAAAATCAAAACGAAAAATGACAACAGAAAATATGACAGCAAACACTAATTCAAATATTTTCCAAAAAAACTCTATAATAGCATCTGAAACAACAGCACAGAGAGAGAGATTCTCGGGACCCCGCGCATCAGCCACAAACGCACGTGGGTATTACTTTTAATACTGTTCTGGATAGAGGAGAGTGAAATAATGTGGCGTTTAAGCATCCATTGATTTTGGAATTAAAAAGTTAGTTTGCAAAGATTTACTGTGGGGGTTGAGCGGCGGAGCTCTTTATCAGGGCAGCAAATGGGCGGTTATACGCTGTCCGACAGAGCCTCGATTGAGAGATCGATAGCTGTGTGATTTAGTAACTGGGCTACAGCTAATCAATAAGTATAAAAGTAAATGAAATATGCATTACGGGGATTTTATTAGAGGGGGTTAGCAGAGGGAGAATAACCGTCCAGCCATTTATTTTATACCTATTGATTGTACAACATAGAGTAGCTCAAGCGAACCCCTTCTCAAATCCAGCGCAAGTGTCTTGTGATTTATTGCCATTGAGGTCAGGCGGTGTGCAGACAGCTAAAGACGGCTGTGAGGGGGTCCATGTTTAGCACCAGTGAGGGTTTATATGGCCACTGGTGTTGACCTGGACTCGGTTACACATCAGGCATACCTGACACTATTACTGTGGGAAAACCCACTGGACACTGGCTCTGAACTTCCAATGTAAATGTTACACACATATAGACTCATAGGCCCTGTCCCAATACTCCCTTGAGCCCTAAGGTCTTCCTCGAAGTAGACACTTGTTGAAAGTGCACTTAGCGGAGAAAGTGTGCAAGGGCCCGAAGCTGTGAAGAGCAGAATTGGGACAGTTTTGCACACGTCAAAAAGCTACGTCAATTCTGTTGTGTCAGCAAACACTGTTCATTTGGCTAATGTGTGTTATGCGTATAATAGCTGTAACATGACACAATCCTTTGAATGAAAAAATTAATATCTTTTTTATTTATTTATTTATTTTTTACTCTTAGCCAGCAACCTTTCTGTTAATGTTATTAATATTAAAACATTTTTTTGGCTAAGATAATATGTGATTGAGGTTTACCTGAGTTTATACTGCCTTACCATATTCACAGAGATTCGAAATGCAATGTTAATTGTTATTATGGAAATTGATGAAATTCCCATACATGAAAAAAAAAAAAACATGACGTGTTGGTGATATGTTTTGTATAGGCTATATATTAAAAAAAGTCTAAGGCTGTATAAAATAAAATGACACAACCCTGTCTCTTTTTATTTTATTGACCAAGAATAGCCATTATTATTAAAGTATAAGTAGCTTAAAAAGTATAAGGAGCTATATAAGTCAAGAAATAAGGCAAGTTAAAAGATTCAGTCAAACATACGTTTCAACGTTACAGATAAATAGCCTAAATATATGAAGTTATGAAACTTCACTTTTCCCCTCAGCCAAAACGATTTGCCAGGGAACAAATCATAGATTAATGAGACCAAAGATCGCCCGTCTGATATACACAAGCCGATTTATAACTCATGTTTAACCACTAGAAACAGAGCCCGCGGGAAACGCGAATGACTAGCCGGGGCAAGGCTGTTGCAGGCGGGGTACATGAGCGCTGAGCACCCTCCGCCCTGTGATCACCTGGAACTCCGAAAACGTCAGATCAATTTTTTAAAATAGGCGCTATTTTTATAAATAAACCACAGATTTTAGCTTTAAACAACTATATTCTCGACTGAAAAACTCTTAAAACTACATTTCGTGACCCAATAACACAAATATTTTTGAAAAACTCTACACCACAATGGCTTCCTTTATCTTCGGAGTTTCCGCTCCCGAACAGCACCATAGCAACCGTTCTCCCCTACAAGGATTCTGGGTAATATCCCACAGCAAAGTGAGGTCTGATGCGCACTTGCATTAAGTGCCCTTTTGATCACCCCTGGAGAACACTATTAGAGGATTGGGACACCCCTAAGCGAGAACGCGCATTGAGGGGCACAAGGGCGCAAGTGCGGATATTGGGACAGGGCCATACACTCACCTAAATGATTATTAGAAACACCTGTTCAATTTCTCATTAGTGCAATAATCTAATCAACCAATCACATGGCAGTTGCTTCAATGCATTTAGGTGTGTGGTCCTGGTCAAGACAATCTCCTGAACTCCAAACTGAACGTCAGAATGGCAAAGAAAGGTGATTTAAGCAATTTTGAGCGTGGCATGGTTGTTGGTGCCAGATGGGCCGAGAATCTGAGATCATGGATCATCATGCCTTGTTCCCACTGTGCAGCTGGTGGTGGTGGTGTAATGGTTTTCTTGGCACACTTTAGGCCCCTTAGTGCCAATTGGGCATCGTTTAAATGCCACGGCCTACCTGAGCATTGTTTCTGACCATGTCCATCCCTTTATGGCCACCATGTCCCCATCCTCTGATGGCTACTTCCAGCAGGATAATGCACCATGAATCATTTCAAACTGGTTTCTTGGACATGTCAATGAGTTGACTGTACTAAAATGGCCGCCACAGTCACCAGATCTCAACCCAATAGAGCATCTTTGGGATGTGGTGGAACGGGAGCTTCATCCCACAAATCTCCATCAACTCAATATGGGCCAACATTTCTAAACCAGTGGTTCTCAAAGTGGGGTCCGCGGACCCCTGGTGGTCCGCGAGCTAAAGCCAGGGGGTCCGCGAAATAATTTACAACCTAACGTTTTTTTCCATGCTATGAGTCATGTTTTCTTTATCATCTGAAAACATGCTGTTTATTCCTAAGTAACTTATATAAAGCATTTAACATAAAACAATACAAAGTAGACACTTAAAGTTTTCTATTGATAGATAATCTATATCTGTGCGTCAAGTAGACTATTCGCTGCTGTTGATTTTGTGGGACGTGCGCCAGAAAGGAGACAGAGAGACGGCATGAACCCGCATCCGGTTCTTTTCTGTATTTTTAAAAGGCATGACATTTTATAGTCATTTATAATGTAGCCTATACACAAATAAAAAAATGGACACTTTACCGTTTCGGATGATGCACTGTTGTCTTATCTATGACCATTTATGGTATAAGAGTATTCCTGTTTCCACTGCTGAGGAAAAATTCCCATGTAATCGCGCGCCGGCGTCTCGCGTGCGCGCACAATAGTCAGTTCTAGCACTGCTACTGTAGGTTTGACATTAGAAGTCTGATCATTATCAAAATAAAAGTGCATAGTGACAGGGCCGTACCCACAACTGAGGTTGCAAGGATGCACATCGCGATGATACGGACCTTCTCGTCTGAGGTGCTTCAGCAGACTAACAACGATAGCTCGTCAATGTCAAAATGTTTGAGTCGGAGTGAACTCAAAGTTCCCCGCACGACGTTTCAGTCAACGGTCATAAAGTGCGAGATAAGATGTAGGCCTTAATTAACATAAACTAAACAGCTGTTTTAGATAAAAGTTTTAAAAAAACGACTGAAACAATCAGTTTGCAAAGTATTAATCAAGCTCAACTTTAACAAAGGAAAAAGCAGGTCAATAGAAACATACTGTGCCCATGAGATTAACATTATGGATTATATTTAACATATACTGTATGTTTTTTTTTAGCTAGGCTAATTACAGTAGCTCAAATTAACAACGCATGCACCTATTAAACATAATGCCATTATCATTGTATTTATAGGCTTATGGGCTTTATTTGTGTGCAGAATAGGCCTAATTATTGAAACATTTCTCTTTTAAGGCCATTCCTGATTGGAATATGTGATTGTGTTTCGTGACAAAAAAAAAAAAAATGTATGCCACTGACTGACATGCTTCTACTAAATCTATAGTTATCCAATTGTGGGGCCTTAAAACACCTTAAAATGCACATGTGTAGATCAAGAACATCAAAAATTCCTAAGTGAGGGATCCTAACTAAGTGATTCCTAGCAAGATCACTTTCGTTACCTCAGTAGGCTATTTAGAAATTCCTGCATAGTACCCTGGGTGGAGACCATTCATTTTGTGCAAAAATATTTCATTTGCCGCTCACACATTAACTTTGTGCTCAATAACTGTTATAAATATCAGGGGGGTCCTTGGAATTTTTTTTCCCCTGAAAGGGGTCCCTGGCACCAAAATGTTTGAGAACCCCTGTTCTAAACAATGCTTTCAGCACCTTGTTGAATCAATGCCACGGAGAATTAAGGCGAAAGGGGGTTAAACACAGTATTAGTGTGTGTCCCTAATAATCCTTTAGGTGAGTGTATAAACGCTCGCAATAACTTTTATGATTAATGTGCTGTGTGTTATTATTCAAGCCGCAACAGACAGTCATTCAACCTTAAATGCATATTCTGTCATCATTACGCCTAAATGCTGTTACACTAAAAGCAGACATTTTGTGATAATTTTCCACACAAAATCAGATTATAATATCCAATTCACCATTATTTAGTCAGCGTTTCAAACCCACATGACTTTCTTTCTTCTTCAAAAGGACAAATTGAGCTGAACGATTTCTCATTGAGAGAATGCACATCCAAAAAACACAAAGATCACGTGAAATATCATTTGACATGAGTGTAGCCTTCTTAGGTCTGCTCTAGGATTTCTCTGAGGAATAGAGATTTAATTTGCTATTTGTTCACAATCGCATTCACAACTGAGATTTTCTTTTTGTCGCTGTTTTTTCCATTGTTTGTGTAACCAGTCACAGCATTTCTCGATCTCACACAAAGCTACTGTCTCAGTTATGATAATTGTATGATAGTTTAGAGGAGCTTGTCAGCACACATCGCCCTTCATGGGCATCATCAGGAAAAGAGCAGCTTGAACATTTGGATTAATGTCTCCTTTTGTGCTCCACAGACGAGAGAAACTGGGTCTTGTGCATTTTGACCTTTTTTTTTTTTTGGAATAGCAACAAAGAAAGGAGTTTTTTTTTTTTTTTGGGGGGGGGGGGGGGGGGGGGTTGATTTTAGCTTGATTTTTTACTTTTTTGTTTGTGGTTTACAAATCAGTTTATGTCTTCTACATTTCATTGGCTCGTGTGGGTGGCACTGAAACGCCCCTTTCATCTGATTGGTCAAACCGTGCTGTCTTCTGTACAGTGTTAATTCACTACCACTGTCTTTACACTGTAATAAAATATTGTCGAAAATGAAAATTCCATCATTATTTACTTGAAGTGATGCATCGACTTCTTGCGATTTCATTAAAAAGTTTTAAACCACAAACAAAAAAGGAGAAATTGAGCCAAATATTACGTTTGTTTTAAGAAGAAAAGAAAAAAAAGATCAATTATGGTTATTTTTTCATTTCTGGAATTGTATTTCACTGATATTTGTGTAATGGAAATTCTTAGTCTTCCACATCCACATTAACCACATCAATCTGAATCATTCTGAAATGATTTTAAAAGATCCTTATCCAATAATTGTAAATGACTGGAAAGGTTGTGGAAAAGTCCTGAATATTGATTGGTGAATTCATAAGAACTCTGCATTTATATTTTCTGTTTTCATTTAAATTTTATTTCAAGTTTAAAGTCCCCGTGAAATCAAAATTCAACCTATTTACTTTGTTAGCGCATATTACTAGTCTTGTGGTGAACAATTAATCAGTGCAAGTAAAAATATATTTAAAAAATGTTTTACCTTGGTAATCTTTAATCAAAATCTGAAAAGTTACTTCCGGTCTGGAACGGTTTCTTTTTCTGATGACGTAGGTTTCACAACTTGGGTGGGGAAACGCTTAACCACTCCCCTCAAACCGTTAGTTTGCTAAGAGGAGGAGCGCTAGAGTAAAACCCTGCCCTCTGTTCAATAATCCGTTTCACTTGGAAATACGTCACAGCACTGGAGAAAAATCGTTTGCGACTTCTGGTTCACGGGGACTTTAAGTCATTTTGTTGAGTGTTTTTGTTATTTAATTTAATAAAAAGTTCATTTATTAGTTTTAGTTCATTTAGTTAACAAAAATAAGAAATGTTGCCTTGTCAGCTTCTTTAATGTTTAATTTTACTTAATTTAAAGTTTATTTTATTTTATTTCAAGTAATGAAAATGTTTTATGGTTTTCATCCCGTGTGTTCAACTTCCTGGGCAATTGGCTCAAAATATCAGTAATAAAACTGTACGTTTCTGCAATCTGGCTGTTTTCTCCCCATCATAAACGAGTGTGTGTCGAGCGTCATACGAAACACAGTAAACGCTGTCGTGTCCTCTGGCGTTCAGATGCTGGTGTCCGGGAACACACACTTTGACTCCGGCGTTTCAGAAACACCAAACCAATCTGAGATGCTGCGACCCCATTGGTCCACTGATTACTCCAGTTATCCAATCACAGCTCACGCTGAGGCAAAGTCACATGAGCTGATTGTTGCGCATCAGGGATTTATTCAGTAAATGTGTTTTTCTTTTTATCGTATGAAACATGATCATCCTTGATTGAATTCTTTTAGAGTTCAATTTTTAAAGCTATGTTCATCTTGGTGTTTTCTTCCAGCATTTTTCATGCAATAACTGGAAACACGCTTCTGAAAAAGTGTAATCCTTGAATGTAAGTTGCTTTGAAAAAAAAGCATCTGCCAAATGCATGCAAGGTATAAACTAATGATCTATATTGAGTCCGCAACACATTAACGTCTATACTGTAAAAAATGATTTTTTTGGTTAAGTAAATACTAGTGAAAAAACCCAACGTAATTTACTTGAAAAAGTTAGTTCAGGCAAGAATTTAAAAAACTAAGTAAATTCCATATCAGTACTTATTTCAAGCGAGTATAAATGAAAGTGTAATATCAACTCAATAAAATTAAGTAAAAATTACTCAACTTTTCTGAAACTGGGGTTCCCATCATGCACTGGACCTTGAATAATTAATGAGGTTCATTTTTCACTGGTTTCCAGCTGTATTTACACTGTTTTATCATTGCTTTTGTTATCAGGATTAGTAAATTGCCATTTTGTGACATTTCGAGGAAATTTTTTGCTTAAAACGACACATTCAAACACAAAAACAATCCATCAAATGTTACCACCATAGTGTATTGTCTACGGTGTTTGCATTCACATACGGCTTAAAGTCTGACATGATGTATATATAAATTACTTAGATGATCTAAGTAAAGAACATACTATAAATGACTAATAAAACTCAAGATAACTGTTTCAGTGAAATGTAAATACAAAGGCAAAGGAAATCGGTATTAATCAACCTTTTACAAGCCGAGTTAAAATTACTTATTTTTGTAAAGTTTACTTAATTCAACATTCCAAGTAAATTTAACTTAAATATTTCTAATTAAAGCTACTGATAAATATGTTTAGGTTTTTACTTGGCAAATCTTTGTAAATTTACTAGCATTTTCTGAGTGAGATCGTTTAGCAAGGTTTTTTCAAGTAAATCCTACTCCAAATTTTTTACAGTCATTATAGCAGCGCTGCGGCGGCACACGGCTCTGTCTCCGGTACCACGTGTGCCTTGATGCGCATTTGAAGACAGAACGTTTAGCAAAGCATCTCAACACATCTGAATCCATGAATCATAAACGTGATGATCTGTTTACAGCCTCCTGGGCATGCAAAGTAATTCACCGAGGACGAGGAGTGTTTGCATAACCGTCTGTACGCGGGTATTAGAAACGACACCCGACATCAGTCCTCCGACCCGTTCAGACCGGCCCGCCTGCCCCTCTTCATTACCCTGAGTGTTTCGGCGCCGTCGCAACGCTGCTTTCAGGATTGAAATCGGAATTGGTTTGTCCGGCGTCCACTGTCCGCACCTCTTCCCTGCGCAACGGGTTTGTCATGTAAATAACAAATGCACTCAGTGTGGTGATTTACCGTGGGCCGCTGGCCTCTGATGTATATTAATATTGCTGCACGTTTCACTGTACTACAGTCCATCATTCATTTGGATAAAAGAGGAGGAATTTAAAAACGGCCAGTGCGGTACAATGGGGATACAGATTGCATCCATTTATTGTGCCGAGTGATGGAGCGGCTGCCCACTCTGTCCTTCACCTTCCTGAGATCCGTGCGGCTTCCCATAAAACCTAAAAAAAGAGACGGCCTTTGCCCCTCGCTCTCCCGGATGCTAACCAACTGTTTACTTAAAAATAGGCGTTATTAAAAACTACCATGCGAAACATCTGACCTCCTGGCAAGTGGTGCACGTTGCAACGTATTCACCTTACCCAGACAGCAAACTGACATTGAATCAACGTGGAAACGACGTCTCTCATGACATTGAAACAACGTTGATTTTGCTCATCGAATTAACGTTGAACCAACGTCAGACGCGGCATTCTTCAAAGCTAAATGAAATCGAAAATTGGTTTGCTTTCATAACGTTGAAACAACGCGTCGATTTCAAGTTGATTTTCCGTTATTTTTGAAAGAATGACGCGTCTGACGTTGGTTCAACGTTAATTCGATGAGCAAAACAATGTCAGATCAACGTTGTTTCGATGTCATATTTCCACGTTGATTCAATGTCAGTTTGCTATCTGGGTAACTTTATTATATTTTCCAACTTAAATTAGTATGGTTTCATTTATTTTATTTTTTTCATTGGTTAGAGTTACCAAATGTTTTAATCACTTTGTTTAATTACTTTTCTCATATTGGTCCTGTATAAGTTTATTTATGTATTGTTTTCCAACTAAATGAATGAATTCAAGTAATTATTGAATTTAATTATGAATTTAATTTTCTAATATCTGAGATCTAATAAACTTGTGCAGGAAATGTATGTAGACTGTGAGATGGTGACACGTATTGAATGGGCTCTACGCACCCATAAGTTCCACATTTGACGTAAGGATGCTCGTCCATTTCCGGTTGTGGAAATTAAAGCGGAGGAAAACGGGATTATGGCAGAGTCTTCAATATTTACTGTCCTCCCGTCTTTGAAACGAAACGTACATACGTTTAGATTTAATTTTATATATAGTTATGTTTATTTAATATAATTTTAAAAAGAAGCATAAACACAACGAGGGGTGTCTGTTTTATCTGTTTTTATGACTAACGTTTCTGTATTATAACCATGGAGTATAAAATTCAATAAATTCTCGGTATTGCATTGGACTCTACGATCTGCGGAAGTTATCGAGCATCCTTAATCCTTCACCGGAAATACCGCCGTGCATAGAGCCCATTGTAGGATCTAGGGGAGAGCGGGCACAACGTTACACTTTTTGATTTTGTCAATTTGTGTAAATCTACTTAGGGTTTAGAGAATTTTTCTAATTCAATTGTCTAATACAATTGTGTGGTTTTGTTTTATTAATGTATACTTTTTTCTCGATTTACCCTGAAAGAATGGAAGTGAAATGTGACAACATGCCCCATAGGTGGGGTACATTGTGACCATATGACAGTTTAAAATGCTATCTGATCCAATCAAAAACAAATATACAAGTCAAACCACAATATTTTCTTAATAAAATAAAATTATTAACTTTTTCATATAAAATAATGGCATTTTTTAATAATTTAAAATGACTGAGTCAAACAACGCCTCGTCCTTTTTGGACACAATCTCTTGGGAATAAGGTCTCTAGTGCTCCACTGGCAGCATTAACTACTCCAGACAAGGCCTTCGAATATGCTTTAATCACAGCTGGAGGATCACATTGCAGACATAATCCTAACAGCAAAAAGTACAAAACAATTTTAGCATGTAAAAGTGACAATATTTTTCTACAATATGATTGGTTCATAATCCAGCAAACCCTTCTGTTAGCAATTTCTTGATTTACTTCACTTACTCGAATTCAAGAGTTTATATGAAGACCTCCGATGTAAAAGCCTCTAAACGCCACTTCTGTCAAAAATAAGATGATAATATTGAGTGAATGCTGTCCGCACATATATATACGCTCATCAAATACTAAATCCCAGCCTCAGTCCATTCAGCACGTTGGTAAAAACTGATATATCGGACCTGATAAAAATGTTAATATTAAACCAAAACTTTAGACGGACATCTGAAGTCTTCTATATTTAAACATATAGTTTCATTTCCCCTTCTGTTATATTCAGAGATGATTTACACACACACACACACACACTGACTGAATGTTTGGGGACATTTCAAGTTTCAAAAGCATATAATTGTTAATCCTGCAAGAAAAATAAATGTTACTTATGATTAATTTGGAAATATGGCCACAGAGTGAACAAACTTTCCATACAGAGGGACTTTTATACATGTGTAGCTCGTAGTTCACACGCTCTTGTGTGTGTGTGTCGCTGCAGTCGTCTTTGGTCCCGATGTCGGTTTTTCCTGCTGTATTAATCTTTACTTTAGCGTCTCACAGGAGTGGGGTCGCTCACTCTGAGAGATGTGGGTTTGATTGTTCAAATGGTAATTAGCGTCCTGCTATTAATTTGTGTTTGTGCACGCTCCTCAGAGTAGACCATCGGCCGAATCCCTCGGAGAGAGAGAGTTTGAGACTGGAGACAGTTTGATTTCCAGTGTTATTGTGTGTCGCTGTACCCAGCTGTGCTTCAGCCGAGTCTCTTTATCTCTTTAGCACTCGCAGGCGTTGTGTTGAAGCTAGCTGTGAAAGAACTCATCAAACAGCCTCTCTGTTTGGGCTGGACAAACGCTCCATTTTACAGCCTCAAATTGGCTGTCAAGAGCAAATCTCACTGTCACCAGCTCAACAATACACACACACTCGCCCGAGCATCCCGTATAACACAGTTCCCAGCATGCTGACACTATTATTCAACAGGCAAACGTTCTGTAATTCTGCTGAAAAGAACATTACGAGCATGTGTCGTCGTGTTACGGGCTTTTCATAAAAGTGAAGGTTATTTTTACAACTATCATATGACTTGCACAAGGAATTGAAGTTTCTTTTCAGTTATTTGAAGCCTTTTTGCAATGTTATCAGAGTGTCAACTGCACTTAAATGTAGGGCCCTTGTGAAAAAGTAGTACACTAGTATGCATCAAAAGAACTTGTTACGGAAATGTAAAGTTTCCGGGGACTTAATTGCATGCTGGTGTAAATATAAATGAAGTTTTTGCATCTAGCTAAACTTTAGAGTGCTTCTGACCTATGATTTAAGGACATCTTTTTATTTAATTTCAAAATGACTTTTATAATATGTTTAATGTGTATTGCTGACAAGCGTTTACTGTAAAAATACTGTATTGTCATTTTTATTCTAATCTGTCATGTATTTAGAAATGCATTAGCAATTACATATTTGATTTGATTTGAGATCTTTATTTTGAACATGTCAATAATAAATAAAAATACAATTAATAATCAATGAAACAAGGAATATTAATTAAAAGAAACAAAACAAAAAGGTAAAAAAAAAAATCCAAACTTTCCAATACTTGAAGAAAAACAAAACAAACAAAAAAACAACCCTCTATTTGCATGTGCCCCCCATACCATATTTAAACAAATACCTAAAAAAATAAATCTAAATAAGTAATCAATCTATAATCCATGAAAGTATTGATTCAGAAGTTCTATACACATAAGGATGTTTCCCGATACATGACAATATTTATACTACGGGTTTATTTTCTCTGTAACTCTGGAATATAATTTCGTTGAACATCTTTTTAAAATAAATTATGTTTGGACATTGCTTAAATTCATTATTTAGATGATTCCATTTGTAATGATGAAATTCCAATTTATTTAAAATATTAACTTCAAATGTAATATAGAATAACACACCTTAGGCAAAATTATAAACACGTACTTTATACGCAAGTTAGTCAACACATCAAAACAAGTGTAGTTTGAAGCACAAAATTACCAAAGTGTTCATTTTAATAAGCATTTTAGGAATGTGTACTTTCTTTAAGTGTACTTAAAAGGCCATTTTTGTCATTATTACTTTAGGTTCGACTTTATTGTAAGGTGTCATTGTTACAGTGTGTGTAATTATATATTTAAGTACTAAGAAATATTAATTAACTACATGTTCTGACTTTTAGGGTTAGGTTGAGGGTTATTTGCATGTAATTACTATGGTAAGTACATGTAAGTAACAAGGACACTGTAAAATAAAGTGTTACATTAGGTGTATTTCTTTATCACACTTCATTGCAACACTGCTGAAACGAGATAAGACGCTCAGAAGAGGAGAGATGACAGTGCAAACATGGCCTGACTCATTTGATGTTTGCCTAGGTACAGTAGTGAAGTTCAGTTGTGTTGAAAAGCAGATTAACAACACTAGCAAGGGCAGGTAAAGCACCGCGGTTTCTATTTTTGTGTGGTTGTTAACTCTTTCTGGCTCCCATGTTCTCCTGTTCTCTCATCCTCCAGTCTTTCTCTTCAATCTCCATCACCTCCACTTTGCCTCCATCCCTCTTCCTGGCCCGTGCACAACACCCTCCCTGCGGTGACAGATCACCTGCATCTGAAGTCCTGGTGTTCTCGCCCGGCGGTCCGTCCCCCCTCTCATTAATGCCCACGCCGGCGTGAGGGCCATATGGCAGCGCAAGACAAATAACGCCAGCGCTCAGCCATTGCTTCTGCTGACAGAATTGCAGCCCACCGCAGTATTTCGCCCTCAGCCGCTTCACTCCATGTACTTGCCTCTCCTCACGCGTCCTTCAAAAGCCCACCGCTGAGACAACTGTTGCGTCCGGGGTCTGAGCTTTGGATAAGATAGTTCATGGGGTTTTAGCTAAGCCGGGGCTCAGCAGTGCAAACATTTCAGGCACATTTCCCACTGAAAATTACTGCGCGTGCAACTATGAAAAAATATTTGTACTGTAAAACCAGAATAAAAACTACAACTCCCAAAATGAATTTACACTGTGCAACATTTAATGTTCATGACACTTCAGAGATTGAACTTTTTGTTTGATGACGTCATCGTCTTCAGAGATTCATGTTTTTGTTGTTTACACGGAGACCGCTTTCAAAAACTTGCACTTTGAAACCCATTTTCAAAAGTTTGCGTTTTTAGATACCCAAAACGCAAACTAGATATGCAAGATATTAAGTCAGAATTGTGAGATATAAAGTCAGAATTGTGTGATATAAAGTCAGAATTGCGAGATATAAAGTCAGAATTGCGTGATATAAAGTCAGAATTGTGAGATATAAAGTCAGAATTGTGAGAAATAAAGTCAGAATTGTGAGATACAAAGTCAGAATTGTGAGATATAAAGTCAGAATTGTGTGATATAAAGTCAGAATTGCGTGATATAAAGTCAGAATTGCGAGATATAAAGTCAGAATTGTGAGAAATAAAGTCAGAATTGTGAGATACAAAGTCAGAATTGTGAGATATAAAGTCAGAATTGCGAGATATAAAGTCAGAATTGCGTGATATAAAGTCAGAATTGCGTGATATAAAGTCAGAATTGCGTGATATAAAGTCAGAATTGCGAGATATAAAGTCAGAATTGTGAGATACAAAGTCAGAATTGTGAGATATAAAGTCAGAATTGCGAGATATAAAGTCAGAATTGCGAGTCATAAAGTCAGAATTGCGTGATATAAAGTCAGAATTGCGAGTCATAAAGTCAGAATTGCGAGATATAAAGTCGGAATTGCGAGTCATAAAGTCAGAATTGCGAGATATAAAGTCAGAATTGCGAGATATAAAGTCAGAATTGCGAGATATAAAGTCAGAATTGCGAGTCATAAAGTCAGAATTGCGAGATGTAAAGTCAGAATTGCGAGATATAAAGTCAGAATTGCGAGATGTAAAGTCAGAATTGCGAGATATAAAGTCAGAATTGCGAGTCATAAAGTCAGAATTGCGTGATATAAAGTCAGAATTGCGAGTCATAAAGTCAGAATTGCGAGATATAAAGTCAGAATTGCGAGATGTAAAGTCAGAAATGTGAGATATAAAGTCAGAATTGTGAGATATAAAGTCAGAATTGCGAGATATAAAGTCAGAATTGTGAGATATAAAGTCAGAATTGTGTGATACAAAGTCAGAATTGCGAGATATAGAGTCAGAATTGTGAGATATAGTCAGAATTGTGTGATATAAAGTCAGAAATGTGAGATATAAAGTCAGAATTGTGTGATATAAAGTCAGAATTGCGTGATATAAAGTCAGAATTGTGAGATATAGTCAGAATTGTGTGATATAAAGTCAGAAATGTGAGATATAAAGTCAGAATTGTGAGATATAAAGTCAGAATTGTGAGATATAGAGTCAGAATTGTGAGATATAAAGTCAGAATTGTGTGATATAAAGTCAGAATTGTGAGATATAAAGTCAGAATTGTGTGATATAAAGTCAGAATTGCGTGATATAAAGTCAGAATTGCGAGATATAGTCAGAATTGTGTGATATAAAGTCAGAATTGTGAGATATAAAGTCAGAATTGTGTGATATAAAGTCAGAATTGCGTGATATAAAGTCAGAATTGCGAGATATAGTCAGAATTGTGTGATATAAAGTCAGAATTGCGAGATATAAAGTCAGAATTGTGAGATATAAAGTCAGAATTGCGAGATAAAGTCAGAATTGCGAGATATAAAGTCAGAATTGCGAGATATAAAGTCAGAATTGCGAGATATAAAGTCAGAATTACGAGATATAAAGTCAGAATAACGAGCTATAAAGTCAGAATTATGTGATATAGGCCCCTATTTTAACTATCTGAAACGCAAGTATCAAGTAACTTTGTGGGCGGGTCTCGGCGCTGTTGCTATTTTACCGGTGGGATAAATGACTCTTGCGCCCGACGTAAGTTTAAAAGGGGTTGGTCTGAAATAGCTTCATTATTCATAGGTGTGGTTTGGGCGTGAGCGTCAATACAACTTGAGTGTAAGACAATAAAATGCTGAATAAAGTTGTAGTTTTTTGTTATTTTTGGACCAAAACATTGTAACTAACCCACTGATGTCACATGGACTACTTTCATGATGTCTTTATTTCCTTTCTGGACAAGAACACACATTTTCAATCGAGGGACAGAAAGCTCTCGGACTAAATCTAAAGTATCTTAAAGCTACAATACCTAAGATGTTATGCCGCTAGAGGGCGCTACATTCAAAACAACAACAACGGCTTTGCTTGATGACGCCGTGGAGGAACGCGGAATGATGGGAACTGTTGTTTTCAACTCCACCGTGGATAAATCAGTCAGACGGGAATCGAAAATTAGTTGTCATGGATGAGGTAAAGTTCGATATCTATAACTGTTGCGTTTAATGACATGTTTGTTTTTCATTAAACTGAAATAATCGCAAGAAAAGTAAGGTTTAAAAGTAAATTAGTTATCACAGATGTTAGGGGAGAGCCGGGACGGTTGAAACACTTTTCAGATAAACGTCGTTTTCTAAGATACAGCCAACAGTATTCGCGGTGAATATGACCTTACGAATTTTTCACATCATATGCATAGACAACAAGACATTCTAACAATAATACTCATTGTTTTGCATGGTTTACTGACATGAAACTTGAATACAGAACACGGTGTTACTCACCTGTCGAGTAAAACACATGCAAGATCGGCGTCTCTTTCTAGTTCGAGTTTTTCACGAAGTTCTCTCCATTTAGGAAATGCCACACCGATGTTGAGCTGGTTTTATTTCTCTTGTCCCAAATTCTTCTTGGGTCGTTTGGTTGACCCGTTCGTTGACGTTTGCTTGTCTTTGTCGACAGAACCAGGTGCAATCGCTAAAGAATAATTGAGCTCCATTTCATAACAAATGCGCGAAACAAGCTGACGTTTGTAGCTTGATAGACGCTAACGAACAACTACAACTTCCGCATTTGTCCAGGACTACACGCAGTACGAGCGGAAACCGAGGTAAGCGGATATGACGCGATTGACTTGTGACTCCCAGCTCACACGCCCTGTTTCCTTGGTTAAAATCTCAATTTTCTCGCGATTTAAACACTGTTTGAAACATTTGGAATATTGTAAGTTATCATCTTAACTAAATATATAACACTGGCCTTGTGATTTTGGGATATTTTAATGCAAAAATCTTGGGTCAACATGAGGCAAAGTCATTAATGACATCATTTTCATTTTTGGGTGAACTAACCCTTTAACTATTGCAAGGCCACTTCCCCTCAGTGCAACAGCGCCATCTACATGTAGAAGTCAATCGTCCTGGTTTTGAATTGGACCTTTGAGAGCTTGTTTTGACTTTGCTCAGCCGAGCAGATTTTCCATCCCGTGTCCCTCGTCCCCTTATGACCGCTCGAGTGGATGCCGGTTTGCCACACAAAAGGCTAATCATTAAACAGTCATTTAGTCGTGTTCTTTTAAGTATATGAATCAGCCGCCTCATTACTGTCAATGTGTAATTAGCTGATTAATAAACAGGGGCCGGCCGGGGCCAGTGGGAAGCGCTCGTGAAGTAATTGTTTCTGGAGAGCCCGAACACAAGGGCCCATTAAGACATAAAGAAGCTTGCATTCATCCCAAATCATTACTTTACGAAGCGCGCCACTCGTCTCGGGGCTGTTGATGTGTAATGGCTGCTTTATGACCGGCTCTTCTCTTAATCAGCTTCGGTCGGCAGGTGTAGAGCGCCACGGATGTACAATGGCACTAAAATTAGACAAACACACTTGCCTTTTTAATCACTGTCAAATTGCGGATTCCTAATGGCGTACCTCGCGTTTAATACCGAGTTATTTTCCCGTGATTAGTTTTAATGTAATGTGAGGTTGGTTTTCCGAGCACGTTTTGACCTTTGGCTGTGATCTGAAGGCCGTTCCTCATGGTCATGTGCTGTTTTGAAATCCCTCAATGTGTAAACCCAAAACTGCAGGGTTTTGTTTTAAACACATCTTGCGGTTAGCCATCATTCCCTCCAGAAATATTAATCAATTATCCTGCCTTGCTCCCGGTGCAGGATCCGTATGGAGAGGAATTCATCTGGAAAGAGGCACAAGCAGATATAATAGGACTGAGCAAAAAGCCCGTGCGCTGAGTGCTGTGCTGTCTAATCCTGAGAGACAGCCTAGAGCCACAATGTCACTTTTAGTTCCCCCCTTAGTCCCTCAGTGTGGCGCTCATCTCAAAATGGCCGTGTAACGTGGATAAACTTCCGAAGTGATGGACACAGACAGCGCACACTGGAAACACTTTCTATTTTGATGGGGATCTGAAAGTGTCTGTGAGGCTCGCAGCTCTTACATACGGAGGCTTTTACATAGCCTTGCCCAGGATGTTTATTATTTTTGTTTATGCTTGATGATATCCACAATCCCACCCTGAAGTGTTGAACTTTGGTACGTGATTCTTCAAATCGTGAGCTGTTGAGGAGAAGTGTGATCAGATGGATGAAACAGAACATAAACAGGTGAAAACATCCCACAGACTTGCATTAAGTCACATTTACTGACCAGATCACAGAGATGAGTGTGTGTGTGGGACTCCTGTCACTTGAGAGCAACCACCCTGCAACACAACTTAGCAACCAAAAAGCAACACTTTATTAACCGGCCAGAACACCCTAGCAATGATATATCAATGTCTTAGGAACCACACAAGACACCTAGCAACCAACCAGAACACATCAGAAACCACATATCAACACTTTATTAACCATCCAGAACACCCTAGCAATGACATTTCAATGCCTTGGCAACCACACAAGACACCTAGCAACCAACCACAACACACCAGCAACCACAAAGCAACACTTTATTAACTATCCAGAACACCCTAGCAATGACATTTCAATGCCTTGGCAACCACACAAGACACCTAGCAACCAACCACAACACACCAGCAACCACAAAGCAACACTTTATTAACTATCCAGAACACCCTAGCAATGACATTTCAATACCTTGGCAACCACACAAGACACCTAGCAACCAACCAGAACACATCAGGAACCACATATCAACACTTTATTAACCATCCAGAACACCCTAGCAATGACATTTCAATACCTTGGCAACCACACAAGACACCTAGCAACCAACCACAACACACCAGCAACCAAAAGCAACACTTTATTAACCATCCAGAACACTCTAGCAATGACATATCAATACCTTGGCAACCACACAAGACACCTAGCAACCAACCAGAGCACATCAGGAACCCCATAGCAACACTTTATTAACCATCCAGAACACCCTAGCAATGACAATTTTAGTCTTTATATGAAGAATTTCATTCTTTGCATGAAAAAGTTTCAATTATATATACAGTATGTATACTTAAATAAGAACGTTAGTTCAATGTATAACTTAAGAATGACATAGCGTTAAGAAGGTTTCGGGAAACCCAGCCCAGAACACTGTAAACTTATAGAGAATCCCCTAGAAAAGACATAGCAATGCCTTAGCAACCAGCCAGGACATTTCAGAATCTGCATAGTAATGCTTTAGCAACCACCTAGAACATGTCAGGAAACGCAAAGAAATGTCTTAGCAACCACCCAGGGTATCCTACAAACAACATGGCAACGCCTTACACATGTCAACACCTTAGCAACCACCCAGAACACCTTAGTGACCACCCAGAACATGAAAGAAACCACAAAGCAACACCTTAGTAACCACGCAGTACCCATTTCAAAGTGACAACAATCAGAATGCCTTAGTAACCACCTAGAACATGTCAGCAAACGCATAACAATGCCTTAGCAACCACCCAGAACACCTTAGTGACCACCCAGAACATAAAAAGAAATCACATAGCAACACCTTAGTAACCACGCAGGACCCATTTCAAAGTGACAACAATCAGAATGCCTTAGTAACCACCTAGAACATGTCAGCAAAACGCATAGCAATGCCTTAGCACCACCCAGAACACCTTAGTGACCACCCAGGACCCATTTAAAAATGCTATGTTGAGTCTGTTGTGTCATATGTTGTTTTATGATGTATGATGTGTATTGTGTCCGCTGCCAGTGCTGATTCCAGTGAAGCAGGGTCTGCTGGGATACAAAATTACACCATGAAGTACAAACTCCACTGCTCAGAACCGAAACAACTTAGAAAGTGTATAAATGAGAAGGTTTTGAATCACGTGTCTCTCTCTAGCCCATCCCTGGGTGGAAATGCTAATGCAATCAGGCCAGTTAATCACCCGTCCACTGGCCATTTTCTCAGGTTTGTGTTTAAAGAAACAGTTGACACATGAGTGATCACTCGGTTATTCACTCACCATCATGTTCATGGTATTTCTTCAGTCAGTCTTTATGGAGCTCTTCTCCACTGCCCAGGCCTTTAGAAACCACACACACACACACACACACATCATAACCGCTGTCCATATGAATTCTCCTTTTGTTTCACATCAACAAAGAAAGTCGTATGATTTTCAAGGTGATGAAATGAGCTACCCCTTTAACTGTTGAATCTGACCTTTGACCTTAGGCACACAGGTGATTAAATTCATCAACTATGATTTAACGTTAAATGTGAGGTTGTATTATCTGTGCCAATTAGAGAAATCAGTATGTAGAAGCAGATTTGGTGGCATCAGAAATGGCGTCGACCTCACGCAGTTCTGTTGGGTCTGAAACGCACTCATTAGCACAACAGAGAGTGTGTGTTTCTGAGGCCTCCAGCGGGTTCCCTTCCATCTTCAAATGTTCACACATGAAAGTTTGCTTCAGTCAAATGCATAAAAAAGGCCTTTTTAATTGTCAATCATTTATCCGATTGTCTGGACCGCCGTGCAGTGTCAGGATACAACTGTTTACAATCCACTAAAAAAAAAAAAAAAAAAACGTGCCTGTGGCGACATTTCAGCTAAACGAAATTACGTCTCACGACACTTTCAAAGTTTCGAAAGGTTCAGTTTGTGGTATTACAAACTCCATCAATGTTCTCAAGGTTTTATTGTGCTGGTTGTACATATCATGGCAGTTGTGGAATTAAATGTAAATGGGAATCCGGGACACTGGAAACACTTTCGCCGAGCCAAAAGTCTGAATCTGATTGGCTGACGTCTACAGGGAGCCGATGACGATCTCCCAGGAAACGAAAGCCATGGTTAAAAAGTTTCTTTACTGAAGCAGTGTTACTTTACTTTTTATTTTTGGATTATCATATTTTGGATTATATTTACAAGTGAAACTCGAAAAATTAGAATATCGTGCAAAAGTTAATTAATTTCAGTAATTCAACTAAATAGGTGAAGCTTGCATATTATATAG
>NW_024121621.1:4067860-4134783 GCF_016745375.1 Pimephales promelas
TAGACAAACAACACTTGCCTTTTTAATCACTGTCAAATTGCGGATTCCTAATGGCGTACCTCGCGTTTAATACCGAGTTATTTTCCCGTGATTAGTTTTAATGTAATGTGAGGTTGGTTTTCCGAGCACGTTTTGACCCTTTGGCTGCGATCTGAAGGCCGTTCCTCATGGTCATGTGCTGTTTTGAAATCCCTCAATGTGTAAACCCAAAACTGCAGGGTTTTGTTTTAAACACATCTTGCGGTTAGCCATCATTCCCTCCAGAAATATTAATCAATTATCCTGCCTTGCTCCCGGTGCAGGATCCGTATGGAGAGGAATTCATCTGGAAAGAGGCACAAGCAGATATAATAGGACTGAGCAAAAAGCCCGTGCGCTGAGTGCTGTGCTGTCTAATCCTGAGAGACAGCCTAGAGCCACAATGTCACTTTTAGTTCCCCCCTTAGTCCCTCAGTGTGGCGCTCATCTCAAAATGGCCGTGTAACGTGGATAAACTTCCGAAGTGATGGACACAGACAGCGCACACTGGAAGACACTTTCTATTTTGATAGGGATCTGAAAGTGTCTGTGAGGCTCGCAGCTCTTACATACGGAGGCTTTTACTTAGCCTTGCCCAGGATGTTTATTATTTTTGTTTATGCTTGATGATATCCACAATCCCACCCTGAAGTTTTGAACTTTGGTACGTTATCCTCAAATCGTGAGCTGTTGAGGAGAATTGTGATCAGACGGATGAAACAGAACATAAACAGGTGAAAACATCCCACAGACTTGCATTAAGTCACATTTACTGACCAGATCACAGAGATGAGTGTGTGTGTGGGACTCCTGTCACTTGAGAGCAACCGCCCTGCAACACAACTTAGCAACCACAAAGCAACACTTTATTAACCGGCCAGAACACCCTAGCAATGATATATCAATGTCTTAGGAACCACACAAGACACCTAGCAACCAACCAGAACACATCAGGAACCACATATCAACACTTTATTAACCATCCGGAACACCCTAGCAATGACATTTCAATGCCTTAGCAACGACACAAGACACCTAGCAACCAACCACAACACACCAGCAACCACAAAGCAACACTTTATTAACTATCCAGAACACCCTAGCAATGACATTTCAATACCTTGGCAACGACACAAGACACCTAGCAACCAACCACAACACACCAGCAACCACAAAGCAACACTTTATTAACTATCCAGAACACCCTAGCAATGACATTTCAATACCTTGGCAACCACACAAGACACCTAGCAACCAACCAGAACACATCAGGAACCACATAGCAACACTTTATTAACCATCCAGAACACCCTAGCAATGACATTTCAATACCTTGGCAACCACACAAGACACCTAGCAACAAACCACAACACACCAGCAACCACAAAGCAACACTTTATTAACCATCCAGAACACTCTAGCAATGACATATCAATACCTTGGCAACCACACAAGACACCTAGCAACCAACCAGAGCACATCAGGAACCCCATAGCAACACTTTATTAACCATCCAGAACACCCTAGCAATGACAATTTTAGTCTTTATATGAAGAATTTCATTCTTTGCATGAAAAAGTTTCAATTATATATACAGTATGTATACTTAAATAAGAACGTTAGTTCAATGTATAACTTAAGAATGACATAGCGTTAAGAAGGTTTCGGGAAACCCAGCCCAGAACACTGTAAAATTATAGAGAATCCCCTAGAAAAGACATAGCAATGCCTTAGCAACCAGCCAGGACATTTCAGAATCTGCATAGTAATGCTTTAGCAACCACCTAGAACATGTCAGGAAACGCAAAGAAATGTCTTAGCAACCACCCAGGGTATCCTACAAACAACATGGCAACGCCTTACACATGTCAACACCTTAGCAACCACCCAGAACACCTTAGTGACCACCCAGAACATGAAAGAAACCACAAAGCAACACCTTAGTAACCACGCAGTACCCATTTCAAAGTGACAACAATCAGAATGCCTTAGTAACCACCTAGAACATGTCAGCAAACGCATAACAATGCCTTAGCAACCACCCAGAACACCTTAGTGACCACCCAGAACATAAAAAGAAATCACATAGCAACACCTTAGTAACCACGCAGGACCCATTTCAAAGTGACAACAATCAGAATGCCTTAGTAACCACCTAGAACATGTCAGCAAACGCATAGCAATGCCTTAGCAACCACCCAGAACACCTTAGTGACCACCCAGGACCCATTTAAAAATGCTATGTTGAGTCTGTTGTGTCATATGTTGTTTTATGATGTATGATGTGTATTGTGTCCGCTGCCAGTGCTGATTCCAGTGAAGCAGGGTCTGCTGGGATACAAAATTACACCATGAAGTACAAACTCCACTGCTCAGAACCGAAACAACTTAGAAAGTGTATAAATGAGAAGGTTTTGAATCACGTGTCTCTCTCTAGCCCATCCCTGGGTGGAAATGCTAATGCAATCAGGCCAGTTAATCACCCGTCCACTGGCCATTTTCTCAGGTTTGTGTTTAAAGAAACAGTTGACACATGAGTGATCACTCGGTTATTCACTCACCATCATGTTCATGGTATTTCTTCAGTCAGTCTTTATGGAGCTCTTCTCCACTGCCCAGGCCTTTAGAAACCACACACACACACACACACACATCATAACCGCTGTCCATATGAATTCTCCTTTTGTTTCACATCAACAAAGAAAGTCGTATGATTTTCAAGGTGATGAAATGAGCTACCCCTTTAACTGTTGAATCTGACCTTTGACCTTAGGCACACAGGTGATTAAATTCATCAACTATGATTTAACGTTAAATGTGAGGTTGTATTATCTGTGCCAATTAGAGAAATCAGTATGTAGAAGCAGATTTGGTGGCATCAGAAATGGCGTCGACCTCACGCAGTTCTGTTGGGTCTGAAACGCACTCATTAGCACAACAGAGAGTGTGTGTTTCTGAGGCCTCCAGCGGGTTCCCTTCCATCTTCAAATGTTCACACATGAAAGTTTGCTTCAGTCAAATGCATAAAAAGGCCTTTTTAATTGTCAATCATTTATCCGATTGTCTGGACCGCCGTGCAGTGTCAGGATACAACTGTTTACAATCCACTAAAAAAAAAAAAAAAAAACGTGCCTGTGGCGACATTTCAGCTAAACGAAATTACGTCTCACGACACTTTCAAAGTTTCGAAAGGTTCAATTTGTGGTGTTACAAGCTCCATCAATGTTCTCCAAAACTGATGAATGTGAATAAAGGTTTTATTGTGCTGGTTGTACATATCATGGCAGTTGTGGAATTAAATGTAAATGGGAATCCGGGACACTGGAAACACTTTCGCCGAGCCAAAAGTCTGAATCTGATTGGCTGACGTCTACAGGGAGCCGATGACGATCTCCCAGGAAACGAAAGCCATGGTTAAAAGTTTCTTTACTGAAGCAGTGTTACTTTACTTTTTATTTTTGGATTATCATGTTTTGGATTATATTTACAAGTGAAACTCGAAAAATTAGAATATCGTGCAAAAGTTAATTAATTTCAGTAATTCAACTTAATAGGTGAAGCTTGCATATTATATAGACTCATTACATGCAAAGTGAGATATTTCAAGCCTTTAATTGTTATAATTTTGATAGCTTATGAAAATCTTTTCACAATTTTCTAAATATTTTTCATAAGCTGTAAGCCATACACTGTAAAAAAAGACACGAACAACATTAAAATCTTGATCCATCACAGGGGGACTTCAAATCACTTATTTCATTTCAACAAAACAACCATTTCCAGATGGATCAAGGAATTTCTTTTTGTAAAAGCACCCACAGCTTTTCCACACACGCAGACGTTCAGCTTTCGGTAGCACGTCAAAGAGATTTGTCCACTCGCTGTAATTAGTCGTTACCATGACGACTTCCTTCCCCGGGAACAGCCATAAAGCCCTCGCCGTCCTCGATGGGCCGAAATGAATTTCCTCACCGGGGCCAGAAGTGGGACAGGAGGGCGGTGTGTGTGCGCCCAGTCAATCGGCCCGCTCCAGTACAGGACTCCGCGGCTGATGCTGCTCATATTTCAGCCTTGGTAAAGATTAGCTGTCAGCCCCAGAGGAGATGTATTGATCTGTTTTCCTTTTTTCTGCCAGCAATCACCTGACAAAGGCTCGAGGAGTGATGCCGGGTCCGTCTCCTCCTCCTGGGCTGGATACGGGGCTTCCGGTGCCCGTCATATAATTAAACCATAAACTTCACGTGAACTTGCGCTCTGAGCCAAGTGTGCTTCATTCACAAGGGGGAAAAGCAACCAACCAACTTGTTTTACAGTAGCGCACGAGTTTGACTCAGGTAACGACTTAATCATATGCTGCTTTAGCTATATATATTACGGAGATTAAAGTGTTTTCTTTCTTACAAAAACATTGGGCTTTACTATAACATTTCAGAAGTATGCCATTCATAATCTCTCCGTGTCTGTTAATGGTTACATCGCATTTACTGCTAGTTTGAGGCAACTATGCATTTAAAAGGACATGAACCGTGATTCACTTCACGTGAGAGCTGTAGCTGCTGGCAAATAGCTTCAAGTTTATTTGTCAAATACACAATATGACGATTTGTACTTTGAAATGCTTGTTGTGAGACTCGGGCATTAATCCGACACAGATACACATTCAAAGAGTAAAATAAGATTAGATTTAGTATGAGACATATGTTATATGTGTGCAATGCTGCGTTGTTTTACCCCATTTGGGTCAAATATTGACAAACCCAAATGTTGGGTCAAACATGTAATTTAAACATTTAACCCAATGGCTGAGTTTGTCCATATTTGACCCAAAGATGGGTTGAAACATCCGCATAAAGTGCGGATTCTCATGTAAACCGTGAAATGTTGTGTATGAAAGTATTGTAAGTGTGCAAAAAATATGCACGATTTAGTACAACATCCCAAATGAACAGTTGATATGGAAATAATAAGCATAACATAAACAAGAAAAATGTCTGCCTTAGATGCTTAAGTAAAATCAACTTGGATGTTTAAGTCATTTCAACTTAAATTACATTAAACTGTCTTGTACAACTTATAAATTGCTTTGAAACTTCTTGTGACGAGTTAATCTACTGTAGGACTACTGGGTTTTCGTTTAAAAACGGAGACCTTTTGCTACGTTTGCACCTCCCGTCCAGACTAAAACGGGAAAAACGAAGACCTAAAACGGAGAATTTTAGAAACGCTGCAGCTCCGTTTTGCGTTTTGAATCCCCGAAGGGCGTTTTAGTGTGGACGAGACAAAACGTAGGACCGCTGACGCAGGGGTTGACGCTCGGCTCCATGATTGGGTGTTATCAGTCATGACGTGTCCTTCCCTGATTCGCCAACCACTGTTTACTCCGGCGCGCGCATGCCCAGTGTTGGTGAATGGTCACGTGATCCGCGTTTTCAGTCGTTTTAATGTGGACGGAGATGATTTCTAATTCGCAGATAAAACGCTGGTGTGGACTGAGATCGTATTCGTTTTAATTCCCCGTTTTTTAACGAAAACGCACGATGTCATACGAAACATACGATGTCATAACTTATTGATCATATTTTTTTGCAGTGAAGAGATTTTCTATGGTTAATTTGTAAACTGTTACCCCTTATACTAAATATGTGCCTATGCTTTTATGTTTCACTGAAAATGTTTTGGATTTGAAGGCCAGTGGACAAATGTCTAAGCAAGCATGGCTATCAGATTTGAGCTCTCTTTTCTACTGTGCACTTACATTATAAAATTAAGCTTTCAATGCAAGGCACTTACTGTGCACATGTTGTTGTACTTGCCAGATTCGCATTTGCTAATGACTCCAAATTGACTAACCTTCAAATTAAAGATAAACGCTGTAAACTTTTTGTGTACCTGTAAACCACACTTGAGTAAAAGTATAGAGACCGTAGAGCAAAATTGACTCTATAAGTAACAAAATTACAATAAATTAGTCTTTAATATCCTTTAAAAAGGTCTGTTTTTCTCCCTCTGTGTGTCAGACATTTGTATGTGAACGTGAGGACAGTCTAAAGTGTGTCGGTCATAAATCACCAGTGTGTGTGTGATGAAGTGACATCAGTCGGGCCCCTGCGGTGAGGCCCTCGGTTACAGGGTTTATCCTGAACTCAATCACGAGCCGCTCCACTGTTCACCTCACGGCCTGGAAAACAAGTCAAGTCACCTTCATTTATATACACTTTTAACAAGACGACTGTTTCACAGCAGCTTTACAGTGATAACAGGAGATTACAGTAACAGAAATTGTTTAAAGTCCCTGTAAAATCAGAATTAAGTATGGGTTCTGAGTTTGTCACACCACAGAAAAATATGTAATTAGCCACCCAGCCAAATTTGAATGATAAAAAAAGCCGGCAAGTACATAAAATAAGCTATCAAAATCTTGAAGAAATGAGCAGTTATCTCTGTTCTCAAACGCTGGGGGCGTGTCCGCTGGCTGCGCTGAAACCACGCCCACTAACTGTCGACGGTGATATTAGCTGATACTGCTTTTGGGGGAGGGGAGGATGAACGCTGAGGCGGGAGATAGTTGTTTCGGCCCCGTTCACCAGTAGAGGCGGATCATCGGATCACCCCAAATGTCTCTGAGGAAAGTTTATAAAACTATCCAGTCCCTCCAGAAAAACGCGATTATGCGATCGCTGAATTCAATGCAAAATCAGCCGAAGTCCGCATATTTATGCGGGGGCCGCATTTTTTCAAATACGCCGCACTTTCGCCGCATAAATTGCAGATTTCCGTGCAAAATATGCGGGGTTTGCATAATTTCATAATCCTCGCATTTTCGTTGCAAAAAAAGTCACATGTATCTTAGCAGAAAGTTAAAAAATGTTGCGTTTGCTTCACACAAGAGCAGCCATTTCCCCCCGTTTCCATGGGAACGTTATGAAGTGACGCAATTACGCGACGCCAGACAGACTCACGGAGGCGATCGACATCTCACAAATCGAACTCGTATAACTGTCTGTCACACGTTCTACCGTCACATCGTTACTTAATAAACAACATAAGATACAAGAAGTAGCATCAAACAGAAATTACCCGCACACATGGGGCGTTCGAGGCGCACATATAACACTGCAGACAGTTCAACAGGGAGCGCGCAGCTCTTAAAGGGGCCACACCTTATTTACACTCTTACAGTCTGAAATAAAACAAGATGAGAAATTAAATATTCCCAGCACTTTCTATGATGTAGTATGCTTGCTTATCAAAGGAAGTAATAAGAAATGACTCTTACATTAGCCTAGTGAGAACAGGGTGTTGGGGGAATCACTTTTTTTTTCTCTTTTTCATCAAACCGCAATTTTTGCAAGTTCCCTCAATTTTTGCAAATTCCTGCAATTTCATCGCATAAAATTGCATAAATATCCCGCACATTCCATTGCATTTTTAAAGAAAACGGGCCGCATAATCAATCAATTTTTTGCCCACAACAATCACAAAAAAACTCAGTGTTTTTCTGGAAGGACTGAATACTATTATGGTAAATGTTATATATAAATTGCAAATTTTTTCACAAATTTTTGGAAATTACCACCACAAAATCAGTCATTTTGATCACAAAAATCACACAAAAAAAATCGTGAAATCCTGGAGGGACTGACTATCCAGTGTAAAATGATCACTTCAGAGGCGGGTGTTGACGGTGATCCTCAGCTCTTCATCAAGGTTGGTTAAAAACCTCTTCTTGATGTGATCCTTTTTATGGAATTTAAATGGTGAATATGAATGTGCTCGGGGAGTGTTATTGTGAGAGATCAGACTCTGTGCGTCATCAAATAGGGGCGTGTCCAGGAGCTCATGGGCTCCAGTGCATCATCGAGCCCTGTTTTAGCCCCGCCCAAACAATCCGTAAAATTGCAATGGTGAAAAACTGTTTAACGGTCTAACTCCACATTTCAGTACTTCACAGTTCACAGTCTTTGTAATATGTTTTAGAAATACGTATGCAACATTTATAATGTGTTTAGAACTTTTTTGTAGAATTGCCTTTACAGGGACTTTAAGCTTTACAGCAGATCTAGAATAAAGTTATTGTCCAGATAAAGTTGGTTTTGATTGATTCACTTCCGCTGCAAAAGATCATTAGTTATTAACTTAGAGGCCGCTAACAAGACACCGCTCTAACAGAAAACCCTTAAAGGATTAGTTCACTTTTGAAAAAACTTTTGCTGATAATTTACTCACCCCCATGTCATCCAAGATGTCCACGTCTTTCTTTCTTCAGTCGAAAAGAAATTAAGGTTTTTGATGAAAACATTACAGGATTTTCTCCATATAATGAACTTCAATGGGGTCCGAACGGTTTAAGGTCCAAAAGGCAGTTTCAGTGCAAACTGTTCAAAGGGCTTTAAACGATTCCAGACGATGAATAAGGGTCTTATCAAGCGAAACGATCGCTCATTTAATAAATAACAAAGTTTAAGTTTTATAAGTTCAAATGCTCGCCTTGCTCTGTTCTGTGATGCGCGTTTGTGACTCTCCTGTTCGAACTCGTTCATCAAAATGAACAAATCCTTTTCCGAGTCATTTGGTTCATTCAACGAACGAAACAAATTGACTCGGAAAAAGATTTACAGAGTACACAACAGTGCGAGTTTTTTATTTATTAAATGAGCGATTGTTTCGCTTGATAAGACCCTTATTCATCGTCTGGAATCGTTTAAAGCCCTTTGAACAGTTTGCACTGAAACTGTCTTTTGGACCTTGAACCGAAATTTCTTTTCAACTGAAGAAAGAAAGACGTGGACATCTTGGATGACATGGGGGTGAGTAAATTATCAGCAAAAGTTTTTTGAAAAGTGAAAAGTAGTCCATAGGGATGTGCTTTTGAATATATATGTGCGCAGGCGTGTCGTCTTTCTCTACAAATTGACCTCAATATGACCCACGGTGCAATCGTTGAATAATTTCGAAAAAGAAATAAAAAATGTTATCATCTCCAAGCAAACTTCAAAAACGTGAATATGTGAAATGGCGTGCACATGCGTATTACGTGTCTGCTCGATTTGACCTCAACAAACGCCTGTCTTGCCTTGAAAATTTATAAAACAGATTTTTTGTTCTGTGCACCGATGTCTGCCGCCACTTCTCTGTGCGCCCAGAGCCGGGTGATTCTGAGGAACAAATCACATCTTCATCTGTCTGTCTTTCCATCCGTCTATCGCTCGCCCAGCACAAGATTGATGGAGAGATGGAGGGGGAAATCAATGCTTTCCTGCGAGCTGTGTCATGTTTAGGGACGGCTGATGCGTGGACCATCCGAGTGAAAGAGGCCCTAGTCCATCTCTCTCTCTCTCTCTGACCTGATTCCCTGCGTCCGGGGGATCACACACACACTCTCCTGGCCTGTTTCTCTTTAGGACGGAGGTGTTCCCAGCCGATTTGTTTCCGTGAATATGACTTTCATCCCTATTTGTCGTTTTATGGTTAATTATACGCTTACACAGTGCCTGTCGCACTTGATGTCATTCATCTTTTCTTTAATCAGCGACTCGATGCCATGCTCATTTGTTCATGTATACAGTCAGGGTGCAAAATTAACTCCCGCCACGCTTCAAACGAGGGTAAAAATGGGCTTTGGTGAGAAAACAAAATGTACCGTCGCCACTGGACGGTTTGGGTTGTGAAGAGCGTTGTGTGCATTAGCATCAAACTGGATCTTATGAAGAGGACTTTTTCATTGGTTTTCGATTCTTGCAGCGAATAATCTCTGTGACCAACAAAAGTTAATGATTCTTTGACAATCTTTACAAATGAACTAGCCTAAGCGGAAGTTAAAAGGTAAACGAACTAGACTACAGTCACATGACTTTAAAGTCATTATAATGGTGACTGTGGTGTAGTTCGTTTAAAGTCAACGTTTACCTTCCAACTTCCGCTGAATATATTTAGGCAAGTTCATTTGAAAAGATTGTCATGAACAAAACTGGTGAGAATCGTAAACTTTTGTTGGTCACAGAGCTTATTTACAACTCTTTCAGTCTATATGTATATAAAATAAATCCCTGAAAGCTCGAGCTATAATAGTCCATTGGAGAGTGATTATAGACACAGCGAGTCTGGAAAAGTGAGTATGAGTTTATGTGTTCGGCTTGGTGGCATTACTGATGTGAAAATATCTTGAGCTTGTGTTCACGCAGACTTTAACCAAAAACCCTTTCAAAAAGAGTGAGTGAGTGGAGGCGGGGCTCATTTGCATATTCACAGAACCGTGTTTACTAAATGAGGCAAGGGTGTCGGCAGGTTACATTCAAGATATTTTAAGGCAAAAAAAGGGAAAAAATGTGATTTTGGTGATCAAAGATGAGTTTTAAGGAATAAAAGTATTGGCTAGGGGGACTTGCAATAATCCTGTGAAAAAAACGGTAAACTACTGGCAGCTGTGGTTGTACCGTAAAAACACGGTATGTTACTGTTTTTAAAATGAACAGCTAAATACCGTATTGTCAGCTACAGTATAAAACTTGGATTTAACAGCTATATGCTGTAACACAAAAACAGTAACATACCGTATTATTACGGTACAACCACAGCTGCCAGTAGTTTACTGTTTTTTTACAGTATTATGTTTATCAGTGGGAAAATAATCTAAAGAACCATTTTCCAAGTTTCCATGGATGTTAAATGTTCTTCATGGAAGCATCGATGCCAAAAAAAATAACCTTTATTTTAAAAGCGTCCCATTTCTCCTCATTGGTCGTGGCACTGTAATCAGAACAGTACGGGTCCGGCGGGTGAAGTACGCCAAACGCTGCCGTTCCTGACAGCCAATAAAACCCAATAATCTCCCCCATTCAAGTGGCCCTATTTTAAAAAACACTAACTAGTGCTATTACTCAGGTGCCGGGCGCCGCTGCCTCTGCGCTCTCTTCCCTTAATGCTCTTTTTATTTAATATATAGCCCATGAAAAATGACACAGTCCCGTCTCGGTGTGTAGATATTTTGTTGCTGATGATGCGAGACGAATTTCCATCACGGCTTTGTTTCCAGCAGGCGAGCAGATAATCTTTAACAGCACAGAGGAGTACGCCACGTCCATCAATCTAGTGTGCTTATGGCTGCCACACACACACACACACACACGTGCGCGCGGCGAGTCAAGGGTGCAGGTCTACCGTGCTCAAACACCATGTTGATTAACAAATCATCTGCATCTAAATAACTCACTCCTTCAATATATAACGTATGGCATGTTATACGGGTTATAGAATATAAGCGGCACCTTAAATTGTTTAATATTATTATAGTTATCGTTTGAACAGATATCTGAGTACATATATATTCAAAACATTAATCCTATACCATGTTACACTCAAAACCCTCAAAAATCATACATATTTGAATGCACAAATTAGTAAATTCTGTTAGTTTAAAAAAGAAAATCACTAATTAAAAAATGGTATTCAGCATAAAATAGTATTTCACTTTAAAAAATCCAAGTTTTGTTAAATATTTCAGGGTTGAAGATCATTGCATGTCTATGATTGGCTGGAAAATATCACTGCACCACATTACATATTTTTTTTTGTTTGTTGTTCTTTTACATATTTATTTATATCATTCAAAGGTTTGTGGTCACCAAGATTTTTTTTTTTTTTTTAGGAATTAATGCTTTTATTCAACAAGAATGGATTCATTGAAATGGTGACAAAGACATTTATAATGATACAAAATATTATATTTCAAATAAATTGTTTTTTTTAGACTCCACTCGTCAAAGAATCCCGAAAAATAACATGCATCACAGTTTCACAAATATGTTTTCAACTCTGATAATAATCATAAATGTGTCTTGAGCATCAGATCCTCATATTAGAGTGATTTGTGAAGGATCATGTGACACTGAAGACTGGAGTAATGATGATAAATTCAGGAATAAATTACACTACTATATATTCACATAGAGAACAGATGATTTGCAACAATATTTAGCAGTTTTTAAAGTATTTTTGATCAAACAAATGCAGGCTTGGTAGAAGAGACTCTTTCAAAAGCATTAATACACGATGATCCCAAAGTTTTTTTTTTTTTAAAGATTTTGGTGTCACACCAACACAATCTCATGGTAATTCGTATGTATTTTTAGGATCTCATTCATACGTGATGGTTATGTTTAAGGGACCTTCACGCTTCAAATACGTTTCTGTACAATTCACAATGTTCAAATTCATAGGAATCGCCACCTCGTAAAATAGTTGCATTTTTTTGTGAGATCGGGTTGGTCACACCCTCAAATATGAAGTTATAAAAATATAATTGTTATAAAGGGAGAATCATCATCAGCAAATGCACAGACATCACTGAGAAAGTGTTACAAATGTTGGGTTGTTTTTTAACCCAACCGTTGGTCTACACATACAATATTGGGTCACTATGTTGGGTTATTTTCCAAAAATGCTGGGTCATTTCTAGAAATAACCTAACTGTTAAGCTGGTATGTACACAGTTATGCATATTTACATTAAATTCTAGACTCCCCGATATTTAATTTGTATTTTAAATAATTGTGGAGACATATTTATTGTTTTATACAAATAAATAATCTGTATTGAAAACAAAGTGTATTTATTAATGTAATAAATACAAATAAATAGTTGGGGTTACGTTTAACCCATCTGGCTTTTAACCCAATGCATTGGGTTAAAGTAACCCACAGTTGGGAAGGCGCTATACCATCCCATAGTTGGGCTACCCGTTGGGTTATTTTGAATTTTTTTAGCTCTTAAAGGGGTCCTGCCCTTTTCTCGATATATCTCTGATGTCTCCAGAGTGTGTGTGTGAGGTTTTAGCTCAAAATACCTCACAGATTTTTTTTATATCGCATGTTAAAATTGAAAAAAAAAGATCACTTTTTACAAACCCTTTAAATGCAAATGAGCTGCTGCTCCCGGCACAGGGGGCGGAGCTAAAAGAGCTGTGTGAGAGATGTGTGTGTGCACTGAACATTTTTAAAACTTTTAGCCTTTTATGTTCAAACCGGAGTGAGAAAGATGGAGAGACTCAAGAAGAAGTGACAACATTTCTGAATGGTCATTTGATGTATTTATGTTGCTTATGTGTGCATATTCTGTCATGATAATCAATAAATCATGTCCTGGAGGCAGGGTTTATCTACATTTTAGAGTTGGTGATGTCAAATCTCTCCCTTTGAGTTGAACTTTGAGCAACTTCACACACTGACTACAGTTAGAAAAGTGAACTCATGATCAACCACACCAGTCAGTTTTTGGTTGAATTCACTGTAAAGCAATTATACAGAATCCACTGAATCACTGAGACAGTGTCTTTAAATCCTCTCTGAGGGCCCTTAAATGTGATCATAACATCAGAGAGATTGAGGAATCCTTCCCGGTGATGTGTTTGAGTCCCGGCTGAGCGGGAGGTGTGTGTCCGGCGGGCCTCGGTCGAGCTCCAGCGGCCCTGAGGCGTCTTCGACTCGCGGAGGACCGGCGCTCACGACGCTCCTTTCCGCACAACGCCTGATTGACAATAATAGGAAGTGGCAAGATCGATGGGAAACAAGCGCACGAGTGTGTGTTCTCTCCGGTTGGGAAGAGTCTGCGAGGAGACGTGGGAAGAGCTGTCAGTCTCCGGGATGTTCCGGCTTCACGGATCTGGAAGAGGGATGATCCGAGCGTCACTCAGGAGATGGAGATGAGACAGGAGATGTTTAGCAGAATGTTCACACTGCTCTTCTCCACACAGGTGATGATCAGAGGCTCCAACAGTGCTGTAAAATAAGGATAACGATCATTATCAGTGTTGAAGACAGCTGTGGAAACCGTGAACCTTTCAAAAGTATATTAAACATTGATAATAATCAGAAATGTTTCTTGAACAGGTGATAGTGAATATATATATATATATATATAGAGAGAGAGAGAGAGAGTGGTGGAGGAAGTACTGAATCTCAGTACTTAAGTACAAGTACAAATAATCAGATAAATATTTACTTTAGTAAAAGTAGAAGTAACACAATGACAACCATACTTAAGTAAAAAGTACCTGATTTTAAATGTACTTTAAGTATTAAGACTAAAAGTTGCATAACAATTTATTCTCTTAATGTCTATTTTCTAATGATTAATAAAACATTTAATACTAACTCATTCAACCTAACACTCCTATAATGCTGTTCAATAATGATGGGAAAGAATTGTTATCAACATTTCTGAAGGCAATATGCACATCATGCTTATCCTTACTATCGGTATGTTAATAACTATGTTTGGCAGTAAACGCGATTAATTTATGGTGTAATTCTGAACCTCTTGGCTTGCCATAATCCTAACCAAACGTATATTACACACGGTGCGTTTCCTATGCACGTAAAAATTTTAACGTATAAATTGCACGATAAACGCACTTCGTGTGAGACGCATTTAGTGTGACCGGGTTGATGTATCTATGGCAACCAAACGTCACTGGCGAGACAAACGTGCAACGAACGGACGGTCAGATTACGTTTTGGCAGGGGAAAAACTGATCAGAAAATGCAATGAAAATATAACAGAAGTTGTAGAAATGTAGTGGAGTAGAAAGTATAATAATTGCTGCAAAATGTAACGAAGTAAAAGTAAAAAGTATGCACTATTTATTCTACTTAAATAAAGTAAAGATACGTGAAAAATGTACTTAAGTAAAGTAACAAAGTATTTGTACTTCGTTACATTCCACCACTGTATATATATATATATTTATATACATAAAATGTATAAAGTATTACAGTGTGTAAAAAACAACGTTTTTATGAAGAGATTGCGCTACGTGTGTGTGTGTGTGTGTGTGTGTGTGTGCGTGTGTATGTTCATGTTTTTCTATCCCAATGGTGACTTCAACCTGAATGCACACACACTCATGGGGACTCGTGACCTAAATGAAGGTCTCGATGAGGAAACCAACTGATAAATCATACAGAATGAGTTCTCTTGAAAAATGGAAAATTGTAGAAAGTTTTGTGATGGGGAGGTTTAGATTTAGTGTGTGTGTGTGTGTGTGAGGGAGAGAGAGATAGAGTGTGAGATAGATAGAGAGAGAGAGAGAGTGTGTGTGTGTGTGTGTGTGTGTTTGAAAATGGGGCTAAATCGGTGAATCCTGAAAGTGTGATCAAGTGAGCGCAGGATTAGACGGCGGCGAGGTGTCACGAGTTCAGCCCAGTCTCTAATTGATTGGTGTGAGATGCACATGAAGAAGACGTTAAAGTGAAATGAAGTCATAGCAGTGAATAGAGACATTTATTAGGTCAGACACGGAACCCACCAAAACGTTGAGATTGTTTATTGATTTTTGTGTTTTGGCTGACTGCTCCTGTGTAATCGCTTGTGCTGTAGCGGCGACCCGGACCCTGAAGCCCCCGACCGCAGACAGAGCTCAGCATCAGCCCGCGCGCTCACACACCGACAATCAGCCTCATTACAGGGGGCCTAAAATGCCCTTTCCCAAGATGTAAAATTGTGTGTGTGTGAAGTTTTAGATCAAAGCACCCCACAGATATTTTTATATAGCATGTTAAAGTCACTTTTTTGAGGTACCGTTTTTGTGTCTGTCCCTTTAAATGCAAATGCAGGGGGCGGAGCTACAAGAGCTTGTGTGCATATTTCATACATACACTCTAAAAAATGCTGGGTTGTTTTAACCCAATTTTGGGTCAAATATGGACAAACCCGAAATGTTGGGTTAAAAATGTAATGTAAAAATTTAACCCAACGGCTGGGTTAGTCCATATTTGACCCAAAGTTGGGTTAAAACAACCCAGCATTTTTTAGAGTGTACACACATACAAATGCATGCATTCATAGGCACATACACATGCACACACCACATGCACATATACAAATGCATGCACACACACATACACATGCACACACACATATGAATGCACACATACACACACACAAATGCATGCATACATACAAATGCACACCATATGCACACATATACATGCACACACCACATATGCATTCATACACCACATGCACACACACATGAATGAACACATACACATACACACACCACATGCACATATACAAATGCATGCATTCATGGGCATGCACACATACAAATGCACACACCACATGCACACAAACACGTATGCATGCACACACCACATGCATGCATATGCACACACACACACACACACACACTGTAAAAAATATTGTTGGTTTAACTTAAAAAAGTAAGTAACCTGGTTGCCTTAAAATTTTAAGTTGATTGAACTGGAAAAAGTGAGTTAATACAATGAAGGAGATTAATTTAATCACCAGTAACTCAAAATATTATGTTATCTCAACTAAATAAATTATTTAAGTTGATTTGACAAAAGAAAAATATAATAATGAAAATATTTTTTTACAGTGCATATAAATGCACACAGAATGCACACACATGAAGAGTTTTCATGACATAAATTTCTGCATTTACATGGACCCTAATCTTCTGTTTGTAATGGGATTGATGGCACAATCTGAATAAGTAGTCTCAAATTTATATGATTTGCCAAATCCAGTTGAAATTTAACTTGGACTGTAAGAAGTGGACGTTTTCTAATCCATTCAATAGGAAATGTAAACATCTGATCGGATTGAAAAGCGAAACTGGAACTGTGTAATGACGTAGAAACGGCGTAACGATGATTCACAGGATGAGCCGTCGTTGTTGAATAGCGTCGAGTGTTTCTTCACTTCTTCCACTCATCATCTGTCAAGTGCTTGATAAATATATACGAAGAACGGCACAAAGCTTCATGCGTTCATCATCTCCTAGTGAGGACCCGAAATAGATCAATATTAAGTGTGATGTTTAAAACAAATACAGCCAAACCAACAATTATTCAGACACCAGATTACATTTTTCACATTTGTCTACTAGTGTGATCACGACACTATACTTCATTTCTATAAGTGAGGAGAGCAAAATAAAGTAAACTATGACATATTACACACAAATATTCTCCATTTGGGCCCAAAACTGACTCCTCCACTTTGAGCTGATGATGTTTTCTGTAACTGCTAATGCTCTTTTTACACACACACTGAACACCATGAAGCATTGCTTGGTCACGGGTTGAGCTAAACTGGTGTTATCTAATAGTGTAGTTCAATTGAACAGATATTCAACATAATTCATGTGTGAGAGTCCAAAACCAGTCCAATACTGATCTGAGAACTGAGTTCTGCTCATGTTTATCACCATTATAGCCAATAACCCTGAGATAATGCGAGAAAGGTGTCTGAATAAAGTTATAATGTGTTATTATGTGTATGTTAATGTTGTGTGGTCTCACAGTCTGGCCATGCAGTTTTAAGACCCAAGGAAAGCGGCGCTGTAGAAATGAAATGTCTGACCTCTGACGGCCTCCTCATCCCACAGCCGTTGAGTGTAGTGCTAGTACACACATATAAAGAGCCGGCCGCGGCTGAAGGTTGCTATGAATCTGCTGGTGGTTTATTAGACGGGGCAGTGAGCTGTGACTGACGGTATTGTCCACAGATGGACTGAAGTCCACGGCACACGGGACCCTGCGCGGCCTTGCTGACAATACAATCAATAACCACACGCTTATTACATGACCTCTCTCTCTCCTGGAGCGCCAATGCCTCTCTTCCTCTGCCGACGCTTCTCCTGCTTCACTTTAACCCCTTTCATTTCCCTTCTAACCTGATTGCTCTCAAATTTTTGCTCTCTTAGGCTAGAATCACACACACACACACACACACGCGCGCGCAAACCAAAACCAATGCAAGCAAATGATCCCACTGTAAAGGCCTGTTCACACCGGGACGAATTTCGCGCGCGTTATTCGTCGACGTTTAACGCCTCGTGACTAAACAATGGGCGCCAATGTGAGTGTTCACACCGACGCGGAAAACGCCACACGTAAAAGCGTCATTTTTAAAAAAACGCCTCGGGTTCGTTTTTTTGGTTTGACGCGCTGCGTCAAAACCTATCCGACCAACGAGATTGGCGGGTTTGCTCACGTGTCTGCTACTTCTGAAGTTACAGTAAAACACAACTTGGGGGCGCTCAAACACAAAACGGTCTTGCCGAGCACACATACGGCGAAGAAGAGATACGATACCTATGGGCAAGATGAATGTCTCGGAGCATAAAGAGCTGTATGATAATATTTATATTAGTATTTCTGTAATAATAGTATAGTATAGGGTGACCAACAGTCCTGTTTTCCCGGGACATGTGTAAAACGGTCACTTTGTGCTTTATAGAAATCTGAGCTGAGAACTGCGCATGTGCGTGTGTCAGTTAGATTTTTGACAAGTGAGGATTCTTTCTTTTATTTTATTTTTCTATTGTGACCAGATGTTTGTTTGTGCTTTTTTTTCTCGCTCGATCCCCATGTATGAGGAGGACGAGTGTAACGTTTGAGTGGTTTTATTAAACGTGGGGAAATACGACAACTCTCGTCTCTCGTGCATCTGTTCATCCGACAACTGCTGTGTTTTTATCTCTGGGCAACATCTCAACTTTGCGTTACACATGTCCTGTTTCCACGTCCTGTCCTGACTGTTTTTAAGTGATGAAAATGTCCTGGTTTAAAAAAAAAACTGCTGGGAAAGATCAGTCCTACAGCAAAATATAGATGGACGAGGAAGAAAAACAAGATAAAGAGAATGAAAACTAAAGATATAAATAGATTTTGTTAGTTCGTTTTTTGTAAGTTTGTGAGAGCTATTTTTTGTTACATTTGGAGGCATTTCTTTTAGTTATTTATTATTTATATATTTATTTTTCTAATACAGAAGACATTATTTCTATCATTATTTCATTCGTTTTTTCTATCTGTCATAATAAAACATTACATTGAGACATGAATATGATCACCCTAGTACAGTATTGTAATATTATTTCTGTTTTACATTAAGCGCCATCTAATGTCAGGGAATGAATTTGCATGTTCACTCGGCTCATCGTCAGTGAAAAACGCTTGGGTGTGAACACAAAAAACGCGTTGAAAAACGCTGACGAATAACGCGTGCTGATATTCGTCCCGGTGTGTACGGGCCTTAAATGTGTGCTCTTGAACTACAGGGGGCGATAGAGCTCCCTTCACATCTGTCATTAAATTCAAGGTTTGTCTAGTTAACATCGACAACAGTCGTCTCAGTTCTTCCGAAAAAGACTTTTTTTTTAATAATAAACTACTTTAAGCAACTCATAAATCACAATATTCTAGTGAAGCACCAAACTGAAACATTAGTTTATTCAATTTTCAATATATTAAGAAATTTAGATTAATCACAAACTCCACTGTATTAGTAGATGTTTTGGCTTTTCTAACATTTACAGAAAAGTTTAAAAGTTCCTATAATTAGTCAGTCACACAATTTACTGTTCAGGTTATTGACTTATTTTTTGCACAAGGATGCAGTCTGTGCGCTCTATTTCATGTTTTTATCTCTACATTTCGTTATTTTTTTCAGCATCATGAGCGTTTTTTTAAAGCGTGTCATTGAGCCGCTGTGCTGTGTTTGCTCCGGTCTCTGAGCGCTTGAGCGCGTCCTGACTCCCGCGGTGGACCCCGCGGCCCGCACATGCTAATGTCCTCCACGTGCCTCCCTCACAAAGCCCAATAAAACAGCGGCATGAATCCTGCCAATTAGCAGCATCTATCAGCGGCGTTAATTGGAGAACGGAGACTCATTGGCGGGTGACCTTGCGTGTCAGAGATGACACTGATGGCTAATGGAGAGCCGACTCGAGAGTGACAGACCGCAGTCTACAAGAGAACGTCTCTGAAACAGTGTTATTTGATCAGTGGTTTACAGTACATTACCGTCAGTCTGAGGATCTGAACACAACAGCTCTTTTGAATTATTACTTACACAACTTACGCTGTTTGAGCATGGCAAAGTTACAATTATAGATATATAACCAATCACAGCACACCGGGTCAGCTAACCAATCACAGCACATTTTGTATTTCTGAAGGAGGAGCTTCACCGAAACAATAACTAACGACGCGTTGGAGCCAGACGGGGGACAGTAACTGTTATAATGAAAACTAATGGTTTTTGAAAAATCAAACATGAAAACTTTTTCTAGCACACCCCAAAAACTAAAACAATAGGGGATTATCACGTTGATACGTAGGACTTCCGGATTCTGTGATCTTTGTGCACTGCCACTTCCGTTGAATTACCGCTCTCACTGGCGAACTTACACTAAATTTATTTATACGTCATTCCTGGTAAATGAGTCTGATTCACTAAAGTGCCGGCTACAAATAAAGTGCTACCTTGTTTTATTTTAAAGTCTTAATCCACTTCTTCCTTATACTCAATTCAGTCGGGAATCCACGAAAACTTAAGTAGGGTTGGCGTTGTTGGTTAGATTTACAACGTGGAACAGAGCAGTGACATAATTGAACTGCGTCGGAAGTGGACATTCACAAAGTTGACAAATCCCGCCCATGATGAAACCCGGAAGCGTGATAATCCCCTATACTTCATTAAAAGGGCAAAATATAAAATCCCTTCATAGCAATGTTTTGGTCAAACGTCTTATTTTTTTGCAACTTCTTCATGCTATTGAGGTTGGTGTGGTTTTGTAACATTTCAGATGCCAACTCTTATGGGATCAACAAAACTAATAGTTGTACAATTATAGAAAAGTAATAATTGCAGTTAATTACAATCCTTAAGATGAGTGTCAACCAGGGTTATTATCATCAATTAAAAAATAAATAAATAAAAAAATACGAAAAAAATAATTGACTTAAATGGCAACATTTAAATAAATAAATTAAAGCACATAAAATTACAAAAACTTAATCTAAAATTAACATGAGAATTAATTAAACTGCTTACTCAAAATTATAATAATGCCATTGTATAGCAGCAAATATTGTACTCAAGTTCTGTCATCATTTAAATCAGGGTTTCCCAGAAGGCTTGTGAGGGACTTTATGAGTTAATAATTAATTATAGAAAATGTAAAATTCAAATAAATAAATAATTGCATGCTTACAAGCTTAGTGCGATTATCAAATCAATGCAATTTAAACCAATTACTGTATAGTCCGGTGCGTGTTTGTGTATCACAGTGAAGCGCAGCACTGTGTGTGTGTGTGTGTGTGTGTGTGTGTGTGTGTGAGGTTATTATACTCCCCCTTTCAAGTCCTTCCAGACCTGATGACTGACTGACTTTCCTCTGTTCAACATAAAAGCGGTTTTGAAGAAAGTAAAGAGTTCACTTCCACTGGATGGAGATTTCTCTTATATCTTCAACTGTATCACACAGGAGGACACACTCACACACTCACACAGGTCCGGGACCTTTCCCTTTCTAGAACATAACCGGTTTGGAACGATATGAACGTGAGTAAATAATGCAGAAATGTTGATTTGGAGTAGAATTGTTCATGAATCTGAACTCTGTGTGGCCCATCTTGCCCCGGTCAGAGAGGGGTCACGGCTTTCATCCACACACACTGATACACCCTGAAGGAGAGAGAGAGAGAGTATCTCCTTCTCTATCAATCTCTCCTCGTGTGGATCAGAAGCACAGGCCGCTTCAACCTGCAGTTGTGCCACCCACACACTGACACACACTTCCTGTCACTGACACACACACACTCACACCACACTTCCTGTCACTGACACACACACACACACTTTTCCTGTCGCTGGTCATTCAGTCAATCAGTATCCTTTCAACTGCAGTGAGCATGAGGACGAGGAGCTGCTGCCTGTGTGTGTGTGTGTGTGTGTGTCGGCTACTGCGTCCCCTATCTAGACAGCACTGTAAGAGTTCCCTTGTGAAAACAATACTGTTGGTTTTCTCACACAAACCGCTCGTTTCGTGTCTTAGGCCATCAATGTGTACTTACATTTACGAGTCATTAAATCATGTTTAATTTGGACTTCTCTGTGCTGCTCTTTGAGGTGGTGACCATAGACCTCCATTATATGACTGACAGACAAGAACGGTTTGACCGAAAAATGTCAAAATTGAAAATACTGCGGAAACAAAGACACCTACATCTTGGATGCCCTTGAGGTAAGATAAAACATACCAAAAATTAATTTCAAAGTGAACTATCCCTTTAAATACAACTACGTTTAGTTTTTTTTTTTTCGCAAGTGTACCTAAACCAACTGATAAAAAAATAAAAAATCAGTTAATCAGAATCAGTTAATTTCCGTGAAATGTATTTTAGTATCACTAATGTACTGTTTTTTGTTGTTGTTGTTGTTGTTTATTAATTCCTTTTTTACATTGTAAAGCACTTTGGTCAACTTGTGTTGTTTTAACTGTGCTATATAAACAAAGTTGCTATTGCTTAATATTTGTAATTCAAAGTGGTAACACTTTATTTGAAGGGGTGTGCATAAGACTGACATAAACATGACATAACACCTGTCATGAACATGAAGGAGTCTTTATGAATGTTTATGACTTTTGTCATTCGGTAAATTATGACACTTTTAATGCAAAGTTGACATTGTTCAAAATGTCTTTGTTATGACAACTTGACATAACCAAGAAATCATAACCTGTAATGTGTTAACACTACATTACCCTGTCATATGTTATGGTTGGTTTTGACTTTGGCCGTCATGACACCATTATAACTGTGACATGAATATTTGACTTGTCCTCAAGTAAAGTGGAACACATTGTACTAGTTATAAAGATGTCATTAAGGGTTATTATTACACTGTCAAATGCTTGAACAACAGTGCCATTAATATTTCCCCTTACCTCAAGTAAAGTGGAACACTAGTTATGATTTCTTGGTTAATGTCAAGTTGTCATAACAAAGACATTTTAAACAATGTCAACTTTGCATTAAAAGCGTCATAATTTACCGAATGACACTTAATGACAACAGTCATAAACATTTATAAAGACTCCTTAATCTTCATGACAGGTCATTATGACAGTGTCATGACAGCCTTGTGCACACCCCTTCAAATAAAGTGTTACCTTTCAAGTTTTAGTAGTTTTAGTTTTATTAAGAATTTTTTTTCGTACTTTTATAGAGTCGTCAGCTGCTCATGAATGCGGTGTCGTGTTCATCTTCCTGTATATAGCGGATGATCAGCGGGAGAAAAGCGTCGTTGGCAGTAATATCGCGGGGACAGAGTGTCTTTTGTTAGCGCCGGCGCGGCACGTGGTGACCGGACCTGCCAGGTGTGTGTGCCGTGACCCGCGCTCCCCTGTTCTGGCCGATGAGAGACGAGGGCCTGCCCATCAAAAGCCCCATTCAGGCCGAGTCACGGGCGCACAGTGCAGGACAGTGAGGATCGGGAAACCCGACACCCGTCCCGCAGCCGCTGAAAGCTGCCGGAGACCAGCGGAAGACGGGACACTGGGGCTATTGGGCCCACCGCCCCGAAACACACACTCATGGGTGATAATAGCTGCGTGTTTGAATGTCTGATCATCTGAGGAAACGGATTGGCACTTCAAACATCGGATCGGTTTCACACAGGAACAGGTGTGTGTCTGAAGTCCACACACACTCGTCCTCTGACCAGCGCTGCAGGTTCTGATGGGATTTTACTCTTGTTTACTGGGAATGGGAGTTCTGACGAACACACAATCCTGCGAACCGATAGATCAGTTCAGGCCACTCAAACAACAAGTAAATCATCTCTTTTGTATAGGCCTATAGAAAAGACGTAAAACGAATCAATAACCTCAAACTCACATATCAAAAGTAGTTGTGGGAGTAGTTCACTTCAGATTTAAAATGTCCTGATGATTTACTCTCCCGCACGTCATCCGAGATGTTCATGTGTTTCTTTCTTCAGTGGGTTTTTGAGGGTTTTTGAGGAACACACTCCAGGATTTCTCCATATAGTGTCTTCAATGGGGTCCAACGGGTCCAGATGTGAGTTTCAGTGTGTCGCATCACAGCGAGAGCAAGACCAGCATTAATGGTTATAAAGTATATAAATGTGTGTTTTGTTGTAAATGATCAGACTCTTATTCCTCGGCTGGATCGTGTCGAGACTTTGAAGCTGCACTGAAACTCACATCTGGACCCGTTGGACCCCATTGAAGACACTATATGGAGAAAATGTTGTCCTCAAAAAGCTTTATTTCTTTTCCACTGAAGAAAGACAGACATGAACATCTCGGATGACGTGGGAGTATATCATCAGGGAAGTTTCCCTCTAAATCGAACCAGTCCTTTAAAGGGCACCTTTAAAATGTTCCTAATATTGTTCTGGAGGTCCCCCACAACAGTTTTACATGAATGCAATGACAAAAAACACTTTTGTTGTCTTATAATATGCATTTATTTTACCTGATTTGCTCACCGACTCCCAAATGATTCGTACGACGACTCATTTTTCCAAACCACTCCTTTGTGTGATGCTAATCAGTGGTGATTTGAGAAGGATTTGAATGTGTAGACTTCAAGTTTGCAGTAACTGGGCGGGGCCAATATGCTTATGTTTCGTATCTACGTCACTACGAACCAGCTAATGACTCGTTTCAAAAACAATTCATTTAATAGACTCAGAATCGACTCTCACTTTTGAAACAACTTTATATACGGTGCACTTTCAGATTTAAATCTTTGCAGGATGTTTTCATTCCCTTAGAGCTATCGTGCACACCACATGAACAGTCATTTTCAAAAATCCATGATAGGGGCTCTTTAATATGTTTTAGTCCAATAGAGACATTTCATTTAAACCATTTCACTCATTTCGTTCTGGAGACGCGTTCTGTTGCGGCTTAACAGCACCATATTGGTTTCTTTCAGAGTTGTTGTGATCATGAGCTCGTTAATCTAATTTCCCCGTGCTGTGATTGAACGCTGCGCTCTGCACTTACTTTATAACCCAGATAAATCTGCGGCCCGTCGTCAGACACAACGCAATCTGTCACGCGTCAAAGCGACGCACGCGCGCGCGCGCCTGATGGAGTTAATGATGATGTCGAAGGGCACGCGCGCTCTTCATCTGCACAGCTTTGTTTGCCTTCACCAACACCTGACGCTGATCAACTCATTAATCGCCTCCAATTAGCCTGTGCACGCGCGGCCGAGCCAGGTGAGTATCTTAAAGAGAGTTATGGGATATTAAAAAGCGGGGAGGGACTACATTAGGGCTGACCTTTTCCTTTAAATTACTGATATTTGAGAGTTAATTCCGAATTCAATGAAAAGCAGGGAGCCTTTTTAGTCCTTGCGTTAAAACGGGCCGCTCCTCTGTCAGGAGGTCATTAATTATCATCTTTATAAATTAAATGAAGAAGATGTCAGTGCTTGAATCGCACTATTTTTTAATCTACTATCGTGATCACATGTTAGTGAGCATTACACACCTGATAGAGACGCTGTTTATGACCTTTCGATGAATTAACTGCATCTGCAATGAGGAAACTCGGGCAGAACTGAGGAAAGCGGATGTGTGGATCAGTGCGTCTCAACCAGCGACTCGCAATGGGAAACTAATGCAAATAATCATATGTATTTCTCTATTTAATAAACAGGTTCGACACCCGGCGTGTCTCGTTTGGAGGAGACGGTTTAATGCAAAGAATGTCATTTTCCTATGTGCCTTTTCTTTGCCTTAAGCACCAGATCAAGACACATAACCCACTTTCCAACAATATAAAACACGTGACAGGCATATAAAAGTACAGTTGCAGGTATTTATGCAAAAACGGACCAAAAAAACTGTATAAAAGTATTACAATCAACGTGTGTTGCATTGCAAGTCTTCTGAAGCCATTCTTAAAACTTAAAACTGAACCTTAAAACTCATGTTTAGAAAAAAAAAAAGATTCATTCCTTAAAATATCTTGAGTGTAACTCGACACCCTCGCCTCATTTAGTATGCGTGGTTCTATGAATATGCAAATGAGCCCCGCCTCCACTCACTCACTCAGAGATCCACTGACGATCACACGTTGATCTGATTGGTTTCAAGGTCGTTTGTGACGTCAGAAACACCAGCGATTTCACACCGTGTTTTTGAGACCTTCTTTAGCCCTATTCGCACGGGATTGGGGACCACGTGTGAATTTGAAATTACCCACCCACATCTGAATTTTGTGTGGTGCATTCGCATGGGATTTATATCGTTTTACCTCTTGAAACCAGAGCCACAAAGCACCCGCGGCCTCAGATCAGTTGGACACGGCTGTGTTAACAAGAGGTAAAAACGATATAAATTCTGTTCGTTTTCTCACACAAACCGCTCGTTTCGTGTCTTAGACCATCAATGTGTACTTACATTTACGAGTCATTAAATCATGTTTAATTTGGACTTCTCTGTGCATGCTCTTTGAGGTGGTGACCATAGACCTCCATTATAAGACAACAACGAAAATACTGCGGAAACAAAGACACCTACATCTTGGATGCCCTTGAGGTAAGATAAAACATACCAAAAATTAATTTCAAAGTGAACTATCCCTTTAAAGATATTAAAAATGCAATTGATACAATGACTTTGCTACACATAATGTTTTTCAGTTCTGAATTATTTTTCATTTTGATATTTTTTGGGGTGGGAATGATGAAGAAAAGAACATATTTGACAATGAAGTCGCTTGGCGTAATCTAATCAATAAAATCAAATTCATGTTAATAACCTGCATGTTTGATCACATTTAGTGCAGTCCGACGTAACACCGCCGAATGTTATTAAAAGCCTCGGACGGCCACGAGAGCGGCCCCTCGCACACATCCGGACCGGCACGCATTTATTTATCTCTTATGTTTCCTTATTCGGTTTGACGAATGAGTGACAGCTTGACACCTCATTCGGCGAGATTAATAGAACGACACAATATTTACGTCGCCGAGACAGCCAATTATCCCACCATCTATCACCAAGATTATCTTTCTGATTGAAAACTACTCGTCCATGTAATCAGAATTATTTGGAATTAGTAGGAAATTTACGGCTTCATGTGTCATTTTTTTTCCCCCGGCTGCTGGTAAATTAGAAATATTAGATACATAAAAAGAATGCAAGATGGGGAGTAGCCTATATAACAGGCCAACAATAATGCCTTATTATTATTATTATTTCATTTTGTGTGGAAGAGAGTCTCAACGAGCGCAGCAGACACACATCTGCTAATTGCTGGCTGATATTGACTTTTGGATGACTTGTTTATTGTCTTAAATTCTCATTAGTTTTTAATAAGAGGCGATTACAAACAACACACTTTTTCCGAGAGTGATGCTAAAATACTCAATACATTCCTAATGTGTTTATTTTCAGTGCATTTTCTCGTTTGTGTTGTTTTGTTGGTTTATACACCACTTTTTGAGGTTCAGTGTTGCTGGGGCAAAAATGCGAAGGGCCAAGGAACATTTCATTGAATTACTTGGTAAAAGTATTGATCTGAAAGCAACAAAAAAAAACAACAAGTATATATATATAGAAAATTAAGTTTTTAAGCCATCTCCACTGTGCTCCAATATTAGATGAACTTCTTATACAGCCTTTTGTAATGTGATTTTAATTGTGACGTTTTATCCGCTTAGGCGCTCTGGCACAGGCGTTAAGTGTAGCTTGCTTTCAAAAATAGCACAAATTGTCACATGTAAGCATGTCCGAATGCCTCAGTATCGACGCCAGAGATCTGTAAATAGGATTAGCTCATCCCGATATAGAGCTTTCACAACTAGTTTGTTTATTTTTATCTTCTTAATAGGAAGGTTGTCTCTTTAAAGGGTGCCAAAATTATCCTGCAAATCGCTGACAATGAAAAATGAAAGGTCTCTAACGGTTATTATAAGCAATCTGTCTGCATTGTGGCACGGTGTGACTGCTGCGCTTGCGATACCGACGGGGTGACCTCACCGAGACGCGAGCTGAAAGTCAGCATTTCATCCCGAGGCCCTAAGAAGCGCGAGCTCACACACTGTTCTCGCATGCAGAACATTTGTCTCACTCTACACACTCATTCATTAGCTGGATTTTTTCAATGGATTGCTCAAGATTGCTCACAAACCAACCTCAAACTCATGAGTTACTTAATTGTGTATACTTTAGGCGTGTGCAACTTTAATCAGTGTTCGCATGACAGTCTCCATTCACACATTTTTTAGTATTGCTTCAAAAACACTGGATGGGAATGGGAGTTTATAGGTCAAAATAACCCTGAACCCGGCACACGCTCGCACTTTAAACAATGCTGGATTGTTTCAACCCAAATTTGGGTTAAAATTGGACAAACTCAAACATTGGGTTAAAAATGAAATTTAAAAACGTAATCCAATGTCTGGGTTTGTCCATATTTGCTCAAATAGACAGGATATAATGCGACTAATGAACTAGACACTACTAAACTGAAACTGGGAAATTGGCGGAAAATATTAGTAATAAAACTGTAAGTTTCTGCTATCTGGCTCTTTTCCCTCCATCATAAACGTACTCTAAACAATGCTGGGTTGTTTGAACCCAACTATGGACAAACCCAAATGTTGGGTTAAAAATGCAATTAAAAATAAAGCTGCAAGCGGCGATGAAAAGGGCCCTCGCACCCGTGCCGCCGCCACCCGGTGGTTTTAGGAAGACAGAGCACGGTGGGCAGTATGTAATGATAATAAATATAGGAGGACTATGTCGAAGCATTTGTATTTGCCACACTTCCTGCTACCAGCAGGTGGCGCTATTGCTATAATCAAATATGAGCATGGTCATGTGTTCAGGACAGGACTCTTATCAAACATGTGAAGTTTGGGGCAGATCGGACACTGTGTGCCTGAGTTACTGCAGGCTGTCTGTGGTTGCCTAGCAACATCGGAACTGCAAGCAATATTGACCTATATGACATATTCACACATCACCAAAAGGCTGAAATTGGGTGTACATTTGTCAGGCCGCCAAGGGCATACCCTTCGACGAAAACTCAAGATCTTTGCAATTTAACGTCCCAAAGGCCTTAAGATTACACTCACCAAATTTGAAGAGGATCAGATCAAAACTGTAGGAGGAGTTTGTTAAAGTACAACATCAGGAAATTAGGAAAAATGCACAAAATCTAAGAGGAAGTTCAAAATAGCTGACTTCCTGTTGTGTTTACGGCTATGCTCCGAGAGACTTTTTTGTAGGTATTGGGTCATTACATGTATGTACCAAATTTCATTCCTGTACGTGAAACGCAGAGCCGGGGCAATAATTTAAAGGATTTTAAAGAATTTCCCCCAATATTGAAAACCATATCACATGTAACTTTTCACCACTTCCGAAGCGTATGCAAAGTTTCATAGCATGTTTAGACCCTCTAAAAAGCGATTCTTTTAAGAGAAGAAGAATAATAATAAACATAGCAAAAACAATAGGGTCCTCTCACCATCGGCGCTCGGGCCCTAAAAATTCAGTTGAAGTTGGGTTAAAATTTGAAATTACATTTTACATTTTGGTGTAAGTCCCTCCAGAAGCGTCTCACACACACGAGTGTGTTCCTGAACGGCAGCATCCGAACGCCAGAGCGCACGACAGCGTTTACTTTGGTCTGACGCTCAACACAAACTCGCGCTCTAAACAATGCTGGGTTGTTTGAACCCAAATTTGGGTCAAATATGGACAAACTCAAATGTTGGGTTAAAAATGCAATTTAAAAAATGACACTTGAAACTAAGTGATAGTTGAAGTTGGGTTAAAATGTGAAATTACTTTTTTAACCCAGTAGTTGGGTTTGTCCGTATTTTACCCAAATTTGGGTTCAAACAACCCAACATTGTTTACAGTGTGTTTATGGTGGAGGGAAAAGAAACCTACAGTTTTATTGATGATATTTTGAGCCATTTTCCCAGTTTCAGTTCAGGTGTGTCTCTTTAATTATTGTGTTTTGTGAAGTTCTGAGTTTGTTTCCGGTTTCATCTCGGCTGTAACACACACTGTATGTACTGTACACACTCCCTGTTCAGTTCTTTAGTTATGGTGTTGTTTATCTCCAACAGATCTCCTGCATTTATTATTAAACACTCTTTATAGGATTCCTTTTACGTGTGTGTTGCCTCACCGCTAAATGTTATACATCTGTAGTTTGTCTAACATGGACTATTGAAATAAGATGTTTCCATCGTTATTTAAAAAATAATCATTTGTAAATGCATCGTAATTGAATTTTTCAACACATGTTGTGCGTTTGGTTATTCGTCCAGCTGATATGCACACACTGTATATGAATATTGTCTCGGAGCGGCATTGTTATTCGTCTCGGTCCACCCCAGAGAGTAAATTAACAGTTTGCCCGCATGCCTCCTCCTGCCCTCTTCATGCCCTGAGTGGCATTTGTATTCTGATAGTCTGTGTATGTGCAGCGCCCGTTGTGTGTGAGACGCTGCTGAAACGTTGCATATGTAAATAGCCAGCGCAGCGAGCGGCCGCTGAATGAAGACTTCCTGCAGTGTCTAACTGAGACTTCCCGGTGTGTTTGCCACGGCGAGGTCGCGACCCCGAAACATGGCACAGAGCGCGTGTCTGTCGGCCTGTCTGTCGAGGGCTCTTCACAGAGGCGAACGGAGAAACAAACGCCACTCGCTTCCTCGCACTTGTTGCTGATCAAGAACTTTGTTAGAGACAGAAACGTTTTACAGAAACTAATTAGCATGTGGAAGTGAGCATGTTATGCATGCATAGTTTAAATACAAAGGGGGGGGGGGGTAGTCTCAATTAATTTGTTATGAACCCATACACACAATATACAGTAAATATATTATTAACATAAAAACAAACATTCTAGAATAGTTTGCCCAATATGGTCTTTTGTCAAAGTATTATTGGTTGCGCTTTAGATTAAAGTACTGTGTAATTAAGAGGAAGTTACAGTGTACCTATAAAGTACTTACATGTAAGTATAAGGGAACAATATTTAAAATTTGGGGAATAAGGGGTAACAACCAGGAGAAGAATTAAAAAAATATTTATACAGAACTTCTCTATTATTCACTATTAATTCTACTATTATGATGCAATCTTACATTTGGGAGCAATTTAGCGATAACAAACACTGCGTACCTTTTTTTTTTTAAATAATTGTGTACCAGTACATACTGTATAGGCTTTTTAGAAATGACAGGGTACATATCTATGCATTTATAAAAAATAAAATAAATGGTCTTTGTTTGGTTTTTCTGATAGCAAAAGTGCAGATGTTTATGTTTTTTAAATAATACTGGGAAATCTATCTGGATTCATGTGCATACACTCTAAAAAGTGTTGGGTTGTTTCAACCCAAATGTTGGGTCAAAAATGGACAAACCCAAATGTTGGGTTAAAAATGTGATAAAACAATTTACAGTTGAAAGTGAAAGTTGAAGTTGGGTTAAAATTTTAAATTAAAATTTTAACCCAACATTTGGGTTTGTCCATATTTGACCCAATTTTGGGTTGAAACCCAGCATTGTTTAGAGTGTGTTTACAGGGTAAGTGTTGCTTGTATAATAAATAAAGGTTTCCGAGTCAGTGATATTAGATCATGTGTATGCATTTATTTTGTACTTACCCTGTAACTACATGGAACAAGAATATCCCCAATATTTAAGCAAAAGTTGCAATAGTTTTCGTTTTCAGAGCACTTTTGTTAAAAAGATGACTTTTTGTTCACTAAATGCATATATATGTACCCAGCAATTTTTAAAAAGCCTACACTCTAAAAAATGCTGGGTTGTTTTAACCCAATTTTGGGTCAAATATGGACAAACCCGAAATGTTGGGTTAAAAATGTAATGTAAAAATTTAACCCAACGGCTGGGTTAGTCCATATTTGACCCAAAGTTGGGTTAAAACAACCCAGCATTTTTTAGAGTGTATACAGTGTGTATTGGTTCACCATTATTTCAAAAAGGTATGTTCTTGCTTAATTGTTCCCAAATGTAAGATTGTTGTATCATAAATAATAGAATAAGTTCCCCTTATAGTTCTATAATGCTTACAGTATAAATATTTTTTTTTAATTCTCCTGGTTGTTACCCGTTTAATCCCCAAACTTAAAATAAAGTTCCCTTATACTTATATTGTAATTACAGGTACACTATAATAATCGAAGGTTACGCTGTAAAATCGCTTTAATTACGCAGTACTTTCCGGGCTGTAATCTAAAGCGTTACCGTGTTATTGGCTACTGTATATAAACACTGACTAACACACATGGTAAAGGAACCTAAAACGTGTTTGCTTGACGCAAAAAAAACCAAAAAAAAACAACTAGTTTTGTTCTCATGTGTGACATAAACATGTTTGAGCGACTGCAAGAACCAATATTACAGTTTTTACTGTGTTTTTGACCAAAATACAGCCCTAAAGGCCATTATAACTGTGTCATGAATATTTTTCATGTCCTCAACTATTGAATTTGTCATTAAAATGTTATAATGGCTTCATGACAGCCAATGTCAAAACCAACCACCTGACAGTTTAATGTATTGTTAACCCATAAAGCTAAAGTTTAAGTTTGATCATTAATCTGCTATGTCATGTTTATGACAGCTTGTGTTGTCTTAGTAATGTCAAGTTGTCATGACAAAGCTTATGATGTATTGGGTTATGTCAAGGTGTCATCTCAAACAATGTCATATTTGCATTAATGTTGTCATGATTAAGCGAATGACACTTAATAACAGTTGTCATAAACATGCATAACACCTCCTTCATGTCATGATTATGAAGAGTCTTATACACACCCCTTCAAGTAAAGTGTTCCCAAAAAATGTCACTGAAAAACAAAAACCTAAATGAAGATAGGATTTTCATCTTGGGGTGAGCTAACCTTTTAAGATACCCCTAATCAAACATATTGTTTAGCACTTTATTCAAGCTCATGGACAATCAGAAATAGGTAACAATCAGCTCTTAAATGTGCACTGAACACGTTTGGCGCGGGCGCTATGCCGAGGCGCGCAGGTCTACTTCTAAGAGAAAAGTTGTAGGGGATTTCTCTGGTTTTCATCTCCTTGCCTGGGGAATCTCGGTGGGTAGGACTCTCATTTCCTCATCAAACACTGGGCGAGTGATTCGGAATATTTATGAGGCTCCCAATTTAAGTTAAACATTTAACAAAAAGAAAGCAATTGAAATTATACAGCAGAAAGAGTTAAGGTCCCCGTAGGGGGGCTGCGGTAAAATTTGAACTAGAAACACTCAGGTTGAATTAAAGCAGGAATCCAGTGAAACCAACCGTAGAGTCCTGTAATCTTTCTCCGGCTAGATTTAGAGGACATTAGCCAGTCAATAAAATGTAAATTCTCAACCGCTGATCGCATTTGATTGTGTTCGGACGGTCGCGCTGAGGGATGGAGATACAATCTTAAAGTAGCGCTCTAAAAGCTGTTAATGACTAGAAACACTAGCCGTGTCAAAAACAGGTTGTGATTTGACAGGATAAGTCCAAGCGCTTTAGTAACGCCACCGATTATCCTGGTCTGATCTGTGTTTTTCCCGCCCGTGATCTGGGAGTGAATGTTGGAGAGGGTCACGGTATGAGAGACGTCTGTCGGATAGCGTTTAATCGTCTTCCCTGAGGGATTTCTCCACATCTATGAATCCAGGTTTGATCACCGCCGCGATAGATGGACATTACAGAGCAGTGACTGTGGGATTGAGGCTGGTTAGATGTCTCAGGAGGCTCGTGTTATCACTACTGGATGCTGGAATATGATGGGTTACACTGAGTTAGACTCTTTTGCATGCATGTTCTGACACAATGTTTTGCCACTACAGAAAAACAGGCATGCAGTGCATTCGTTTGTGAAACAATGACCACAGAACAGAACGATTTTAAGTTGAATGAATTTAGTTTGAAGGGTTTTACCGTACAACTGTCGAGCTGTGAGTGTGGAGGCCGTCGACTCGCAGCGTACTTGTGTTGTCAGTCTCGAGGAATCATACGCTGCCTTCTGTGGTGTGTTTGTCCGTCTGCGCCTCTGAGTTTATCTTTGAAACCCAGGAGGATGAGTTCAAATCCAGGATTCCCAAGATCACAGAAAACCTGATCCAATTTCAACTCCATTGCATTATTAGAACAATTGAAAAAATCATTTAGCCTCAGCTTTAATAGATTGCATCAGTTAGAAATTGCTCTTCATGTGTGCAATCTCTGTCCCTAGGGGGAAAAACACTTGATCTAGAAGTCAACTGGAAAAGTCATGGCCAAAAAGTGTGGAAAATCAAAATTTATGTCAAATAAATAAGGTTTAGCTGGTTAACACAGTGCTATTAACCCCTGCTAATGTTGTAACTACACTATCAGTGCCTGACCGAGAACAGAGAACATGAGCCGGATTGTGTGATCAAAATCCCGCCAAATGTATTGTGGCCATGGATCAATAATTAAAGTGTGATTAAAAAATGTAATGCACTAACTGAAAAACAATAATGCAAATTTATCAGAAAAGCAAACAATGGTCATGGATCAAAATATAATAAGCGTGAATCACGCTTCAACTCCCCTCTTGGATTGATTGGCTAGAGGAGGAGCTGTCAATCTAGAACTATGGACCAATGGTGACGCTTTAGCCCGCCATAATTTACATGAAACTCGAACTGCAACATTTGGAAGAGCAAGCGCAGGACACGGAAAGAAGAGTGAAAAACATGAACATAAATTTAAGTTTTGTGTTTAGTGTTTAAAGTTTTTATTCACCACATTGTTTGCTTTTCTGATAATTTTGCATTTTTTTTTTTCAGTTTGTGCATTATATTTTTGTGCATTCTTATTATTTTTTAACCCATGGCTGCAATACATTTGGCGGGATTTTGATCCCATGCCGGATGTCCCATTGGACCGAGCCTTTTGAAATTTTGAATCAATTGAACCAATAGCTTTGCAAAATGATTCAGGGTTTCGAAGTGAAACGCCACACACTGGTCAAAGCGTTGTAAATGCAATGAAAACACAGTACAAATACAACCAATTGCAAATAATTTCAAATGTTTTATTAAAAGTATTAAAATGCAATCAACCGATCATCTAATACCAGTAAATTTGAAGTGTCGGTATAATGTGTTATTTTATTAAATTGCAGGGCTTGTTTTGTTTAAATAATGGAAAGCTTGGTTAATCAGGCCAGTTAGAGACTATTAACTACAACTCTTCCTTTTGTATGACCAGGTAAAAACAATAAAGCCACTGGTTTATTAGTGGCGAACCATTGACATTTCGAAACGATTATGATCAAACCCAGCCATTGGGTTACATTTTTAAATGACATTTTTAACCCAATGTTTGAGTTTGTCACCAGCATCTGAATGCCAGAGAACACGCTCTAAACAATGCTGTGTTGATTGAACCCAAATTTGTGTAAAATCTGTGCAAAATATGTAAAATATGGACAAACCCAAATGTTGGGTTAAAATGTAATTTAAAAATGCAACCCAATGTCAGGGTTTGTCCATATTTGCTCAAATAGACAGGAACTAATGCAACTAATGAACTAGACACAACTATTCTGAAACTGGGAATCTGGCTCAAAATATTAGTAATAAAACTGTAAGTTTCTTTTCCCTCCATCATAAACACACTGTAAACAATGCTGGGTTGATTGAACCCGAATTTGGGTCAAATATGGACAAAAATGTATTTTAACCCAATTCTTAAATTCTTATATTGCATTTTTAACCCAACATTTGGGTTTGTCCATATTTGAACCAAATTTGGGTTGAAATAACCCTGCATTTTTTAGATTGTAGAAAAACTATTTTCGGTTCCCCAACGAACCTTACAGTGATCAGTTCAAGAACCACGTTGTCTTAGTGTGAAGAACATTTTAATAATCTGAAGAACCCTTTGCTGTGGAAAGACTGAAGCCATTGATGCCAACTAAGAACCTTTATTTGTATGAGAGCATGAAACATGGCACTTGGGTTCGTCATTCACACTGACTTTACCGTGATGAGGAACACAGCATCATCCTGACCTGCAGAGCGTTGTTGGTCCAGCATCGGGGACGTTGGAACAAACACCTGGTGACCTCCGGGGAGGCGGCGCCGTCGTCCGCATGTTGGCAGTGGCACGGATGGTTTTTTAAAGCAATAGGTTTGCAATAAGCTGACACGGCGAGCCGGTTTTGCAAGCTGTCCTATTCTGGGATGTGGGCTGGAATGGGAATGGAACTATTGATCCGTGGTTGAGAGTGATGCACATGGACTATTTTTGGGGGCAGAGGGGAATTCGCTGCCGTCCAGACCATTATGTTGCGTGACGTAGTCGAGCTCTTCAAAATCAACTCGATATTGGCAGCAAAGCAAAAAGGCTGCAGCATCACATGACCTCTGCACTTCCCGAGCAGAAATACATTCGCCTTTTAGTCACCCAACACAAACCTGAGCCAGCAAACTGGACGTTAAGTCAGCTAAAGCTGCATTTCACTCCATCAAGCTATTTTTACTTCACTTTAACCTCGTTCAGACTGCCAGTCCAAATGCGATAGTGTGAACGGTTAAAAATCACACGAAATCCAATCTATAACTAATATGGGGCCCTACCCACATAAAACATCAACATAATAGAGCATAAATGCAAGGATTCCTGTTGGTTTGCATAAGTGGTGTATTATTTTATTACGTGCACTTTCGGCTTCATGAACAGGCAGCTCAACATAGAAATAATCCAACCTTATTTGATTAAAACTATATACAATTATACAGCATTTTACGTTGGAATAAGCCTCACCTTTTCACGCAAGGTAACTTCACTTTTGGTAGTCTGAAGCTTTTCTTTGGTTGTCTGATATCTTTGGTTTTTCAGCACAACTGGCCTACGTTTCATTCCCATACATTTTACCCTAGGTATAAATACATAAACTACAAATATTATACTTCAGATCCAAGCCGCTTGCGGGGGTGGTAAACGTCGCCATGGTAACCGCGAGTTCAACCAATCAGAGACATCAGGGTTGTGCTTAGAATTGTGGGTGATGTAGTATTTCTCCAGGAGATCGCAAATAACAAGGTTGATTTCATACCTTGTGGCTTTTATAGGAGCAGAAACATACTAGTTTCACTTTTTAAGTCGAATTACTGAAATAAATTGGTTTCTACAGTAAACCAATGCAGATATTCCAGAAAACGACACACATCGGATCTGAACATTTGCGATACACAGTGTGTACATCAATCATTTTAAATTCAATCGGATACACAAATAATCCGATTTTGACAGTCTGAACGAGGCTTTTGTCATAATTTGGTCTATAACGAAGTGAATCGTTCAGTCCGTGTGCAGTTCACAGGCTCGGCCAATGGCAAGGATTGCAATGCGACGGCCTCAGGCTTTCCCAGGAGTCTCTGCGCTGCCAGCTCTCCACATGTGGCTGCTCACGCCAGACATTAAGCGGTTAATGCTGAACTAGTTTAGTGATATCACATGCGGGGTTATTGACCACATCCTCCTCCTCAGAGTGGATGGTTGAGCTTTTAGATGTATATCTGCACCAGAGTAAAACCCTCTCTGTCTTAAACAAACATTGTGTAATCAGTCATGGGAATGCTCAAGCAATATGAATCAATTTGGAAAAGAACACTTTCCACATTAGCGCTGCCGTCAAGCACGAATTACAGTGGAAAGCATGCTGATGAAATGAGCTGATTCTGATCTGAAATTCATGAATTTTGAGGGTGGCTTCTGCAGTGTTGTGTGTGTTAACGCACAGACTGTGTCACTGTGTTTTTTAACACCCGGCCACCGGCTCTCTGAAACTGAGGCGCACGTGAAGACTAGCGCAGTCGACAGGAGCGCTGGGACTTTACCACTGCTGTATTAAAGGATTAGTTCACTTTTGAAAAAAACTTTTGCTGATAATTTACTCACCCCCATGTCATCCAAGATGTCCATGTCTTTCTTTCCTCAGTCGAAAAGAAATTAAGGTTTTTGATGAAAACATTCCAGGATTTTTCTCCATATAATGGACTTCAATGGGAACCGGATGGTTCAAGTATCAAAAGACGGTTAATAACAGTTTCAGATGCAGCTTCAAATGTCTTTAAACGACACCAGGCGATGAATAAGGGTCTTATCATGCGAAACGATCGGTTATTTCAAAAATGTAACTTTTCTAAGGACAAATGCTAGCCTTGCTCTATTCTGTGAGGCGCGTTTGCAACGTCACGTATTACGTAATTACGTTCAAAAGGTCACGGGCGACGTAGCCGGAAGTACAGAGTCAGTGTTTACAAGTTGAACGCATAGGTTGAACGTGCAAACTAACTCAAACGCCGTTTACAAAAAAAGGAATTAAAAGGAAAAACAACGATGTCGGACGATTTTGATTCTGTACTTCCGGCAACGTCGCCCGTGACCTTTTGAACGTAATTACGTATTACGTGACGTTACAAACGCGCCTCAGAGAATAGAGCAAGGCTAGCATTTGTCCTTATAAAAGTTACATTTTTGGAATAACCGATCGTTTCGCATGATAAGACCCTTATTCATCGTCTGGTGTCGTTTAAAGACATTTGAAGCTGCATCTGAAACTGTTATTAACCGTCTTTTGGACCTTGAACCATCCGGTTCCCATTGAAGTCCATTATATGGAGAAAAATCCTGGAATGTTTTCATCAAAAACCTTAATTTCTTTTCGACTGAGCAAAGAAAGACATGGACATCTTGGATGACACGGGGGCGAGTAAATTATCAGCAAAAGTTTTTTCAAAAGTGAACTACTCCTTTAAAGCTGCTCGAGTGTCCTTTTTTACATTTTCAATTTTGCTGTTTGAGCATGAAAACGAAAACGCTTTGCAAAGTCATAAAGTGCCTAGCTGTCATTTATTTTGGTTTTGATGATAAATAGAGCCAGCTTCCAAAAGTTATCAACCTGTCCTGTGATTTTTTTTCTCTCCCACATCCAAACACGAACTTATGCACATGTATATAAAAATAGGAAAGAAATCCAAGTCCAGGTTACAAAAGTGAAAAAAGCCTTTATTAAATAATCGAGGGCTAAACCATTAAAAAACACCAACGCGTATCGGCCCACTGGCCTTCATCAGGGTGTTGGGTGTCACCAAAGTGTTTCGGTGTCATTTGCTTACAGTTATTTTAGCTGTAAAAAAAACAAAACAATCCGTAATCCTGCTTTATAGTGCAAACTGGTATTTGTTATCACATGAATTTCATAATCATGAGATTCATACAGTATTTTGCTATTCTTCTAGTTAAAGCGGAAGTCGAAGAAAGCTTCCAATATAAGGTGTATCTCTGGGTTTGATGCATCAGGAGTGTTTCTGCTCGTGTTGAAATGACAATGACATGCTTTTTAATCAGGCGCGCGGTAAAACGTCCATGTGAATTGCAGTCATCAAAGCCAGGCCGGGCGGTTCATTAGCATGGCAGAAAGAAGATTGTCTCTAAAATGGAGTCATTAGTTACGCAAACCCCACGACCGACTGCTTGTTTGGATGAAGCGGCTGGATCTCGCCCGTTTTACCCGCGGTGAAGCTCGCGCTCCTCTCGCGTGCGGGGCTTCCTCTGATGAGGATCTGAATGGGACCCGGTTATACGGCAGAGATTACGGCCGAGGAGAGGGGCTAATAACTGTTATTAACCCCGCGTGGACGTGGCCATAACGATAACGAGGACCCGCTGTCAGAGTTCTGCGACGCCGAGCCGCTCTCGCCCCCTAGGAGAAGCTAACTTATTAAAATAATGAATTAGCCCACCAGATTACTGGAGCCTGCGGCAAAGGCAATTATCCCTCTCCAAATCCCCGACCGGGGCTCCCCGACGCTGCCATAAAACAAGCCCTCGCACAGATCCAGCCGCAGCAGAAAGGCCCATTCCAATGAAAAGGCTGTTAATTAGGATCTCTCCCACTGCGGGCGGCCCGTCACCGCCGCCACAACACTAGCGCGCTGAGCGGGAATATCAAACACACTGAGATGAAACTGGAGAGGAGATCGAGCTCCGGTGATCACAACTGGGGGCTTCACAACACCTGATCTGCCGTCCCACAGTGTGTGTGTGTGTGTGATGGGTATGTTTAGGGGTCTGGTTAGTGTATGTGTGTGTGTGGCCCACTAAATATCATCGATATATATCCCAAATCTCAGCCCAACATCATAAGATCATAAGTGAAGTTCTCTGTATCGTGTTTTGCAGGTATAGACTATAGAAGGACAGCACTATAATAAGAATAATGAAAACAAGTTACAATAGGATCATAAAGAGATAATAATGACCAACAATGACTAAACTAACAATAATTGTGCACTGGTTCTCAAAACAAACGGAGCAGTCTTATTTAAACATTATTAATCAGAAACATAGTTTGATGGATCATGAACTGCTTGCGTTTAAATTCATAAAAGCGCATACATTTATTTGATTAAATTGCATAAAGTGTCTTGTGATTGGCTTGTAATGGTTAAAGTAGCCTACATTCGACGTGACATATTTTCTTTTAATTTTAATTCCACTTAAAATGATGTCATTATTTACAGTACTGTACTATACTACTACAGTATATTAGTATTTTATGTATGATGGTGTTGCGTTGAGTTGACTGCATGTGTGTGACAAGATAGATGCCCTTACGAAAAATAAGTATATTTCAAGTTCATTTTATGTAGTATACTTAAGTAATATTCAAGTATATTTTTAAGTATACAATATGTAGTAAGTATACTAATGTCACTATGTACTAGTAGTAAACTTGTACTATTTTAATACCGCTTGGGACTAAATTGGCCCACTTTTAGTTAAGTGTACTATAGTGTAACAGTAAGTGCACAACTAGTTCATAATTATGTATCTCATGTGTACTGCAAGTGAATTTATGGGTATACTAGTAGTTTACTTTTTTACTGTAATACTTATACAAGTATACTTTGAATACTTAAGTATGTCTGGATCAAAAGATTGAGTCCAAGAACAGGACAAGTCAAGTACACTTAAGTGTAATTTGAAGTATATTTCTGAGAAGTACAGGAAAAATAATCTTATTTTTAGTTTAAAAGAAGTATACTAATGGCACACTTGAATAAACTTGTGCCTATGATGTATTCGAAGCCCTGTGAAATACTTGTCATAAAAATATGAGACCTTTAACCGACGTCAACAACACAGAGCATCACTGATCTCTGACCAGTTCCAGTCCTGCCACACTGACATCAGCGCCACAGAACGAATCCGTCGAGCTCAAAGTGTTCCAGGCTGCCCGTGAAGCACAATCAAATGGCCCTCGACCCCCCGCGACTCGTCACTTTTGCACATTAGCCAGACATGGGCGGGAATATTAAGGAGTTCCTTCAGCGCAAACTTCCACAGTGAAGGATCAGCATGGGGACATCCATTTTAATCAGCAGGGAGATTCACTTCTGTGTGTTTAACACTCTCCCAACTCTCTGCTCAACGCTCCTGAATATCTTACCGTTTCATCCTGATGGCCTGTGCAGATGCGCTCTCTCAAACGCAACACACACACGTCCATGGTTCAATGCCCCTGCGTATCACAGAAGAAAAGGAAATAGATAATGATAGATTGATAATGTTGGCTTCAGAACAAAACATTGCAGTGTTGCATTTTTTTCAAGCATACTAACACTTCTACACTGTAAAAATGAAGATGCTATATCTAATAAAAAAAATTACATTACAAGCAAAATTATTCATTAAATTTAACAAATTAGAATTGAGTAATAATTAATCAAATTAATTCCTTAAACCGTTTAAAATGACTAAAACTTACAACAACAACCAAAAAAAAAACATAAATTGAAGTCACCATTATGGTGATCAGTGTTTGTTTTAAAATGACGGTTTTCTCCTTCATTGATTCTGCTTGTCAGTTGTCTTCAATGTTGGCAATATGAAATAGAGTTCTCAATTAATCTTTGACGTCTGTCTGTTGGTGAGATATTTTTGTTAATTTTTTTGGTGTAAACTTTACTCATTTTAAATGGTTAACTTTTAAGGAATAATTTGATTAATTATTACTCAATTCTAATTTGTTAAATTTAATTAATAATGTTGCTTGTAATCTGTTGCCACAAATCTATTGATTAGATAAAGCATATTCATTTTTGCAGTGTACTTAAAGGCCAAGCACGATTTAAAAAAAAAAATGTGTGTGTGTGCAATTTTTTTTATTAAATAAAAAAAAATTAAAAATGCATTTCATAAGCAAACTCCCCTTTTGATGAAAAAAAGGAACTGAAACAAACGAAAGTAATGCATTGAATTAAACTACAATTTGACAATAATTTTTTTTTTTGGAAGCAGAAAGTCAACAAAATCACACAAAACAAAACAACTAAACTTAATTAATATTCAAATGAAAACAGAAAATTTAAAAATAAAAAGTTTTTTTTAATTATTACTTAATTAATTAAACTATAAAAGTATCTCAATGATACTATAACAACAACAACACTGACTGACTACAGTGTTGTCTTCTAATCAGGTTGTTTGGCACATGTATTATACAAATAGATTCACATATCTTTTTCACCACATGCTTTAAACTAAATGAGAAAGAATTATTTGCAGCAAATAAACAGATGACATTTTAATCAATGATAAACTGTATCTTATAATCACTTATTTTCAACAGCGCGAACATGCTTGTGTAAGTCTGAGTAAGCATTAACAGCAAGCACAATCACTGTCGTATTTCTTTTTTTAAATATCTGATTAAAGTTAATAAATGACATTGTTTGGTGAGGAAATGATGCAAATCAGTTAAATAAGGTAAATTCCCAGAGTAGACATGCATGAGCTGCCGTCGCATCAATCTCAATCGCCATCATAGACACGCAAATTGAAAAGTAAAGAAAGTCACTTTGTGCCCAATGGAAGTTTTCCTGAGTAAATTTTGTCTGCCATTAAGTAGTAAATTATGTGCAGGACCCACACACACACTTTAAATGTGCAGTGTGTTGTGCGTTTCTGTGAAGGACTGCTGTACTGTAGTGATCACACTGTTCTGTGTGTACAGTCGTACAGTGTAGCTGGATTTGCTAGTGAACGTCGCCTTCTGAGATCTGACGGACCAGTTTTGAGCTAGAAAGTAGAATCTGTTCTTTAACATATTGTTTGACTGCACCGCATGCGTAGACATTCACTGTCACGTGCGTCATCTCCATCATTTGATCATCATTAACACATTTAGCGTAGTTCTGTGAGTTTTAGTGGGTAAAATGCAATTCTTGGACCATGGATCACAAGGACCATGACAGGACTAAGTTGAGGAAAGACTGACCAAAATTAATGGCATTGCGGAGATGATGGTGGGAGGAGCCTGGGTGGAGATGTGAGGATTCATAAGATGACCCACAGCCGAGACATGATGAAGGCCCATGGCAGAACTTATTGAGATAGAGCCAGGAGCCTGACTGCCTGAGCTGGAGACATGACCAGAGGAGCAGTGGAGGTGTAGACCTAGGGTGATGCAAAAGGCCTGGAGGGCCAAGGTGGAGCCACAGGTAGCTGGAGAGATGGGCTTGGCAGACCAGGGTGGAGATGGTGTGAGTGAGGACAATGGAAAAAAGAATGGAGAAAAGAAGGAGTTTGGCGGAGCCAGAGGGGTGTAGAGTTGAGACCCAACTGATGACTCTAAAGTCCGAGGCAGAGCCAGAGAGATGGCAGACCATGGAGGAACCAATGGAGTGTTGAGCCAAAGTGGCCGGAGGGCCGAGGTGGAGCCAGAGGGATGAGGGAGCCCTGGCAGAGCCTGAGGGGTGGCAGACCATGGAGGAACCGAAGGAAAGTTGAGCCAATAGGTTGGAGGGCCGAGGCGGAGCCAGAGGGATGAGGGAGCCCTGCTGGAGCCAGAGGGATGTGGGAGCCCTGGCGAAGCCTGAGGGGTGGCAAACCATGGAGGAACCGAGGAAGTGTTGAGCCATGGTGGAGCTGATGAGCCGGATGGCTGAGGTGGAGCCACAGGGATGAGGGAGCCCTGGCGAAGCCTGAGGGGTGGCAGACCATGGAGGAACCGAGGGAGTGTTGAGTCAAGGTGGAGCCGATGGGCTGGAGGGCCGCGGTGGACTCCTGAACACTGAGGCTTGAGGTGGAGCTGAGGGATCCACGGACCAAGATGGATGTGATGTCTGGGAAGCCCCAAGCAGGTCCGAGCAGCTGGGTGGAACCACAGAAGGAGGAGCCTGAGGGCTGAAGGGAGACAGTGGAGGCGAGGCCGAATAACTGGATGGCACAGGCAGAAGTGGAGGGAGAGGGAGGCTGAGAGGCTGGAGCTGGGCAACAAAGACGTAGGCATAACCAGTGGCTACGAAAACTACTTGGGACTGGGCTTAAAACAGTGATGACGAAGGCGACTTGGAATTGGGCTGAACCAGCTGAGATTAAGACGACTTGGAACTGAGCTTAAAGCAGAGATGACAAGGCAACGTGGAACTGGACTGAACAAGCAGAGATGAGGATGACTTGGGACAACTTGTCAGAACGAGAAAATCCCTTGTGTGATCCTCGAGGGGGCGATCACGCTGCTCTAGCAGGAGCTGGCGAACAGCAGGGATATGCATATTTATCTTCCTCTTTTGCCGTTTTGGGTCTTGCAGTCTATAACGAGTGGCTGTGTGTAACAAGATCCACAATTAAGATTTGTCATGTGTAACGGAGGCCAGCTAGTAGTTGCTGTGCGAGTAAACCTCACTCCCCGATCTCAATAGGCGCTCTAGCGACAGACGCTAGAGGCTGCAGTCTTTAGCGCGCCTGACTCTCATGCTGGATACCCGGGTTCGAGGCCCGCTCGGAGCGGGTCGATTTGGACCCGGGTGTGAGGGGTTACACATGCAGGATGAAGATTATCAATACAAAAAACTTGCCAAACAGAGAACAGGTGTGTAATTAATCAGGAACCATGACAACTAATAATGAACGAGAACTCAGGCCAATGGTGCCAATAAAAACTATATATATATATATATATATATATAAACTAAACAGAACAAGACAAGAATGTGGCATATGGAGAGTAGTAAAAAAGTAAAAAAGTGCACAGCCATCATTCATGCTAGTGGGTCAACTTTGGTTTGGTGAGCAGCGCAAGACATTGAAGGTCACACTCACTGACTCTAGCCTCTCTCTCTCTCTCTCTCTCTCTCTCCGTCTGTCTGTCTCTCTGCTCTTTCCATCAATCTCAATAAAATGATATTTTCATTTGCCATGCATTTACAGTAGTAGTTTTCTTAACTGAGATATCTTTGTGTTGTTTTGAGACAAAACACCCCCCCCCCCCCCCCTCTGTCTTCCTATTGCATTTGGAACAGCTTCCGACTTCTTGTCTTTTGATCCGTTTTAATTCCATTAAAAATGTCTTACAGACCTTTAAAAAAACATGTCACTCTTGCCAGTGTTCATTGAGTAGTTTTTTTGTTAACATATAGCATTTTTATTTTATATTTTCTGTTTTCATTTTCATTTGAATTAAGCTTTTGCAATCTTGTTGTGTGTTTTTGTCATTTTTGTGTTAGTTTTTTTTCTGTACATTACTTTACATTACTTTTTTTTTTTCTTTTTACTTTTGACTTTAATTTATTTGGTTTTAGTACTTCAACCATCTAAACAAAAATGAGAAATGTTGCCTGTTTCTCACACAAAGTATCAAATGACTCACAGTAGAGCATTCTGTCATATTGACCAACTGTTATGATACAATTACAACGGGCAGTAATAATCACCACTATATGCTGTGTGAAAAAGCATGGCTTGGACAAAATGTGTTTATTGCAGAAAGAAATGACACGAATGAGGGTGAATAAACCACAGCAGTGTGATTCCTCTGGCGCTGATGATGAAGGTCCCTCAAGCGGCGTCGCTGATAGCAGATATCGCTGATCAATAAAAGGTGTTCGCTGCTCTTCCTCCTCAGGCCATCATCACGCGTGGATCTGAGTACATGCATGCGTCTGGAGGAGGTACGGAGGCCAGCCTCGGACCCCTTTATCAATCAGGATTTTTAATTATACACATCCCAGCTGACAGCTAGATTAGAAAGCAATCGACGTTATCGGCCACCAAATCTAATTACTGTTTATTGACAGATAAGAACGCGTTCCTTTCACTTTCCCAAATGAGATAAACTTCCTTTAGCCGCTTGTGGTGTGAAGAGGGTCCGACGCGCTTACTGTCCATGAAAGACTTTCTCATGACCTGTGTGTTAGTATGGGATTAACAGTTGTGGTGTTTGGTGTCATTAACACAGACTCAGGACTTATGGTTGACCCATGAGGGCTTTCATTGGCCGAAACTAGACATCAGCACTGCTTAATTACAGCTAACGAGACGTGTGTCTGCTTCACTCTCTGTGTTTCAAATATCAAATCACTAAAGGATTTTTATACTGTACAAACTGTATATTATCTCCTCTTACAATAAACCTACCCATCACACACACACACACACACGACCCCTAAACCTACCCATCACAAAAAGCTTTCTGCATTTTTGTATTTTTAAATATTCTGTATGATTCATAACTCCATGAGTCAGTGTGCATTCAGGTGGAAATCCCTACTGGGAAGAACACACACACACACACACACACACACACACACACACACACATGTTGTCTGGTTTGTGGATTTTTATTTTATTTTTTAATATGTGTGGTTTTGTTCATGCCAGTCATTCCTTGAATTTTTTTTTTTTTTTTTATGTAGATTTATTTATTTATTTATTTATTTTTATATATAAAAAACTGAGAAAATGCAAATTGACAAATGTTGCCTTGGAATAAAATTACAACAACAAAAAAAGTTACTGAAATAGACTTAAGTTGAAGTACTGAAATTAGTAAAACTAAAAATAATAAATTAACGCTAAATACACACACTCGTACATTATAATGTTCAAAACTTTGGCATTGGTAAAATTTGTAAATGTTTGTGAAAGAAGCCTCACCAACGCTGCTTTTATTTGATCAAAAATACAGAAAAAACTGTAATATTGTGAAATATTATTCCAGTGTAAATCATCTGTTCTCTATGTGTGTATATATGAAGAGTTCAGATGCAAAAGCCTCTAAATGCCATTTGAAATTTTCTTCTTTAATGATGATTTTTATCAAACTTGTATATTTAAGTTCAGTAATTTCAGCTAAATAACAATTAATAGATAATTATCATTGACATTTAAGTGAAATCACTGAACTTAAATATACAAGCTTGATAAAAATGATCATTCTAGAAGAAAATTTCAAATGGCACTTAGAGGCTTTTGCATCTGAACTCTTCAAATACAGTAAAGTGTCATTTATTCCTGAATTTATCATCATTACTCCAGTCTTGAGTGTCACATGACCCTTCAGAAATCACTCTAATATGAGGATCTGATGCTCAAGACACATTTATGATTATTATCAGTGTTGGAAGCAGTTTTATATTTGAGGAAACCTTCATACATTTTATTTGTCAGGATTCTTTGATGAATAGAAAGATTTTATTTGAAAGATAATCTTTTGTAACATTATAAATGTCTTTACTGTCACTTTTCATCATCCTTTCAGGAAGTTAACGAACATGTTAATTTTTTATCTCAATATCAGCGTTACGCAGTGAGCGTGTGTCCTGACCTTGAGCTGAAGTCAGTGGCGGAAACGAGTGTACATTACACAGTCAACCCTGATACATTATTATTTAATTTTATTTATTTATCTCGCACAATCAGCAAAACACACAAAATATAACAACAACACATTTCTGTAGCCAAAGTTAAATGTGTTCGCTCAGCCTGCGATGGCAAACAAACACATTAATCGCCCAATAATATGATGCGTAAATATAGTTTAATGGGCTTTTTCATAGATTGCGCATTAAATGATAATCGCCTGACTGGAGTAGAGCAGCTGGTCTGTATTATTGAGTTGATTGTGTGTATGAAGTGACACTCTTCTGTCTATCATTGCCACATTAGACACTTTTCTGTTTAAGAAAAGCTGTGAAAGAGCCTCAGGTAAAGCCGGCCTAAATGATTGGATTATTGTCCTTCCATTTGGCGGCGAGATAATGACTGAATGATAAACATTGCAGTGTATGGATTTTCTGTCAGGTCCCATGAAGTAGACATCCTCATTTCTTGAGTATCCCACCCCCCATTCCTCCTCACACACACACACACACACACAGAGAGAGAGTCCATTCAGAGATTCAAAAAGCACTTACGGCCTCCTGTCCATTTTTGTTAAGTGAGTAAATCTGAAACCGGACCACGGCACGGGTCGTCCAAATGAGATTTGTTGGGCTGGAGTGGACTGAGAGGAACGGACAGAGAAACGCAGCCTTATTTGGTTTAGCGATGGAAAGAAAAATGTTTGGGTTTTGAATTATGCAACGTTCAGAGGGACAGAAGTTTAGATTAATGCTCGATTGGAGGACATATTTCACTGAGACTCGACTGTCTGCTGCTCTGAGCGTGAGTGACTGTAACTGGGTTTGCCATGATGTCCTGATCCACTTATACGGAGAAACGAGCCGAGATCAGGAGTTTGGAGACCAACACGTGAAGCCTCCTGAAATATAGTACATTATGGAGGAGATATCCATGTTTATTAATAATAAAGTGTTTTCATATCTTCTGTGGTTCTGAAAGCATCCTCGGGATTTTGTGCGATTCTGCAATCAAATGCGGGCCTATGAGTTATATATATTTACACTGTAAATAATTATTTTCATGATTTCTTGCAGCGTTTTTTCTTTTGTCATATTTTGAGTTTCTGTTGATCTCCTTTATTATCTGAACTCTATTTTTAATTCCAGTGAACTCAATTTTTTTTAGACATCCAAGTAACTTGCGTTTTTTAAGTTAAAGGAACAATAATTATTTACAGTGTAGTCTATATATGTTTAGCATGTGAAACATAACAGATGATGGATATATATATATATATTAGGGCTGTCAAATGATTAATTGTGATTAATCGCATCCAAAATAAAAGTGTTTACATGTGGGTGCACTGTGTATAATTATTGTATATATATATAATCCACACACATGCTTGTATATATTTAAGAAATATTTTCATGTATATACTGTATATAGATTTATATATCATTTATATGATATATAAATATTTTATATATACATAATATTTTGTCCTTAAATATACATGCATGTGTGTGTATTAATATATATATATATATATACAAAATAATTATACACAGTGCTCCCACATATATTATGTAAACACAAACTTTTCTTTGGTTGTGATTAATTGCGATTAATCGTTTGACAGCCCTATATATATATATATATATATATATATTTATTTGTTAATATATATTTTATGTATTTATTTTTACATATATTTATTTTTAATTGTTTATTGTATATATATATATATATATATATATAAACAATTAAAAATAAAAAGTTTGATGTATGATTTACTTCTCAATGGTTTTCACTCAGAAACTGCAAATAAATTTCACATTTTTGTTTTAATATTTGATTAAAACATCTTAAATGAGTCATACATGCACTTTTTCAAGTTGATTGTGCTGAAAAGTTTGTTTGCAGTGCCTGTACACAACCATCATATAATGATAAAAATCCACGTTTTTATTTAATCTCTTTAAAGTGTCCCAGCTGCACCTCCAGAAGAAGTGAGTATAACGTTCAATTAACCTTTATACTAATCTTTGCAAATCGCTTGCACACTTCACGATGAATGCGGCTAAGGTTTACACTCAGGGAACATTACGGCATGTTTTCTATGTATGACATTCTCAATATAATTCATAATCCCACGTTTATAATGAACAACGCGTTATGGTTATTGTGTTACAAAATGAGTACGTATACATCAGTAAACACACAGCGTTCGTATCTCACTGTTACTCTACCCTGCCAGTACACAAAGATATCAAAGTGACATTACGTTAAACAACCATTCGGAAACGTCCTGTTCAAGCCTTAACTGTCGAACTTCTTCTCGACGCCATCTGGTTCCGGGTCCGACTCCGGTTCATGATACGGTTGCACAGATGTGTCTTCAGCATTGACTAAAAAAAAGATGGACGCCGCCCCTTGGCTCTCTTCCATTGGTCAGAACTGAAGCCGCAAGTGTACCGATATGGCGCAGACATCTTGGAAATTGAGTCTGCGCAGAAGCGATCTCGGGACCGGACCTGCGCAGGCATGAGCAGGAAGTAAAGCCACGAAATCAAGGCCCCGCCCTCACTCTCGCAGAATCAATCGCAAGCACACACTTTTTTAAACTGCACTTTCACTTCACTTTTTTTAAAAGTAATTATAGAAGTTTAGATATTAAATTTACGGCTTTAATCTCCTCAGTCCTCCGAACATCCCGAAAAAAAGTCTGTTGGTGCTTCAGTGACCTCTTCGCTCAGAGAACCTGTCAATCACAGCTGTCAATCATGATGTCACACCACCGCATTAAATAACTAACTAAAAACAAACACTTGAATTTACATCTGCGTGATAAGAACTACCATTCATGACAGAAATCATCTTTTAAAAAACGATATGTGATGTCTAATTTAATAGTTTATTTGGTCTCACATGCCGTTGAATAACACGGGGAGGCGGGGTTTATGATCTATGCTAGCAATCGAGGCGCTTTGGGTTCACTTTTCAGGGCTTGCGCGGCACACTTGGTCCTCACAGACTCCCGCTGCCATTCTTTCTGCAAAGGTAACACGTGCGCTGTCAAAGCGCCTGCAGAACAGAGGGGCGGAGTCAGCGAAGCTCATTATCATTTAAAGGCATATGCACTGAAACGGCGTGCTGAAAACAGAGTTGTTTTTGACCAGGTAAAATGAGTGTTTTCTTACAATACTAATGAGAATTCTTAATAAAAGTACATCACAAACTTTTCATTTAGACCCCAAAGAATCAATTGAACTTGCATGAAAATGGCATTATATGACCTCTTTAAATTAAATTTCAATTAAATGTGAAAGGAGAAAGATGAAAAAGGTATTTTCTTGTAAAAAATCAAGGCATCTAGATTTTGTTCACCTGCAGTGTTTTCCTCTTGTCCGATGGGTTTTTATTTATTTATTTATTTATTTTAGTCACTAAAGCAAGTTGACTTAACAACTTCTCAGTAAGGGTTTCTGCTCTCCACCACTAATAGAAACGCTTGCTTTAAAAAAACAGCATTAACTTGTGGAGTCATTAGTTTACTCATAATAACTACAGTCTCCTGTCCCTAACTTCCCCTTGCAAATACATCTGTAACATTTGCAGACAGAAAGATGATTTATTAGGCTTTTATGTAGAGTCTGTGTTCTTTTGAATTGCGATGTAAGGCTCGAACACACAGATGTCATGAAGTGCGAGTGAGTGGTTGTGTGTGTGTGTGTGTGGTGTGTAAGCTGTGGTGAAACTGCACTCCCTCTAGTGGTGTCTAGAGGAATCGGCCTCATTCACACAGTCAGATGTCATTCTTTATGATATTTAAAACAGGATTTATGAATAAAGTACATCTCTCATATCTCTGAACAGCTCTGCTCGCATGCTTGCCCGTCTCTCTTGTTCTCAGTACATGAAAAAACAATAGCTTTAACTGTTTTTAGAGAGCCTTTTTAAATTTTAATAAAGAAGCTGCAAATTCACCTCAATATCTTAAACTAGATAATGGCCTACAGAGGTCAAAACAGCCGTTTTTAAACTACGGGTCGTGACATTTAACCCCGTGATTATCACAGACCGCAGTGTAAGCTCAGTCCAGACGCTCTGCGTTCTTCTGATTTATTCATCAGTGAAATCCACCCGATCAACAGCACTAACTAGTGCTCTAGTCTAGTGCACACTCCTGCCTCTCGTCGCACACTGGTCAGGGCTGATAGAAACTTAGGGGTCAAGCAGTTTTAATATGATACAAAAGTCATTGAAACATTTCTATACTTCTCGTAGAATATCCATGAATTGATTTTTTATTTATTTTATTTTTTATAAATATCTGGGGAACATTCTGTGTTTGCTAGATTATGATATCTGTAGGTGCTGTAGGTGCTGTCTGTCCGTATGCTAATATAATTGTTTACAATAAATGAGTCATGGCCCAGCAACCCAAATAAAGGGTTTGAACAAAATCCATAATTTCCCTCCAACTTTACACATTAGTCTCCGTTCAGTGAATCACATAAGGAAATTTAAAAAGCAAAAGTTAGCCAGGATTACAAAAATTGTAAGAGAAAACAAAAGTGCAGTATTATTTCAAATTTACATAAGTACAACCATTAATTATGAAACAGTTTCAACACTTCAAATTGGTCATGAAACGAAAGTTGCGTTATTTTCTTCCTGTGGAGTGAAACGCGTCTCGAACAAGAACAAATATGGGCGGGGCTTGATTGTGTCTTGGATAGTTGTGATTTGCTATTGGCTGATCTCATGTGAGTGACAGGTTATAGCCCCGCCCTCGTCATCAGAGAAGAGATGCAGCAAAAGGAAGTTAAATCTGATTAAAGGTTAAATAATTTATAATAAATACTGCAATATTTCAATAAAATGGTTATTTCATATTTTGAGAGAGTTGATCAGATTTCGATCGCGCGAGACGATAGCCTCGAAGATTACCACATAAATATTGTGTCTGTTTAAAGTTGTAATGTTTTGCAGGAGTCGCGGGTTCAGTCAGTGGGAGGAGCTCGTCATATATGAGCGTCGCGTGCGTCGCGTGGCTCCCGGTATACGCGCGCGCTCAGTCGGAGATGGACACGCGCCTGAGGATGAGCTCCGTGTGTGTGTGTGTGCAGGTACACTCAATATCTCCCGTCTTCTCCTCTTTTCTGGAACATTTACACCCTCAAATATCTTCTCTTGCTGCTCTCTCTTCTTCTATCCGTTTAACGGGAACTTACCATTCACACACTCGGCTGTGTTTCACTCTCTTTTATTAAAGCTGGATCATTTTGCTTTGGCTTAATCAGTCAAGTGTTACTGTATTGCGTTGTTTCGTTTGTTTAATCATGTTTATAACACAACTGTGCAAATAATTCACGTCAGTTGATCGCGTGAAGCTCATATATATCATATATCAACACATTAACGTTACACTCGTTAATGTGTTGATATATGAGCTTTTTCTTTTCGAGTGTCGTTTTTCTCTCTTTCCTAAGTTTTTGTGCGAGCGTTTTACTTTGCAAAACTGTCTTTAAAAGTGAGATTAAACTGAGAAAACGTCATTTAGACACATTTGGAAATACAATAAAGTTAAATTCTAAAAAAAATGCGAGTTATTTTGCGAACATTAATTATCGTTATAGCCTAAATAAATTAATACAAGTCTAGATAGCTAGATAAACGTGTGCAATAAGATCGAATCAAACATATTTAATTAAAAAAAATGTGAATAAAGAGTAGCTTGTTTAATAACAATGCAGTAAAGAGCTGCATTTCTCTTTTTATTATGTTGAATTTGAGCTTTAACCTAATCTGAGAATGGGAATAATAACTGTAATTAATGCTTGGGATCTATAAATAAAGTCACTGATGATAAATTAAACACAACATTCATTGCAATGCTCTAAATACAAATCAGCTTTCACCTGGACATCATCAAACGCTTTCTCTCCAATATAGCCATAGAATTAGATTAAAATGATTTTTTTTCACGAGCACAGGCGTATGAGGTGTGTGTAGAGCTAAATTAAATCTCCAGATATCTCGTCATTTAACACAAGCGCAGTATCAGCGTTTGATATCAAATCCTCTGTAACATAAGACCAGACCTTAATAAGCATTCCTGAGGGATTCCACGCAAATCATATGGATTAGGTTCGTGGATGAATGACCTTTAATTCCATGTTTCTCAATTAAATTACTGTATGTTCTTGAATCCCAGAGATATCAATCATCTGCTCCATATCAATGATACAGTTCAAAAAAAGCACAGATTCACTCACAAGTATGTGAGTTTGATGCCGTATTTGTACTTTAATATTAAAGTGATCGTCAAAGAAATTAAATAATTCCAAGCCCGTCTAGTCTTCAGATGTGAGGTTGTTTTACACTGATTTTTTCCGTGTTTGGTGATGAGTTTTCTCGCAGTGAGTGAATGATGATCAATAGGGAGTGTCTGATGTTTTCTATTGATTATGGAGACGTGAGCAGGGCGGTGTTCCCGAGCTCCCGTGCCGTCAGACGTCCAGCCGTAGAAATGCACAAATCAGCTCACTTAACATCTGAATGATGGACATGATTTATTTAGTCCTGCATGCCTGTTACCCAGCATGCTTCAGTGTGTTTCAGCTGTTCAAACCGGCCACTTGTCATGCGTGTGGTTTTGTTACGGCTCTCCTCGTTGCACGCTTATAAAACGAGTGTGACTGTGAAACGACTTCTGCATTCTTCAGGCTTGATCAACACTGTGTGTGTGTGTGTGTCCACATTTGCTCTCAGATACATTAACAAACCATGGAGAATTTCCTAAAACTTAGAGAATAATCTGTCTGAATTGTAAAATGCATCTCCTGTTTTTAAAATTTTAAACCCAACACACTAATATTTGTAATTTAATTTCAGTTAACATAATTGCATACATAATTGCATTACATACAACATACTGAATAGTTAATTAACATGCTTTTGCATCACATTTGGAACACAATACGTGAATGAGCACAAATATGAATATTGTTATGTGTCAAATAAACAAAACAAGGTTCCACTTTATTCTACGGTGTCCTTACTGTATAATACATGCAACTATCCCTCAACCAAACCCCGATCCTAAAACTATAGCAAGTGCATGCATTTAATTATTAGCACACACTTACATGCATATCAAAAACACCTTATACTGTGATTATACATTTTAAGTACTGATTAATATTGTATATGTATAATTAGGCATAGTTTATAGTCACTAATCTAGTAAATACACTGTAAAATAAAGTGTAACCCAAAAAATAATAAAATATGATAATCGAGGATTTCCTCCATACATTAAAATAATACGTTTTGCGCTGTATTTAGTATTTGCTTGAGTCTGTTTAGTGTGTGTGTGTGTGTGTGATCATCAGTGGGAGTGTTTATTTATCAATGCATATAGTATTAGTCTCCTTGTAAATCATTTCTTTTAAGTGCACTTAAATAAATAGTTATGCATGTATTTAATTATTATTACACAGTACTTAAATGCATAATTACATAATTAAAATAAACCCCAAAATATCAAGCTTTTCCTCGTCACATAGGAAATATTCATTTGTTTTTGTGCGGTTATGTGGTATTTGTGTGTGTGTGTGATCATCTGTGGGAGTATTTCAGCACACAGCCCCTCCCCCTGCTCACTCCCCCAGTGGCCCCGCCCCCTCTGCATGTTAAGCCCCGCCCCCTGAGGCATCAGCCAACAGCAGCTGTTCCATATTCATCAAGCTCTTCAGTCTTAAAGAGACCGACACTGAGCGTGCACACACTCATTCTGCCTCACACACACTCACCGTAGCGCACGCTCTGTCGCTCTCTCTCTCTCTCTCTCCGCTTCACCCTGATCTGATCAGACCCCCTCCCATCACTCACACACACACACACACACACATGCGTACCTGAGTCGGTGGGCTGCGCTGCCGGAGGGTCTCTCCGCCTCAACTTTCCTGCCGGTGTGTGTGTACGGGGAGAGCGAGTGTCCGGTGTCTCCGCTTCTCTTCTTCTCTTCCTCCTGGAATGATAACACTGGGCTGATGGACATTTCCGAACTTTGCATCCCTGATCCTCTCAGCTATCATAACCAGTAGGTGCATCTTCTCTCTCTCATGCACTAACTCCACAAACTCTGCTCTTCCTCAACTCTGCTTGCTGTGTGTGTGTGTGTGTGTGTGTGTGTGTCATAGGCATGTTTCAGGTCCAGACACTTTCCTGGTTTTGCTTAGATGGCTTGTGTCTTGCAGTGGGACGCCGCGGTCTCTGTGTGTGTGTGTGTGTGTGAACGCTAGTCTCACGGGCTCCGGCCTCGGGCGGACACACAGATGTGTGTTTACTAAATGAAGTGAGTGAGGGTGTTTTTGAGTGTCCCCCCGGTCTGGAATAATGCACTCGCTTTATATACACACTTATATATGTTTTCTCATAAATTGTCACATCTTAAATTGGCGCTTTATGAAACATAGCATTTACACTGTGTTTCTGAGAGCGTGTTCGCTTGTGTGTGTGGGTCGCCATAAAAGATCCACATTGAGCGTAATGTGCAGTAACTCCACACATGGATTTTTCGGATATGGATTTGATGGTTTACTCTTCAGTAACATGTCACATCAGCAGATCTCTCACACAAAGAAATGGGTCCAAGTCAAACTGTGTGTGTGTTTGGGGTAAAATAGGCTAGATTACACTCAAGTCAAGTCTCTTAAACACACATATTTTAATCTGCTTTGTAGTTTTACACTAAGGCGGATTACAGAGGTTGAGTAGAGCGCAGATTCCTCCACGCATGCATTTCTGCTCGCGTTATATTTCAAATATGCATATTTTTATTTAGGGTAAAACAAAGTATTCTTAATCAAAAATAGTCTGATAGTGACACTAAATCTCTATTTAAAAAAATAATTAAAAAAAAATAATTATTATTAAGAGTTAATAATAAATGCTTTGATTTTTTTAAATCACACTGTTATCACGGTATCTGTTCATAATTGTTATAATATAATACAATCAAATTAATACAGTGATTCTATTACATCATTATTTTTGCATTGAAAAACAATAAATAACCCTTTTTTTATTAGACATTAAGACGATGTTGTGATATTAATGCATTTGTTAATAGAGGAACCTGTTTTAGGGATTGGACTGTGCATACATCTATTAATATTTAATAATGAAAAGAATAAAAAAAATCTGCTTTATTTAGTTTATTCATATGTTTATGGATTGGACTGTGCATCTATAGATCTTTTTAATAATGAAAAAAAATCAGCTTTATTTAGTTTATTCAAGTGTTTTATGGATTGGACTGTGCATCTATACATGTTTTTAATAATGAAAAAAAATCAGCTTTATTTAGTTTATTCATATGTTTATGGATTGGACTGTTCATCTATAAATCTTTTTAATAATGAAAAAAAAAAATCAGCTTTATTTAGTTTATTCAAATGTTTTATGGATTGGACTGTGCATCTATAGATCTTTTTAATAATGAAAAAAAAAATCAGCTTTATTTAGTTTATTCACATGTTTTATGGATTGGACTGTGCATCTATAGATCTTTTTAATAATGAAAAAAAAATCAGCTTTATTTAGTTTATTCAAGTGTTTTATGGATTGGACTGTGCATCTATTTGTTTTTAATTGGGAAAAACAATCAGTTTTGTTTAGTTTTAGCCGGTCTAAGATATTTTCCCACACGTTGGAATTGAAGCGGAGTGCGTTGTAGAGTTTCGTCAGTGTTTAGGGTGTGTGCCGCCGGGGCTGATGGGATTGATCACGCCCGGCCTCGGACTCTCCTCGCAGGGATGACAGGACCCCGTGTGTATGCATGAGCACCGCGGGACAAATTGAATTGAACAATTGTTTGACTTCATTACCGAGTTGGCGGATCGAGCACAGAGAGCGCGTATCTCTCTCTCGCGTTTCCTTCCCTCCGTTCTGATCTCATTAGCTCCAGAAAAGAGCAGCTCGGGGAATTGCATTAGTGCATCTTAAGTTAAAAGCGGGCGCTCTTTGAGCAAGTGTTTCAGTGCTGTTGGGTTAATCAGATTTTTGCTGTCTGTGAGGAGATGCTATCGCGAGTAACCAAAGCGGCCGGCTCTCACACTATCCAGATGGGATCAGCTTACAGTAATTTGGTTTCAGAAAACATTACTCACACAGATCCATGGCTGTGGTCAGCCCACATATTCATGAGCTCGAGAGGGTTTCGATTCTCTGACCAGTCCGGCTGACCTCTGGCCAAACCGGCGGCTCGCTCTCAGAAGCAGGCTTTTATTAAGGCACGCACGCCGTATGAGGCTCTGCTTGTGATCCGAGCGCGTTTAACCCTGAGTCGCACTCTCTCACTCTCTCTAAACGGCCTGTGTGTGTTGGCTTAGTCAGGCTCGCTTCTTTATAATAGCTTCTTTAGTTGCTGGGTTGTTTGTCAAATATGGACAAACCGGTTTTCAATTTTAAATCAATGGTTGTGTTTGTCCATATTTGACCCAAACATTTAACTTTTTTTTAGGGTGAAAGAAGAACATTAAACATCAGTGGAATTCTTCATAGTGGGAAAAGGTTCTTTATATTATTCAAATGTTCCAGATTTTCTTTTTCTTTTAAGGATTGTTCACTGAATGGGAATGATGACATCACTGCATTTAAAAAAAAAAAAGATTTGGAACCTTTTTTTAAAAGAGTGTGAAAATTAAATGTTCCGAAAAGGAAGATTTCTAGAACATTTGAATAATCGAAATGGTGTTTTTGGAATGGAAAGATTCCATGGATGTTAAAGATTCTGCACTGAACCATCGATGCCAATGACACACCTTTGAGTTTAGGAGTGTGTGATGAAGCTGTCCAACAAGAACTGCACAAATCTGACAAATTCCCCTAATTCCAAAATCATGTTTATTGAGGCAGAATGACTGTGTGTGTGTGTGTGTGTGTGTGTTCTCAGTGTGTTTTGGTGGTTGGGTCACTTCCAGTGCTCACACACACACACAATGCATCAGTGACCCATCCACCCCGACGTCGCCCGACACGCTTTCTCTCTCTCTCTCTCACACACACACATACCCTGCGTCAGTGACCTGTCCGCCCCGACGTTGGTCAACACACACACACACCCTGCGTCAGTGACCCGTCCGCCCCGACGTTGGTCAACACACACACACACCCTGCGTCAGTGACCCCACCGTCGCCCAGTTCTCACTGCGTAACCTTGGCATCCTCGCTCGCCATGACAGCAGTTTAAAAATAAACCAGCTCTGTTAGTGCTGAGGATAATACATCCACCAATGCATGCTGTGTGGGGGGTCATACACACACACACACACACACACACACACACTCGCACACAAGAACAACGATTCAGAATCTGCCATCTTTGTGGGGACGTAAGCAATACCTGATACACTAACACACACACACACACCGTCCCCTTATTGACCCCTGTTTAGTACCTCAGCTTCAGTATGAGATTCCTCACACATTAACGAGTTGCAAAAACTGATAAAAACACTTTTATTCACGTGAAAATATGTTTTTTGAAGCCGGTTGTATTAAAGCGAACGACAGCAAAAACATGTGAACTACAAGTGCGTCTGCGGTCGCATGCGGTGTTATTTTAATATCACGGCGATACTTTCTTACTTTTCATTAGACAGTTTATTTTGAATTAGTTTTTATTTTGTATTTGCCTTTTTAACCCTTGTGCTGCATTAGATTTTTAACACCGTTGAGTGCATTAATGACCAAAAATGGCCACATATTAAACATTGCCTAAAATATTATATATTATTATTATTTTCCACTTTTACCAAGTTAAATCTTTTAACCAGCATCAGTCCTCATCATAACTACCAAAAATGTATTCAATTTCAGGATTTTAACCCTTTAATTACCAGTTTTGTTTGCGAAACCATCGATTTGTATAAGAGGAAAAAACACAAAAATTCAATTATTTTCAATAAACTAAATGCAAAGAGAAAACTTTAGATTTGGATTATCACAGTCCCACTTTGCAAAAAAATCCCACTTAGCGCGTTAGAGACCAAAAATGGCCACCTATTAAACATTGCCTATTGCCTAAAATAAGGTGCATTTCCACCCATAGGGAATAAATATGTAGTGACGTCATCTGGTGGAATACACTATATAATGCAAATATAATGCTTTTGCTTCAAAATGAAAGGATGTTTGTGCAAAAATCATGTTTCATGTATTACTGACAGGGTTTCAATGGGCCATTTTTGGTCTTTATGGTGCTGAGTGTTACTATTTGATCTACACAGTGTGTGTTATACATATTTTGCAAAATGGGATCACATTTTTTACATGTATCCAAAAAGTCACAATTTTGCCAAATTTCATACCATTTGCATTAAAACAGCCAAAATGGTCAAAGAAATTAAACTGCAAAAGACCAAAAATGTCCCTAATGCAGCATAAGGGTTAATTTTAGTTATAGTCATTTTGATGTGAGATTTGTCATTTCTATTTTAAATGTCTCTGCAAGTTCTTTATAAAATTTATTTCAGTTTTAGTTTTATTTGTTTAAGAAATTAGAAAATTAGAAATTTTGCCTTGGCATGTAATTTGGTAACTCCTTTTTTTTAATTCAGTAAATGTTGTTTTTAATTGGCGTTTTTGTAGTTATACACGGAGTGCAGACATGTGTCACACACCGTCCACCGTAGTGCTCGCTCTCCATCGGCATCAGTCAACGTCCCAGCGGCGCGCTAATCACATGCTGTGCGGGACAATGCTAACCCCGCTAATCTGCACTTGTGTGAGAGTGTGTGAGAGAAGCGTGAGGCCGGACACAGGTTGACGCGCGGGCGTTTATCAGGGAATGCTGCTGTATTGAGCGGTCAGTCGTTTGAAGGTTATGTTTCTGAGCTGTAATTGAAATGCAAAATAACATTAGGATCGATGGTCAGCTCTGTTTATTTATCAAATCAATATTGAAACGGCTCCGACAGTCCAACTGAGTCACGCTGACGCCGGGGGGTTTAGCAGGAAATGATGTCATCACACCTGACGCCGGGGGGTTTAGGAGGAAATGATGTCGCCACAGGTGTGTGATGTTCCTGTCGAGCTCGTTTGTGTGTGTGTTCCTCTGTCCCGTTGCATGCAGAACTAATAATTAAACTAAAGTAAAGCATTTTCTTACCAATCAAAACCGCTTCTGCTCACCAAGGCTGCGTTTATTTGATCAAAAACACAGTAAAATAGTGAAATATGAATCATCTGTTCTCTATGTGAATATATAGTAGTCCTGAATTTATCATCATTACTCCAGTCTTCAGTGTCACATGATCCTTCAGAAATCACTCGAATATGAGGATCTGATGATCAACACACATTTATGGATGTGTAAATATGTTTTTAAATGTACTGACAACAAACTTTTGAATGGTAGTTTGTTCAAGTAGTATGGTGTGTTAGTTTGGCATTGGTCTCTCCATGCTCTGTTGATTGGTGTGTGTGTGTCTGTGTGAGTACACGCTCGGATAAAAAGGTACAAAAGCTGTCACTATGGCTATACCTTTAAAAAGTAACTCCTTTGTACCTGAAGAGTAGGGTTGGGTATCGAGAATCGAGTATCGATTGGAATCGGGACTAACTTTTTGTTTTTCCCGGAATCGTTCAAAAGTTAAAATTTCGATTCCTAGTTTCGATATTCACAGTCCGCCGAGCGGAAGAAGAAACCGCTGAACAACACCAACGAAGAAGCGTCTACCGGAAGTGTTGGCATAACCACGCGAGTCGAACATGAGTACCTTACGTCGGTGGTCCAAAGTGTGGCTTCACTTTCCTAAAAATAACGAAATTTCGGCAAAATGCAAAATTTGTGACAAAAGGATTATTTTCTTCAGAAAGGCCGTTGGTTAGCAAGGTTAGCTAAACTTTTTTGACCCTGCCCCTTAAAAGAATCGGAATCGAGAATCGTTAGGAACCGGAATCGAAACAAGGAATCGGAATCGGAATCAGAATCGTTCAAATTCAAACGATACCCAACCCTACTGAAGAGTGCATTAGTCCCTCAAATGTGCTTACTGGCACCAGAAGTGGACATATTAGTGCCTTCTGAAGGGTCCCGTCCCAGTGAAAGCTTTCGTATTTTTTTTTTTTTCTGAGAGTGTATCTTCAGAGTCCAGTATCACAGCGCTGATGTGTGTGTGTTTGAATTCAGTGTGAGGATCTTCAGCACGTTAAATAGAGTCCAGTGTTACAGCGCTGGTGGTGTGTGTGTGTGTGTGTCTGCGCTCATGTTGACCTGTGAACGTTCCACAGATGGAGATCTGCTGTTCGTGAAGGTGTGTGTGTGTGTGTTGCGGTCAGACTCACACCTGAGAGTTGCGTTCGAGCTCATAATGCTAGTATTAAAGCTGGCTTTCCTGTTATAATCTGATCCTCTGGTGTCAGTGTGTGTGTGTGTTCATTACATGTTCTGCATTGAGTTTCCTGGGATGTATTGTAGGTATGTTGTTGGACGGTGTAATTAAACTATAATATGTAATATCTGTCGTACACATGTTTAGTGCTCAGTGTTGTAAAGCGAGGAACATTACAGTGAAGTACAGGAGCGAGTTTACATCATGAAGAAACTGTTCACTTCAAACATGGCTCACACTTTATATTAGGTGTCTTTACTATTATATACTTACTGAACATTGGTAACACTTTATTTTACAGTGTCTTACCGTAGTAATAACGGTAAATTATGCATAATTACATGCAAATAACCCTCAACCTAACCCTACAATAACCCTATAGTCAGTACAGTAGATATATTAGTTCATTAATAGAATAGAGACCTGACGTGGGATAATACACATGTTTTAAATACCTACACACACATGCTAGCGTGCACGAATCTTAGTGTGTTTACTAGTTGCCATATCAACACTATATAGAGAAAAACATGCGCCAATATTCAGAACTATTTTGGAAGATATCACTGAATATTTATTTTACCATAGCAAAGTCAATTTCTTACTTGTGTTAATTTTTCTTCTTTTTCTAATTTAATCTCTATTTTTTTTTGTTTTTATTTTAAATTAGACAAATCGGATATATTATTTTAATCTCCAATATGTTCTTTAACAGTTGATCTGGTGTATTGCTTAGCAGAAACACTCGCCGGGTTTACATCCAATAAATCCAGCAATACAACGTTGTAGCACTGCGTTAATGAGCCGCTATTAGAACTATGATATTCTTTTCTATACGTTTATGAATTCTATTGAGAAAACATGAGAAAAAGGGGTGAATAAAGACTGAGTCAGTGTTCAGAAATTATTAATTATTATTATGTTTTGAACTATGTTGGATAGCTGTGTTTTCCGGTGTGTTCGTTGTCAAACTCAAAAATTAGTATATTTTTAATTATTAATAAATGGCATTATTTTTTATGGAAGAGTTAATAATTGTATTTTTTTTTTTGAGAAAATATTTTAGTTTGTCTTGTATATTAGCATTTTAATCTTTAATATGGTCATGTTATAAACCATATTTTCCCATTTCACTTCCATTCTTTCAGGGTAAATCAAGAAAAAACTATACACTGTATTAATAAAACAAAACCACATAATTGTACTAGACATGTGTGAAATTAATCTGGGAAACAATAAGTACTCTGAACCCTACAAAGAAAGTCAGAAGACGTTAGGTTGTGGCCCGCTCTCCCCTATTATTCAGCACTTATTTTGTGTATAAACACACTGTAACAATCACACCTTAAAATAAAGTGTAACAAAATATTGTTTTACTTATTATGGTGCTGTTGTCCTGTAAAACTCTTGTGCTGCTATTGAGGCGTATACAGGTCAGGTTAGGACAGGTTTAGTGGCCGTGTACGGGTCAGGTTAGGACCGGTTTAGTGGCCGTGTACGGGTCAGGTTAGGACAGGTTTAGTGGCTGTGTACGGGTCAGGTTAGGACAGGTTTAGTGGCCGTGTACGGGTCAGGTTAGGACAGGTTTAGTGGCCGTGTACGGGTCAGGTTAGGACAGGTTTAGTGGCCGTGTACGGGTCAGGTGTGGACAGGTTTAGTGGCCGTATACGGGTCAGGTTAGGACAGGTTTAGTGGCCGTATACGGGTCAGGTTAGGACAGGTTTAGTGGCCGTGTACGGGTCAGGTGTGGACAGGTTTAGTGGCTGTGTACAGGTCAGGTGTGGACAGGTTTAGTGGCCGTGTACGGGTCAGGTTAGGACAGGTTTAGTGACCGTGTACGGGTCAGGTTAGGACAGGTTTAGTGGCCGTATACGGGTCAGGTGTGGACAGGTTTAGTGGCCGTGTACGGGTCAGGTTAGGACAGGTTTAGTGGCCGTATACGGGTCAGGTTAGGACAGGTTTAGTGGCCGTATACGGGTCAGGTTAGGACAGGTTTAGTGGCCGTATACGGGTCAGGTTAGGACAGGTTTAGTGGCCGTGTACGGGTCAGGTTAGGACAGGTTTAGTGGCCGTGTACGGGTCAGGTTAGGACAGGTTTAGTGGCCGTGTACGGGTCAGGTTAGGACAGGTTTAGTGGCCGTGTACGGGTCAGGTTAGGACAGGTTTAGTGGCCGTATACGGGTCAGGTTAGGACAGGTTTAGTGGCCGTGTACGGGTCAGGTGTGGACAGGTTTAGTGGCTGTGTACAGGTCAGGTGTGGACAGGTTTAGTGGCCGTGTACGGGTCAGGTTAGGACAGGTTTAGTGACCGTGTACGGGTCAGGTTAGGACAGGTTTAGTGGCCGTATACGGGTCAGGTGTGGACAGGTTTAGTGGCCGTGTACGGGTCAGGTTAGGACAGGTTTAGTGGCCGTATACGGGTCAGGTTAGGACAGGTTTAGTGGCCGTGTACGGGTCAGGTTAGGACAGGTTTAGTGGCCGTATACGGGTCAGGTTAGGACAGGTTTTGTGGCCGTGTACGGGTCAGGTTAGGACAGGTTTAGTGGCCGTGTACGGGTCAGGTTAGGACAGGTTTAGTGGCCGTGTACGGGTCAGGTTAGGACAGGTTTAGTGGCCGTGTACGGGTCAGGTTAGGACAGGTTTAGTGGCCGTATACGGGTCAGGTTAGGACAGGTTTAGTGGCCGTATACGGGTCAGGTTAGGACAGGTTTAGTGGCCGTGTACGGGTCAGGTTAGGACAGGTTTAGTGGCCGTGTACGGGTCAGGTTAGGACAGGTTTAGTGGCCGTATACGGGTCAGGTTAGGACAGGTTTAGTGGCCGTATACGGGTCAGGTGTGGACAGGTTTAGTGGCCGTATACGGGTCAGGTTAGGACAGGTTTAGTGGCCGTGTACGGGTCAGGTTAGGACAGGTTTAGTGGCCGTATACGGGTCAGGTTAGGACAGGTTTAGTGGCCGTATACGGGTCAGGTGTGGACAGGTTTAGTGGCTGTGTACGGGTCAGGTTAGGAAAGGTTTAGTGGCCGTATACGGGTCAGGTTAGGACAGGTTTAGTGGCTGTGTACAGGGTCAGGTTAGGACAGGTTTAGTGGCCGTGTACGGGTCAGGTTAGGACAGGTTTAGTGGCCGTATACGGGTCAGGTTAGGACAGGTTTAGTGGCCGTATACGAGTCAGGTGTGGACAGGTTTAGTGGCCGTATACGGGTCAGGTTAGGACAGGTTTAGTGGCCGTGTACGGGTCAGGTTAGGACAGGTTTAGTGGCCGTATACGGGTCAGGTTAGGACAGGTTTAGTGGCCGTGTACGGGTCAGGTTAGGACAGGTTTAGTGGCCGTGTACGGGTCAGGTTAGGACAGGTTTAGTGGCCGTGTACAGGTCAGGTTAGGAAAGGTTTAGTGGCCGTGTACGGGTCAGGTTAGGACAGGTTTAGTGGCTGTGTACAGGTCAGGTTAGGAAAGGTTTAGGGGCCGTGTACGGGTCAGGTTAGGACAGGTTTAGTGGCCGTGTACGGGTCAGGTTAGGACAGGTTTAGTGGCCGTGTACGGGTCAGGTTAGGACAGGTTTAGTGGCCGTGTACGGGTCAGGTTAGGACAGGTTTAGTGGCCGTGTACGGGTCAGGTTAGGACAGGTTTAGTGGCCGTGTACGGGTCAGGTTAGGACAGGTTTAGTGGCCGTGTACGGGTCAGGTTAGGACAGGTTTAGTGGCCGTATACGGGTCAGGTTAGGAAAGGTTTAGTGGCCGTATACGGGTCAGGTTAGGACAGGTTTAGTGGCCGTATAAGGGTCAGGTTAGGAAAGGTTTAGTGGCCGTATACGGGTCAGGTTAGGGCAGGTTTAGTGGCCGTGTACGGGTCAGGTTAGGACAGGGTTAGGGGCCGTATACGGGTCAGGTTAGGACAGGTTTAGTGGCCGTGTACGGGTCAGGTTAGGACAGGTTTAGTGGCTGTGTACGGGTCAGGTTAGGACAGGGTTAGGGTCCGTATACGGGTCAGGTTAGGACAGGTTTAGTGGCCGTGTACGGGTCAGGTGAGGACAGGTTTAGTGGCCGTATACGGGTCAGGTGAGGACAGGTTTAGTGGCCGTATACGGTCAGGTGAGGACAGGTTTAGTGGCCGTATACGGGTCAGGTTAGGACAGGTTTAGTGGCCGTATACGGGTCAGGTTAGGACAGGTTTAGTGGCCGTATACGGGTCAGGTTAGGACAGGGTTAGGGTCCGTATACGGGTCAGGTTAGGACAGGTTTAGTGGCCGTGTACGGGTCAGGTTAGGACAGGTTTAGTGGCCGTGTACGGGTCAGGTTAGGACAGGTTTAGTGGCCGTGTACGGGTCAGGTTAGGACAGGTTTAGTGGCCGTATACGGGTCAGGTGAGGACAGGTTTAGTGGCCGTGTACGGTCAGGTTAGGACAGGTTTAGTGGCCGTGTACGGGTCAGGTTAGGACAGGTTTAGTGGCGCGTATACGGGTCAGGTTAGGACAGGTTTAGTGGCCGTATACGGGTCAGGTTAGGACAGGTTTAGTGGCCGTATACGGGTCAGGTGAGGACAGGTTTAGTGGCCGTATACGGGTCAGGTGAGGACAGTTTAGTGGCCGTATACGGTCAGGTTAGGACAGGTTTAGTGGCCGTGTACGGTCAGGTTAGGACAGGTTTAGTGGCTGTGTACGGGTCAGGTTAGGACAGGGTTAGGGTCCGTATACGGGTCAGGTTAGGACAGGTTTAGTGGCCGTGTACGGGTCAGGTGAGGACAGGTTTAGTGGCCGTATACGGGTCAGGTTAGGACAGGTTTAGTGGCCGTATACGGGTCGGTTAGGACAGTTTTAGTGGCCGTATACGGGTCAGGTTAGGACAGGTTTAGTGGCCGTATACGGGTCAGGTGAGGACAGGTTTAGTGGCCGTATACGGGTCAGGTGAGGACAGGTTTAGTGGCCGTATACGGGTCAGGTTAGGACAGGTTTAGTGGCCGTGTACGGGT